>QVRM01006095.1:0-113124 GCA_003439945.1 Dermanyssus gallinae
GTTTGTCTGATGAAACAGTAATGGTGCCTATGACTTGACGGCTTACGCAAATTGTCTCTCTAGATGCTATTGAAAGCGTTTTGGTGTGCTCAGTGTACTTCAGGGTACTCAGTGTATTTGTCGGTTCTGCTCGCAGCAATGCGCTAAGTATCACGCGGTTGATTGTCCGGCACTGCAACGAAGATCCTTACACTTCTTCTCTCGGTGGAACGGCAAAACAACAAGTATTTATGTTTAATAATAGCATGAACTATTTTGTAAATACTCTATTTGAGTAAAATAAATATGATTGATTGATTGATTGAAAGCGTTTTGGAAGTCCAGATTTGTAAGTCCCTACTACTGTAACAGTTTACTTAAATTATACTTGACTTAAATATTCACAGGACCTAAAAAGGTGTTGCAGAAATGGTTGCTCTATCAATAGCATACTGGATAGGGAGACGAACTCTGGCGTTTATTAAGTAGCTAAGGATAAGAAAATTGATTTTTTAAATGCCATATATATACAGGGTGTAAGTGAAAGGTTTTTAAAGCGTGCATGGAATTGTAGAGCTCGTTAAAGCAAATATTTTTTTTCAATAGAACATGGTCTCTGAGACGTCTTGTTTCGGAGTGGGAGTGCAGTTACTACAATTTGTGACACTGGTGTTTTTGCCCGACATAGGAGCACAAAATGTGCTGTTGTGAGACAACCTCCTAGACAGAAACTAAGTACACCTTCGTGTTCGTGATAAAATTCTGCTCCATCTGAATAATATGCAAGGCCGGTCAGAAGACGCGACACGGTCGCTTAGAAGAGAATTCGCCAAAAATGAAGTTCTTTATTAACGTTCACGCCAAATACTTCAAAATCATAACCCTACAACCACTCACAGCGCTAAAAACGGACATATTCAGCCAATGGGCAATTCAACGGCGACCATTTTGGTACCAAATATATGTCAAGGCGAGCTGTGGTTGCGGAGTAATTACGATTTTTCCGAGGGCATGTCCAGATTAAAGTGCATGAAAAATGACGCGCTGCGGCTGTCGCGCGACACGTCGGCGGTAGTGAACGTCGCCACACAGTCATTTTACGTGCATTTAATCTGGACATCTCGCCGAAAAATCGTAAATTCTCCGCAACCACAGCTCGCATGGACATATGTTTGGTACCAAAACGATCGCCGTTGAATATGTCCGTTTTTAGCGCTGTGAGTGGTTGTAGGGTTATGATTTTGAAGTATTTGGCGTGAACGTTAATAAAGAACTTCATTTTTGGCGAATTCTCTTCTAAGCGACCGTGTCGCGTCTTCGGACCGGCCTTGCATATTCTTCAGATGGAGCAGAATTTTATCACGAACACGAATGTGTGCTTAGTTTCTGCCTAGGAGGACTGGTTGTCTCGCAACAGCACATTTTGTGTTCCTATGTCGGGCAACAACACCAGTGTCACAAATTGTAGTAATATCACTCTCACTCCGAAACAAGACGTCTCAGAGACCATGTTCTATTGGCAAAAATATTTGCTCTAACGAGCTCTACAATTCCATGCACGCTGTAAAAATCTTTCAGTCACACCCTGTATATATATATATATATATATATATATATATATATATATATTATATATATATATATATATATATATATATATATATATCCCCAAGACATATTTAGAAAGCGACATAGGGAATTGTAGAGCTCGTTAAGGCAAATCTTTTTCCAATGCAACATTGTCTCTGAAAAGTCTTGTTTCGGAGTGAGAGCGAAATCACTACAATTTGTGACACTGGTATATATTTGGTCACCAAGTTTAGTGCCTAGGTGTGTGAACACTGTAAGAACTGTCTCTCTAAACTAGCAAATTAATTTTTTTTTTATAGCGGTCACACAAACAAGCAAGACTGCTACTCCTAGTCGAAGGGCAATATAAAACTTCAGAGTGTCTTTTAGCGAGTGCCTCGGGTTTCTTTAAGAAAGGTGTTCTAGACGTCCAACTATGACAAACTCTTCGTTTTAGAAATAGATATTGGAGAATCAGTTTTTGCAGCTTGCTGCTGGTTCCATAGTTCTAAGATAACTGTTTCCAGCTGAAAGGCCGCCAAGTGTTCCATTAAACTGATTGCTTTTCGTTGGGCTCAACTAGCTTGCCCGGCTTGCTTCTTACCCTGTTGCTGCAATATATCGTGCCTTAAGGCATTTAGTTGCCACAGCAGCAGCATCATCATATGAACTTCAATATTAATCCGTGTATTTGATTCGTTATATTACTTGTGTGACTTTTTAAATGCTCAACGAATAGCCTTGCTTTTCAAAAGCGCTTATTTTACAAACAAGCGCAATAAAAGACATTTGTTTCGTGTGGCTGGCCATTTGTGGTAAGTGGGTACGATGGTCAGGCCGCAGGCAAAGTGTTGACCACTGGTTAAGGTACAATATACGTATATACTTTTTATACGTGACCACGCTACTCCTCAGACGCCTGGCCATGTGGAAGCAGACATTTGTTTCGTGCTGCGGCTGCTGGTACGGAAGAATTACGCTCGAGTGGCGTGTGTAGTGGTTCAACGAGTTTTGCCTTGAGGATGCTTTGTCTTACCCAGGCCCAGTTTATGTTTAGCCGGGAGCCACTCTAGGCTGCTAGGAACAAACAACCTCTCACCGCCTGAGCGTCATGAATATTTCACGCGGCCTCCTCTATTCAGCGTAAATTTAGCACTGTCAACGGCCACCACCTGATTCCACTCTTCCGGTTCTCTCCAGTCTCCAGGGAAGTCTTAGAGAGATCTCTCGTTTCGATCTAGTGGGGTTAACCCAACTTTTTTTTTTATCTCGTTCGGTCTTTCTGTCTTGATATACCACTAGAAATCAGGGCGTACCGCATTGCGGACGTTGCTTGCGCTCTATGCTGCGGTAGGTAGGATCACAGTTTGCTGCCATATCCAATAACGCCTCTGAATTTCTGAGTGACCGTCTATGTGGCACTGAAGCAGGAAACGCACACCTTGCGCATTGGTTATTTTGCGGCATTTCAACATCTAGTTGGCGGTATGGTAATATTGCCTATTTCAGCCCGCCAATACGGCTCTTGCTTGAACCCTGCTTACGGATCGATAATGGGCGTTTTTAGTCGACACCATAATTGATTCTATATTAATATGTATATATATATATTTTTTTTTTTTGCATAGAAATAACTGGCAGAATGCGGAAAACGGGGGCGTCAGGTTTACCAAGACCGTGTAGGTATAGCTAAAAGCAGCCACCGTGGCATGGTAGCAGTTGCGCGAGTGGGTAGGTAAGCGAGTCGTGTTTGAGGCTGTTCTATTTTTTGAGATCAGGGTGTATTGATTTTGTCCTGTATCTAAGATGGCCCGACTGGATTGCTTCCCATTGTTAGGCTCCATTTGCTTAGGGTGTCTGTTCTGCTGATGAGTGTTCCCTCTACCCGGCCGTTTTTTGAGGGTTTTTTAAGTGCCAGATCTTAGACTCGTAGGTCTCAGGGAACTTGTCAGGAAACGACCTGTATGCTGTGGAAGCCGTGCAACTTGCCCATGCTATGTTGAACGCCGTAGGTCATTGGGCCTTGTTGGGGAGGCGGCGTGTTATTGCTCTCCCGTCGTGCACTCCCTTAAGGGTACGGCGTATAACATGATGATTTCACTAAGAGGCGGCACCGAGAGTCGGTTGCTCCTCTGGTCCGTGGGAGAGTTTGCGTAGCTCTGGTGAGGCTTTGGCTGTTTTCGCATTGTTTTGTGAGACGGACCTCATAAATACAAATGTGCAACGGTGGGGCTCGAACCCGTGCATCTAATTGTCTCTTCCGGTCTCGAGGCGCACGCGAATGCACAACGCCACGGGGCTCGACACATGAGGCGTTCCTGTGAGAGCCCTATCCAAGATCAAGCCCAGGTACTTTACTATGGGCGTAGGTGTTACTGAGTGACTTTGTAGGTGAAAATTTAGATTCCGTGGGGGATGCTTCAAACCGTTTAAAAGAATAGCTTCCCCTTTGTGTGAAGCGTGTAGAGGTGTTGTCGGATATCCTAAGCAGGTACAGTTAGCGCTACCGCTGTTCCCTGGGGTCGCAGCCAACCCGGCTACTGAATGTAAATCAGAAACAAAAACATCCCAAGCACGACGCGTATATATATATATATTATATATATGTCTGCGTGAATATGCATACGTGTGTGCAATCACGTCATCGGCCTCTCCCTGTATACCTACTACTGTGACAAGCTCACAATAGATAGCGTTCTTAGACAAAGATATGACACCCTTCTCCCCCGTTCAGGGTGGCTGCGTTCGGTCGATAATCAACAATTGCGACCCGCTTTGGCCAAGCACCGGAACGCCGGCTGAAGCTGTCACAGGATCACGCTATGACAGTTTCATACGTATTGCCCTATGCCGTAACGTTTCGCCAACAGCGAACACGTACATACGCAGGTACTGAGTGGAGAGCAGAACGAACCGGAAAACAGAGAAACGTACAATGAGTCTGCCGTTGTCACTGCCACCGCTGACCCTCTACGCAAAGCGCAGCTCTTTCTTCTGACGCGGCTGCTGCTGCGCTGCTGGTTGCACCACTGCCATCTTGCTGAGACGGGCGAATAATGCGACGTATTATAAGTTAGCGTTTTGTTCCTGCTTCAGCTGGCTGATGCTGTTTGTTGCCTTGCAGATCTACGGACCTGGTGTCCGTACTTCCTACGTTGTCTCTCCCTACTACCACCACCACCACCACTCAGCGTGCAGGTGCGCTCCTTAGCATCAGGTCAAGACTGGTCTGTCTGACGCATATATGTGTATGTCCGCCTATCGACATCGACCGAAAGGCACTTCCTACACACGTCGGCAACCAAACACGAGTAACCCCTGTCTGCGTTGTGAGTCCTACACGCACTTGGATCAGCCACCAGCTCGCGACTGCGCAGCACAATACTGAATAATAAGCACGAGTCATCAGTTACTGTCGTTAGCGCTCATCTCTGATCATGCACATCGCAGATCACGCGCGTATCTCAGTTCGGTCAATTGGTGTCCACACAAGATGGTGGTAAGCTCTCCCCCCCCCCCTTCCTCTCATACCTCTCTCTCTCTCTCTCTCTCTCTCTATATATATATATATATATATATATATATTTATATATATATATATATATATATATATATATGACTGTGCTCTACGGTTTGGTGTACATACTGCCCATACTCTGGGCCATATGTACACCCAACAGCGGCGCTCATGCTCATATAATGCATGAGCGCCGCTGCTGGCGTTGACTTGATATTATGAGGTCACCTTATTGGTGCGTGGGAGGGGCACTTGCTCAAAGTGGCGGCGGCGGCTGTGGCGTATTCAGCAACGACCACCTACCCCCCTCAAAGAATGGCGGAGTGGCGGCACGGTGTTCGTTGCGGACGGTTGCTGTCTGCGTCTGTACGCATACATCTACCTATATGATAGCGGAGAACAAATTGAGTTGGCCAATCTCTGGCTTCGAAAGAGAACTCTTCGGGGTTTTGTCGAGCAAGAGCCGGAAAGCTAGCACTGGTAGTCTGAATAACACTGAGTTTGAGTACCAGTGATCGAAGTCGTCGGAGTGGCAAGAGTAGTAGTAGCAGTAGTAATTGGAGTGGTAGTATTCGTAATGGTGGCAGCAGCAGCAGAAGAGCTTATTTAGCTGTCTTGGAACAAAGAGACTTTGACGGCTTTTGCCTTGGGGAGGCGAGGGAGTAGGGGCTTTTGCTTTGGGGAGCCAAGGGAACAGGGGCTTTGCCTAGCTATTCATGTTCATCCTCCACACTGCAGGTAAATGAGAAACGCAAGTGAGAGGAAGCGAGAAAAAGAGGATATATATATATACATATGAGGGAATAGGGCGAGAGGGGCAACGAAAAGAGCAACCAGCAAACATCCAAGGTCCCACGAGGCATTACAGAGAAGGGGGCAGAGTCTTGTTCGCCCGTCCTCTGAAGTGCCTGAAGCCGACGACAGCGCTGAATGCTGTCGGTCGGTCGTCAGTGAACCCGACCCGCGCATAAGACAGGAATTGAATAACGCAGGACAGGAGGAACTCAGACGGGCCAGGCAGACGGCCTTTGGCAAATGGAGACGCAGCGGCAGACCGCTTTGTGGGACAAAGACCTAAAGGGCAACACGGGCATTCTCGGACTTGCTTGTCTTATCTGCCTTGGCCTGCATCCAGGAGGTCCTATTACGGGCCCGCTCGCCAGCCGCTAGACGCAAACAGCTATGTCGGGCTATAAACTTCGCGGGTCGCTCGGCACCTTTTATCGCTCGGTTGTTGTTGTTGGCAGAGTGATCTCGGTTGCTAGCGAGCGGGTGCACCATCAACTCAGTGCGCCAGAACAACAACAACAACTGAAAAAACATCAACAACAACAACAGCAACCACCAGCACCACCACGACAATAAACAAAAGAAACAGCGGCAGCAGCAGCAGCAACAAAAACAACAGCAATAACTAATAATATCCCACCAACCACGGTCGGAGTGTCCCTGATGTGCGGGCGCCACCTCCACCCCGGAAGTACATCATAGGTAATTACTTCAAAGGACCGGAGACAACATTGTCCTGTGCATATTGTCCTTAAGGAGTCTTTCACGCTGTTTGTTCCTCTAATTGTGCCAGGTGAAATGCTGTAGTTCAATATGGACCGTATTGTATTGCTAACAACAAGTCCTTGCGACATAAACAAGCACATAAATCAAGCGCCCCATCGAAGTGTGTCATCCTTTGTCTAGTGGGTTTGCTTGTACACATCTGACATGTTAGAACACACGAAATATATTCCCGCACTCGGGGCCCTAATAAAAATATAACTGTTATTGTTGTTATAACGGTAACAACAAAAAAACCCACAATAACAATAACAGCTAAGAATCATAACAACAACGATAACGCTGCACCTGAAAACTATTGTTGAAGCTCTTTGCCTTGGACGGAGCCTAACTAAGATTATGACCTTTTTTGACTTCGCGAAAGACACAACGTATTGCCACGCAGATAACGGATTTCCACAAAATATTACGGTCAGGGCTCTACACCAGATTAAAGCAGGAGATTTTTTTTATAAATTTGTTTTTATTAGGCTTTATAAGAGATTAACCTCATTTGCGTTAAGTGCCATTAGTCAGATTATTTCCTATGATCGTAGTCTAGTGTTACGTATGTCTTTACGGTCGGACATCATTCCTTCGAGCCATCTTTGATATTTTTATTATCTAAACATATTTGCCGTGGATGCAAAATCAATCGCAGAAACGACGGCTGGCATGTCCAAGACATACAGCAGTGTTCCCGTTACGGAAAAACCCAAATGTTGAGCTTATTTGCACGTTCCGAGTGTTACTACGTTCTAGCGTCTAGAAGGACGGTATGCCACTACATTTCGTTTAGAAAGGAGAACCCGTAGACAGTTAGTCTATTTGCATGTTCTACAAACCGTGATGAAACCGGATGGATAGATACTCTGTCAACAGCAGCAGCGGGGCACCTGCTTTTCGGCAGAACGCCGCACGCAAGCCAAATGTACGTGTATTCGTATATGAATGTATTCTTATTTATGTTCTGAAGGGAAGGACGACACCGTGTCACCTGCGTCGTGTGCTGCTGTCATTTCTATGGACAGTCGACAGTACGCGAAGGTTGGCGAATTTTGCAGCCCTGGTAGCAGAATAGTGACGGGTGTGGCCTGAAGGGACACTATGCGTTCTCGAGGGGCCGGGCCGCCGCCGACGAGAGGAGATGAACACCAGTGTCGGCCGAAAAAAACAAAAAGACAACAAAAACGAAATCGGACGATATTGAGGAGCCATTTTGCCTCAACCTAGCCAACGCGTCTGGTTGGTCTGGCTGCGTGCTCTTGAGTAGACAGCGGCAGCAGCAGCAGCAGCAACAACAACAACAACAACAACAACAACAATGGCAATAATAACAATTCCGAATATCAAATTTTAGGCGGCTGTTTTTTGTCTGCTATTGCAAGATTTCGCAAAGTGAATTTGCGTCTATATTTGCCTCTGTTTAGAGCATTTCGCGTATATACCGCTACTGCCCTCAAGCCAGATCTATGCGCAATACGCAGAAATATCTCATATAACGGCATTTCTTCTTCATGTTAAGATATATTTTATTTAGATCGAATTGTTAGTGGCGGCCGGCTAGTGCGGAATTTGGGGATTCTCCTCAACCCTTTAGACTCGGAATTGTATAGCATTGCTTCAAAATAGTGTTTAGATACCTGGGGTTTTTGTTCAACGGTCGTTGTGGCAGCACGGCCGCTGAGCTTCGCTCAAAGAAAACTTGTTTAACAACAAGGATTGATTGAATTGGCAACATCCCGGTAGATGCAACTATAACTAGAGCACAAACGCACTAGCTCCCTACACCACGATAGTCATTCTATGGTAGTAGGTGCTAGTGTGAAAACGGGATGGCCTGGATTTACAAATCATTACGAAATATCGAGATCGTCGGCCGAACATGAGGTAAAATTTCATTAAATTTGTATAATAATATTAAAAAATAATGATGATACAATATGTATGGACCGACTGTACGTATATACACTCACTATCAAGTAGAGTAGGATGGGTAAGCCAACAACCAGACGCTTTGAGATCATGCTGTTGTGTGAGGATTTCTCAAAGCAAAGTAGCGCAGAAAAGCGATCGGAAGATATCTCTCATCGATCCTTCTTCTGCTAGGCGAAGCTTACAGTGAATGGGGGAAATGTTCAGTGCCAGTTTTCTGTTAGTGACCGCTGTACTGACAACGATTTTGAATAAATATTCCGTTCACATACGCATACGGCTGATTGTACACTTCACCCTCAACTTACCACCGCTGATCTACTGTACTACTGTAAAATGTAAAATCGGTAATGTAACATAATTGACATACTTAAGGATGTAACACAATTAACATAATTACAAATGTAAAGCAATTGTGTATACCCTGTACGAGCGAACCACAATGGCCTAATACTTGCTCTTAGCACCCCATCAAGCCTAAGGGGTTTCCTACTGCCACATATCATGCCTTGATTAACAAAATTTGGTTGTACAATAAACTTGTAGGCCATTGCTTATTCACGGTGCAGGCCCGTTCACATTGTATTGCGGACCCGTTGAAGCTTAGACGTTTTCAAAATCGTCTTGTAAGCAAACTGGTATGGAGCCTTCGTATGGCTTGGAAATAGCTCCCTCTTCTATTTCTTTTCTGCTACGCCAAGAGGCTATGGTTAGGAGGTTAAAGGGCCCTATCACGAATTCTCAAGCAAAGTCCAACTGACTTCATGAAAGCCGATCTCCTTGCTATTCTGCTGTGCATTCAGCACGAGATTCCTTGACCCGTAGACAACAGCTCTGCAATATCGTTTCCGGACGAATTCGTTTATTTCAACTCGGAATTCGCGATATTCACGTTTCTCCGCCATTAAAGCCGATGTTATTTCACTCCCTTGCTGAGCACCTAGTTATCAAAACCATAAAAATCATGGACTCACGGAGCACTGATCTGCATACGTACATGTGTTAAAGATGACACAAGACTTTTGTGCTTATATATGTCAAATAAACATTTCGCGGTGTTTACTTAACCAACCGGTTTTGACAGGGCTGATCACTTTTTCCAGTTTTCTAGCGGAACGCTTTGATACTTTGGGTATTTGTAGGCAAAATACACGAGGTTTGATAGTGTCTTTAATGACTGCCGTCCTGTTAGAGTGCCTCAGGGTGGATGCCGTTCCCCTTATTGTACACTACATTTGTGCTGGACATCAGTATGTGCTTGCCGTCAACTGTTAAATACCTTAAGTACACTGATGCTCTAAAATTTGATTGTCCAGTTGATTCGAGTGAGCCTTATGCCCCACAGCAATATGTTCTCGAAAGAGCCGCCCGGTGGTGTGCCAATAATGACATGCTACTTTCTCTTGTTAAAAATGTTGCGCTTAACACGGCGCCTTTATGTTTAATTAAAAAGTAATCAAAAGTTGTTAAGGTTGTGAGTTGTTGCCCCGATCTTACGCGTGACCTTGGGCTCGATATAACCGTTTTAGTATTAATGGACAATCCTGCTGGACCATATATATATCTATATATGCAAAACCTTGGCATTTATGAAACCATATATATATATATATATATATATATATGCAAAACCTTGGCATTTATGAAACCATATATATATATATATATATATATATATATACTAAACCTTGGCGTTTATGAAACGTCATCTAAACGACCGTACAACGTGTGCAAATGAAACGCGCTCGTATATGTGCGACAGTCCCTCACATCTGTCTCGATGACGATGGCAGGCGATTTATACGTTCATTTACAGCAAGTCGTTGTGCACTGCATTTGGCACAATTCCACCGCCAACTTCCGTCTCGAGGGATGATGCATGTTTCTCGATCTGAGGGAGAGAGAGAGGGAGAGTTTGCAGCTGGCCGGGGTTCACGCATGCATTAAACAAGTCCCAACGGAACTTCCGTAAGCGTCTTGATAGACGTCGTGTGACAACAAGAAAACGTGTGTATTGTATGCATGTATGTATGTATATACATATATATATATATATTCACACAATGCCCCAATGGATATCAGATAAACCATTACCACCTGTTAGGTACATATATACAGCCACGATAAAGACAGTGACCCAACAACAACAGGCACATACGCACGCACCTGAGCGCAAGGATAAATAGATAGATATTTATACACAGTGATACTTAAGGCGAGCAAGCCTGCGAACACCCAGAGCGAAAGTTCTACTTTAGGCCCATTACCAGCCACCCCCCATTTCTTTACCCCCACATCGCTTGCCCTAATATGGCTTCAGTAGCCCATGGTGTGATCCCTGTCACTGTTGCTGTCCGGGTCGCTTCCTTGGGGCAGGGGGTCACCATTCCCCAGCTCTCCTTATTTCTTCCTCTCCCCCCACCCGCCCGGCCTTTCTGCACCTTCCTGTGGCAAAGTATTGCTCCAAACGGAAGCCGATATCGTCCTCGTTCGTCCAAGGCCGGATGATACACCGGTCGCCGTGCCAGTCATCATCAGAAGTCACTAGCAGAAGTCGTACAGTGATGGCGATGGTGGCGATCATGATGTTAATTGTCATCACGGTGTACGCCGGGCTCGGGCTCGGGTGGTATACGTCGGACGTGCGTGCTATGCAACTTTACCATCGACAACATTTGGAGTCGGCGCTCCACCGTTGATTCGCTTTATTAGCACCTGCCTTCACGTTCACGTTCATCCGTTAAAGTTCGGATAATAATAATAATAATAATAATAATAATAATAATAATAATAATAATAATAATAATAATACCACCATTTTGGCTACAGCCACCATCGTCGTCACTTCAAAGAGTAATTTAGATCCTGAATGTGATAATATCGTACTCAAATTTAATACAGCTGACAGCACATGTAAACGGCTAGCATAATATTCGGGCCGCTCTGTTTTGAAAGGACGCAAAACTCATCTCGCGCTTTACTTCTCTCGTTTATATTAGCGTTGGTAATAGCGGTTCAGTTTGTTTGATCTCGTTTTGGCTCGTAGAATTTTGCACACAACCAAATTAGCCATGTGCCATATGCAACGTACTTGGAATTTAAACATATTCTTACATTTAGTTGTTTCATACATCTTGAGTGCCACTGAACTATATATATATATATATATATATGTCTTATTAAAGTCGAACATGTTTATTTACACACTGTATCAGACTGCGCACAGCTTTTTGTACAAAAAGAACACATACCACAAAAATGCGAGTTTTTGTCTCTTTAAAACTCCTGCTGCGTATGGCATCGCTCAAACGGTATTGAAAGACAATAGCCTGTTCGTTGATTTACTTGGTCACGCAAGATCCTATCTCGAAAAGCCCATAATTCATTCTTTGGTGTGGTACTCTATTGAGTCAAAGCCTAGCTAGGACTGCAAAACCGCTAGTATTGAGGTCGGGGAATACAAGATCGAACTGCTGCGTGCTTGACCCAAGTAAACAATGTATTTATCTATCTATCTATCTATCGACTACACGTCGAGCGGTGCTAATTGCTAGCCCGTATGAAAATACAGCGTTCGACATCGGCCCTGCTTCCTGAAAGCCTTCGCGGAACCTACTACCTGTACTATCTGAGTCCATGCAAAGCTGAGACGGTCGATAGCAGGCTCGGCAAGAAGCATATAAACTGGTGGCTTGCTTAAATGACCTCCCGGGGACGTTGACTTATGTGTATCACTACATGAGGTTACTGTAAACTTCGTTTTTCTCTTTACTTAGCTCTGATCGTCAATTACTGAATTACGACGGCCTTGGCAAATAAACAATGAGGTAGGGGTCGGGAAATAGATAGTAAATCTCTATGCAATGATACATTTAGACTTACGATATCCTGTCGAATTTTCAAAGCACATTTAAAAATATATCTTTTACGTACGGTGCAATATTCAGTTCATCAAATATATAACCCCTTTTGTATATCATTCGTCTAACGTCCCGAAGTTCTGATGTCAAAGGTTGTGTGTTTGATTCATCGGCAACGCATATTCTGCATATACTAAATCTCCAAGTACGTTCTAAACGCTCTCTAAATGAGAACAATCTGCCGATCTAGGATTTGTCCTTGTTTTTTTGCAAAGTGGTTTTCATTAACCTTAAACATTTCGAAATGTTCCACTCCAAAAATTCCGTATAGAAAAAAGAACGTAGATGATCATCTAAAAGGGCAAGCTATACGGTGGATGGCGTAAAACATTGCATGCAAATTTCAGCTATTCTGGCAAGCCGCTACCATGTAGGCCAGCGGTAGTTGTCAATGTGAAATACGATGATTTATGGTTGCACAGTATGCACAGTATTTTGACGACGTCTTGTTTTAATTAGTGAAGCAACTGGCTGTGCCTTCCACTTTTGTTAATTGTTTTGTTGTTCTGCCAACGTTTCTAGAGCCCCATACCTTTCCAATACCATACATACAGCATAATCTTCTTAGCCTAGGGATCAGCTTTTGCAATGGTATTTGACCGTTTTTTAACATTTAAATGAAAAATTCACGGTGTCGGTATTGGCAACCAACAACAACCAGTGTGGGACTCTCATCCACTAAAAACCTCCATTTTCCCTAGTCCCACGATTTGGACTTGTGTTAAACAATACGTCAAAGCTATGAGAGGGGAGCCTCATGCTTTACCGACGCATAGTCTTCAAACCCAAAGGGCTAGGTTGTATTGGCACCTTGCGATGTACCCTCGTTTCGATTGTGCGCCGATTGCGGGTGAGCAAGGCGGTTTCGGTGCAGGTCTTCTAAGCAAACCTTGTCGCTCATAATGATGTCGAGATAATATATTCTGCGCAGGAGCACTTCTAATCCCGTTCCAGTCGCCTCCTCCGTCGTGTGCGGGAACCGTAGAGGTGCAGACTGAGGGCGTCCCTGTTAGAGTGTCTCCGGCGGCCTCCTTCGTATTGGCCCGCCCTCCAGCCGGTGAAGGCATCTGTCGCCTCGGCCATCTTAGCACCCGCCCCAGGAGCTTTTTCAGTGAAGAAAATGATCACCCCTTGGGTGTTCTTCATCAAGCTTCAGGCCGAGCGTCCCAAGGTCCGCAAACTTTAATGCTGTCCGGTTGGGGCATTCGCGCCATAAACGCTGCAAATATTCTTTAGATGTACAGACCGCGGTGCTGCGGTGTAATCCGGGACAGTAAAGGAGGCTCGCTACATGTCGGCGCTAGCTCAAGCATTCGAGCAGCTATTAGTCACGCGATCGATATGGTGGGTGCGCCGATTTTGTGATCGGCTGTCAGAATTCCCACCACTAGTGTGCGCTGGACTCCCTGGTGCTCGTCGGGTTCGTCTAGGGTCTTTCATGCGTCGTTAAATGCTGCGGTGCCTGGGGATGTCTTCAGCAAAGCTGGCAACGACGGAAATTGGGCGGCAAATCTCGCGATAGCAGGGGTGTCAGAGTTTGCTCATGCGCTTGCGAGAAGGGCCCTTAGTTCTCTTTGGGCGCTAGTGCCCAGAAAAGCTGACTGGATCCTTCGCAGCGCGCGCGGGAGAGCCAGTGGAGCTTGAGAGGCGCCGAAACGTTCTTGTCTGTCTCTGACGCGCTAACCGTGTCTCGAAGTAGGCGGTTGCCGCCTTAGGGCCCCATCATGGCCTAATCATAAAAGTGGTTGCTCACTGAGCCGTTTCTATTGACAATGTCCTCTACCGAATCTTCAGTTCCGTCGAAAAACCTGCGCTGCCACCACCGGCGGGGCGGCCGTGATCCGAACAACCCCTGACACATCCAGAAAAGGTATTATTCTCTAGCGGGAATGATCATATAATTATGACTGGGTTAAACCGATGACTTTGACGATAAAAGCTTCGAGTCCAGACGTCGTATTTAACCCCTAAAATGTAAGGGAAATCAACGTGCAGTGCCTATGCAATTAACGTGCGGTGCGCATACGATCGACGTGTAGTCACGTGCAGTTAATGTGCAATCAATGTTTAATACACGTGCAATCAACAGTACGCGTGTAATCAACGTGAAACATACGTGTAATCAGCGTAAAGCATACGTGTAGTTAGCGTGCAGCGCACGTCGCCTACTTAGTGGCCGCCTGGTGACCACGTAGCGACCAGGCAAGAATCGAAGTAGGCCGCCTCCCCTGTGGGAAGAAAACGGCCGCAGTGCCGCCTGGTGGCCGGATCGGAAACCGCGTCGCAACAATGCGTTTCCGTTGTGTTGAAAAGCCTAGTTGTCGAAATGACCTTGCGTACGCTCCAACGCTTAACTCACTCACCAAAAATCAACAGCTCGAAAAAGTTGTAAACGGCATTTTTGTGGCGCTAAACGTAGCTATACATTTTGATTTTTTAGAACACGCAGTTTTTGGTCGCAGTTTTGCAGTTTGTCCAAACGCTTATCTGTATAAGGCTCCTCTTATCTAGTAGAGCAATAGTGGACTAAGCACATGCGCAAGGAAATATAGTATATGAAAAAAGAATGCTTGCAACATACTGGATACGAAGTGAAGTACAACACACCCAAAAAACGCTGCTTCCTCCGAACTTCGAAGTCTAAGCATAAGGTTCTAAAAATAGTTCGGCAGGGTCGCGGCTTGTTAAAACGTCATAAGCTGAGCATATGACTGTTTAAGCAGAAGCACTTAACGTTGTTACGAGCGCAACCGGACACCCACTATGGGATATACGCCGTATACTCGTATACATAACCGACTGCACGCGTTGACTACCTCAGCAAAAAATTAGCCAAAGTGGAAGTTACAGGTTGATATATTTGTTTACTATACAAGATGTGGTTGAACCATAAGAATATATTGCTTATTATATAGACCTCACCAAAGAGAACAGTCTCAGTGGAATGTTTAGTGGCCAGCGTATGCCTGAATGTGAAAAATAAATGTGTACTTCTTTCTGAAAATAATAGTTTTATGAGTTAATGCAGCATTAGATGAACCCCTCGATTTTTCTAGAATCGCTACATAGATAATTCAATCTGCGTATAGTGGCGAGGACGTGACCTGAATATGATCGCTTTGTTTTCTCAGAGAGCAAACGCCTAATTAAGGCATTAGCCGACTCAGTGGCTATGTACCTGTTGCGACATAACATACTCTTGTGTCATAGTAATTTTTTAGCGAATTTCTATAATCTTTTACTGTTTAGAACCGTCTGGCTAGTGATAAACCATATTTGCATCTGTGCGCTTATGCACACCTCTATTCGTGTGTATAGTATGTGTTCCCTACTAAATGCTAAGCCAATTTGTGTCTAATCAACGCATAAGCCATTACTCAAAGGTGGTGTCGATGTTTGCGTACAGACTCGCATCATGGCCAAAGTAAGGCCATGCAATTTTGTGCTTGGTGAGGGGACTAAGGGAAACCTAGATTTAGTGGTTTGCGGGCTCCATACTAGCCGCTACGAGGTGGGGGCGGCGAGGGACGTGCATCAAGCATTCCGCAGACCCCTTATTAAAAAGCAGTGCACTCACATTCCACCAGGGGTAGCAAAGCGGTCACTGGTCGCGGTGGAATGCTGGTAACATGACGATCAAGCCGAGACGTTTCCAACCCAACGTGTGAACTTTTCATGTCTATTTAGATACAAATCTGTGAAATATGTATTCGATACATGTCTTACAACGGCGAATACTAACAGCAGCGTACTGTCCTTGGGTTGGCTCGCTTTCAGATGTGTGGCTATATACAATCCGCTGTCTCACCGGCTGTCCCGTCGATGCGCCCTCATCATTGTGGCGCTCATTTGGTTAGTGAGCTGTGTGATCGCGCTGCCTGGTTATGCGTTCGCCGAGGCTCGCAGCTGGGAGAATCGCGTTGTCTGCGCACTGAACTGGCCGGAGATTGGCGGGGTTCAGCCTAGCCAGGTCGACTTCATGTAAGTTAATCCACTTCACGTCCAGACATACATCTTACATAAGCATCGGAGTGAGGGGTAAACCCGAACACATCTAACGTCGAGGCAGCTCAAACACAGCTTGAAACACACAAGGAATTATGTACAAGCATACACGACCAGTTACCCATGCTTTTAGACGCCAAAGCGACGTTCTACCGCTAAACTCAGGTATGCTGCAAATCTTACCGTGAACTCGGCATTTGTACCGGGATTTGTGGCAAACGCCTGGCGGAACTCAGATTGCGACCCGAGCATTCCGCCTAAAAAATGCACAAAGTGGTCGGACGAATCAACTTGTCTACATATATATATATATATATATATACATCGCGTCCAATAAAGCTCTACGTGGTAATACACAAACCTATCTAATGCGTTTTTAAGGCGTACTATTTCCGTAAAAGTAATTCCATCTGGCACTTGTTTCAGAGCTATGCGGCAAGCGACAAAAAAAGACGCGACTTATAAAATACAAATTAGTACTCCCCCAAGATCGAAAGAACATTTGGGAGTGCCCAGTTTTATTTACGCCAACAAAAGTCACGACCGCATAGGTCGAGCCAAACAAATTCCACTGAATAATATTAGGTGTAATTTAATTTTATGACCTGGGAGTTTTTCTAAGCATTAGTTATGCTTTCAGAAGCTACGCTACTGCTCCTATATTTGCGCACACAGCCACAGGGGTGCCCTACTACACGGGAACCTGCTCCTAATGGAGCACATTAATACGCAGCATCAATTTGCAGTAAAATTTGTAAAATTTGCCAAGGAGAATGATATTTTGATAGTTAGCTGTCACACAGAAAATAACATACGGCATATACAGATAATTCCTTCTATCAGCCCTTTCATATACTCATATATATATATATATATATATATATATATATATATATATATATATATATATATATGTATTTTTTTTTATATACTCCTCGTGAAAATTGTGACAGTGACGACGATAACAACAACAATACTGACGTCTATATATATAGTAAATTTAGCACCGCACTCTTAGTTACCATTTTTTATATTTTTTGGTTAATAGTTGGTACGCCTAGTAAGGTATTCTTAACAAGAAATGTGATTGCACACTCGTATCTATACATGGAAAGTAAACGGGAGAAAACTATACCTGGCCGCAGATAAGGCGCAAGAACCAAACCAGTTTTGCAATAAAATGTTCAATGCTGCGAGCGCGACTAAATTAACTTACGACATGCATTCCAGCGCGTAAAATACTTGACTTTCCCTGAAGCCCATTCGTATATGTTGCTTAACGAAATTTGGCGCGATAGTGTACCGAGAAAATTTTGCATTTTCTATTGTTTACTTGTTTTATATAGCGCTTAAAATGAATTTTGTGGTTATAATCGACACATTTTAGCTAGTTCTAAAGTAAGTTAACTAAAGCTGTGAAGTGTGACCAGTGAAAGGCGAACACTGGAAACATTAGCATTGCCGTTATGACCAACGCTGCTTTGGTGAAAAAGTGATTTATGAATTCAGTCAACATAATAGATTAAACAACCCATTGCGCTTGCTAGTGCAAATAGCGTTACGTCGAATCCACAATGATGCGGCCTTGCAATAGTAATATAAACGTGTTCGCGACTACTTGCAGTAGTAGAGTAAGTATAGGAGTACTCGTAGACATACTTGTATTAAACAAAAGTTATGTAAATCTACAAATTCGGGGGCGCTCATCAAGTGTCAAATTTCTTTCTTTTCAAGCTAACTTGATTGATAGCTTCTGAAAAAAACAATGCTGCTAAGCATATAGTATACATTCCGGTTTGTGATAACAGGGTAGGACGGGGTAGGCCGGGTTCGTTATGGCGTTATAATGACATAGCGCCAAATTGCGTCGCAGGTTGAGCTCCATATGTACTCGTCCCTGTACTAATACGTATTATTTGCTTATTGTAAAATGTTGTTAATGTGTTGGTATTATTGGTGCATATCTTTTTTCTTTTGGTCGCCATAGATGGTAGACTAGCCGGTTGTCGACTGCGGTTTTAGCCACCTATAAGCAATTTTAACTAAGTGATTATTGACCTCAAGCAAAACGATTGTGTTCGTGCACAAATGCAGAACTACTAAACTTTACCATTTGTACAGTCAACAACAGAGCCGACGGCAAGACTTGTTTTTATTCGCAGCTAGCGCAACGACTGCTTTTAGAATTTTCTTTAGAATATCTACTATTACATTTGAACTACCGGTTCTGCTCTTTGTGGGTATAGACGAACGCTCGAACATTCTTCTCTTCGAGACCCATACGTACTAGACGCACCTCCCCATGTAAGCTTCACTCTGTGATGGCCCAGATCTCCATAGAACAGTACTATGGGTCATTAGGAGAAATGGCAAGTGCCACTCGAATCACTTAGCCGAAGTCACTAACGAATCCTTCAACGTTCGACGTGCTTTATCCCAACACCTGCAAACGCCCCGGTTTCAATCAAAGTCACGCGATCTTCTAGCACAGCAGGCGCTCAAATGCTGATCAAATGGTAGTGCGCAGCATTGAAGTGTTAGGTTGTGGAGACTTGTTAGAGCCTCGCTCAGCTAAGCCCCACAGAAATAAATCCAGAGGTAAATTTAGAGTGTTTGGTGACTAAACGTGGCTTGGGCAGAACATGTCCAAATTGTCGTCTAACCAGGTTTGCACCACATGGCGCATGTGGGCAGGTGCCCCGAGTAACGTACGGCCATCCGTTCAACACGCAGAAGTCAATGGTCACGGCTTCACGACAGCAATCAGAACTCGTTGGTAGACCTCCGCTGTGATAATTTCACTTTTTTCAAAGAAGTGTGGTGGCACAACGCCCCCCCCCCCCAACACCACTTTTAACACTTGCACCCCGACCGAAACTTGGTTGTTCCTGTCACAGGCCTCCTCAGGGAGTGGGCGAGCCACCGTTCATATATCGCGTGTGTTTTGAGTGTGATTTAGGGGTTCTGACGAAACAACGATATTAAATACCAACAAGGCGAACGCCCCTTTGTCGTCTACCGGTGGCGCGCTATATAAGTTCATTTTTTAGAAATGTTTCTTTAAGCTTTTTAATTCGCCCTAGAATACATTTAACATATAAAGCTCTTAACCGTCTTACCTAAGCGCGCGCATTCGCAGGATTCAGCGCACTGGTTGAGGGAGGAACCGCGGAAGTAGTTCGGGCTGTGGCGTTCGAAAGTGCTCGATATTGCGGTATCGCTGCTGCCGACCTATGAACGCTACGCTACCTTCATCGGCAACGTTTACCGTACCGGTGAAGTCAGCCCGCTGACTCGTATGGTCTTTGCAAGACTGCGGCAATGGTGGTGGTGTTTCTGGGGTGTCAAGTTGAAGCATCAGGAGGTTGATAAATCACTAAAGCGCTACCGATTCATCGGGGCTCGGTGCTGGCGGGGGCGGCGGCTGAATCGCGCGCCCGCCTATATGGCTCATTTTTCACCTGAGATTATTTTGAGTCTACGCGCAACGATGGCATAATGAACGGTTCGATGCGTGCACTAAAACGTAGAGAATCGCCAGTCCAACGGTAGTTACGGGAGCCCTAAATTGACCTCGAGAAAGAGACACACGTGTACAGTACCAGCAGCAACGGCAGCAATAGCACCAACGACAACAATACCGACAACAACAACAATTGACGACAAGAACAACAACAGCAGCAGCTTATTTATTGTTCAGCCGATCGCCATAGAGACCTTTGGCTCGATCGGACCAAAGTCTATAAAATGTATTAAGGAACTAGGTCGGAAAGTCATCGCTGCAACTCAGGACCCCCGCGCTAGCGAATGAATGCCTGTTGCAGCGCATATCGATAGAGGTTCAGCGCGACAATGCTTCTTTTGTCTGCAAAGGGTCTCTTCTCTAGAAACTGTTTTTGTTCCCCACAATTGTTTGCTTATGATAATAAATACACAAAATAAAAGCATAAGCACACTTAGAAGGGGGGTCTGGGAATCCCGGATCCGCTCGTTTCTGCAGGACCAGCGATCGTCTCCTCCCTTTTTCGATCCGAGAACAATGCCATCGCACTATTAGGCGAAGCCGGCATTTGTCAGTACAAGGAACTCAAGAGACGCCTGTTCGAGGAGCTAAAGACAGCTTGCAGGGGCGCTCCGGACAACCCTCTGAGCCAACACGACTGGAGTACATTCTTATACGACGAAGCGTACCGCGGCTTACTTGCGGGCGCTATCGACGACCCCGCAAAGGCTCGCATCCGAGCGGTCGCTGCCAAAGGCTCTGGAGCCTGGTTGCACGCACTTCCAAGCGCTCCACTGGGCACCCTCCTGGACGACGAAACAACCCGAATCGGGGTAGGTCTTCGTCTCGGCTGTGACCTGGTATCCCCCCATCAGTGTAAATGTGGCCACCCCGTTGACAAATTAGCCCATCACGGCTTGTCGTGCATTATAAGTGCGGGACGGCGGGCCAGACATGCCGGCATTAACGACACCTTCGGCTGAGCGCTTCGGTCAAGTGGATTCCCCTGCATTCTAGAGCCCCAGGGCCTGTCCGCCGACGATGGTAAGCGCCCGGATAGGATGACTCTCACACCCTTCAGTAGGCGCAAGATGCTTGTCTGGGATGCCACTGTCACCGACTCATTAGCACCTTCAATGGTCGGTGGCGGGGCGATCTCGGCAGGCCACGCCGGTAATCTAGCGGAGACGAGGAAGCTCGCAAAGTACGCCTCAATAGGTTACCCATATGAGTTTCAACCGCTAGCGTTCGAGACCTTGGGCGGCCCAGGCAACCTCACTCGCAAACTTCTCCACAGAGTCGGCGAGCAGCTGAACCTCGCAGCCGGAGACAAGAGATCTGCGGCTTTCTTGAGACAGCGCCTCGACCTTGACGTCCAACGCGGGAACGCGGCGTCCGTCCGGGGCACGCTGCTGAAGTGGTCCCAACCCACTCTATACGAGATAGAGTAATATCCCCAGTGCACACGTTCTCAGGAGACAATTGTAGCTCCATCAGTATTCTTAATAAATAGAACCTTCATATATATATATATATATATATATATATATACAGGGAAAAAACACACTTAGAATACCAACAAAACATCAGCAGCAGCGGTGGGGAAGCATCAGAGACATTGCGTCAGCAATGAGAAGAGCAACGAGAAGAAGCGTAAAGTCCGGTAGAAGATATCAACTTAGCGGCAGCGGTGCGGACAGCAGCGAAAACTTGATGACATTGACTACAGATACGATAGAAAAAACGGTAGCAACAGCAGCTGCGGAGGCAATGCGACTTGCTTGCCTTACGACGAAAATCCTTTGTTCGCGGGAGACGGTCGAGCCACCGCCGGCCGGCCGCCCACAGCAACAGTATCATGTCATACTTTGCAAATTTTCCGTAATTCGTTACGTTGTGCGGCGATTTATGCAAAACTTGTAATGCGATTTTATTTTGCTCGGTGGCTAGGTCGCCGTATTCGGACATAAACACGTATTTCAATTGGCCATTCGTGGGAGAAATGAGCGTGGAAATAGTAGCCGAAAATCTTATTGCAATAACGTCATCTAAACTGCAAATAGTGGAAACTACCTATGTGCAACCGGCGGGGACGGAGTGAACAGAAACGATGATTGAGCGCCTCTTATTGTGGATAGAAGCGTTACCAAGAACGGATCCAGTGGCCATAAGAGTGGACTTTAATGCGAGATTAGACAGAATGGATTTGGAAAGAACCGTAGTTTTGATCGACTGGATGCGATCGGCTGCTGGGTAAACAGGGCGAATGTGTTTACATATGTGTTCAGACACGGGCGATAGCCTTTTCTGCAAAAATACCTGAAAAGTTATAACTGTTTGAATTTATGTAATTATGGAAATTTCAAGCTTAATGAAGAATTATTGAACGTAAATAAATTTGCCATCCGGAGAAGACGGTCCCATAAAAAAATATTAATGCCACTCCGGTTTGTCAGTTATTGGCCTGGTTGTAATAGATATAAATAGAAGAGACATAACATTTGCAGGTGAGGACAATCCTCTACAATAATGTGCGGGACTTAGAAAACATAAACGGATGAGCACCTGGGTAAGAATTAAGGGTAATATTTAAGAGCGAAGAAGGAGAGAAGGCTGAAAAAGAAGGCTTATAATACAGTTATATCATATTACAATGGCTTAACGGGGTACTCTCGGTGTCAGGGGTAATCTAGATAGATTGCTACGAACTTAGCCTGGTAGGCTTATTAAGGTCTGCGATGCTGCCACTGCAGAAGAGAGGCGGACGACCTTGCTTTAACGAGCAGTGCAGGGTTGCCAAGCAGACCAATAGGTAGACTTGAGAATACGTAAAAACAGTTCCGGTTACGCGGCCGTTAGCTCCGTTGGTTGAACGGTTGGTTAAGAAATCGTATAAGGAATAGCAAAGGTACTTGGAAGATAAAGAGTGAGCAGCAATAAAATAGGCTAAAGAACGGTCACATACATTGCTGAGGAAGAAAGATAGGAGGCAATGTTCAGTAGAGACGGGCAGGCTAGTTGAAGACTTCGGGAGGATATTGGCCGGGTCAAATACAACCCCGAAAGCTTTTCTAGAATATGAAAGCCTCTGTGATCAGACGACAGAGCAACCTAGGGTCTGCATGATTAGAGCAACAAAGAAAAGGATTTAATAAGGAATGAACACAAGAAAGATACCCTAGTTCTCGCACCATGCTGGCAAACTCTATTCAATGAATGCTCAAACACTGGGGTAATTCCACAGGCCTGGAGAGAAGCCAGCGCAATAGTCATTCTTAATAGAAAGGGTGTACTACTATGGAAACGGAATCAGAGGTTTTAAGCGAAATAACAATAAGTAACTGTTCATACAAGATATTTTCAGGCATAATAGCCAGGAGATTGGAGTCTGTCTTGAAGGAGAGGGGGTAATACCAGACGAAGGGCACGGATTTAGGAAAGAAAAGTCAACGCACTCAGCATTTGGGGAGGTGCTCGGAGCAATCTAAATTACGCTGTCCAGGCCGAAGGGTTGACTATATGCTGTCTTCTTGGATCAAAAGGCGGCGTTTGACATAGCACCAATGAGTAACATAGTCAAAAACCTGGCTAAAATGGGAGTGCCTGGAGCAATGTTAAAGTTGCTCATCAGCATCTTAAAACAAAACACGGAGCTATTGATAACGGGGTCGCCAATGGAAAAGAGTTAACTCAAACCGCGAATATCGCGCAGTGCGATGGACTAAGTCCACTGCTGTTTTCCGCACTTTTGGGTGGACTGCCAGAACGGATAGGGAGAAGCTGGACCTCTTAAGATGTCCCGAGAGTCAACATGTTGCTGTACGTAGATAATGTGGTAATCTGTAGCTGCAGCCCTTTCAGAGTAAAACAAGCCATGGGCCGGCTAGTTACATTCATGAATGAAAAGGCTTAATAGTTAATTGGGAAAAGACAGTAGCTATCAAAATTTGAAGGGGCGGTCGCCTGGCCAGGGGTGCTTCAAATCAGGGGAAAATAAGAAAAAATTGCAAACAAATTCACATAACAAAAGCTCATTTTATCAAAAAGGGGCAGCAGCTTCCGATCACACATCCAAGACAGGGTCAGGAAGGCCACCATCGCAGCTGCTGTAATTAAATGCACATACATGCTTTCGGTTCATGCAGCAGTCGCTCTTTTCTGGATACAGATAGCACTTATAGCCACATATGGCATTTTACTAATATGGGATGGTGTGGTAGTGGAAACTTGCGTTTAATTAATGGGGTAAAGTTTCTCTTCCCAAGAGGGGTTTTGCGCTTTCGAGTGCGTGCAAAAATAAGGTGATCCACGTGAAAGGTGGCCTACTGCTGACAGAGGATCTTCAAAAACGATGAAACCCAAAAGAAAACGTGCGCCTTTGATGTTTATATGCGGAACTGGCCACCCAAAATGAATGAGGTAGACATAGGAATTTATGGGAGAGCAGCAATGAAGAGCACTGGGTGGAGGACTAGCAGGGTGAAAGATCGGCATCTAACTACGGCCTTTGCAGCCCACGGATTTCATGACGTTCTTTGCAACGTGGAAGGTTCCCATACAGAACGAATGTAGATGCAAACAATGACGGAGCAACTGTGATAAATACTACGCCGCGGTCTGTCCGGCGGTTCGGTGCATAGCAGAGCGGGCAAAGTGGTAGATTGATGGTTGTGTCGAAACACTCTGCAGTAACATAAACACACTTAGGCAGCCCGGATGTTAATAAAAATAAGTATATATTTAAATTGTAATTTTTTTATTATTATTATTATTATTGTTATTATTATTATTATTATTATTATTCGGTAGACGTACAGATTGAATTCCTTATATACGTGAGTTCCTTCGGCTTCTCCCGGTCCGGAGCGTTTCAAGAATCATTCTCGCGTTGCTGCGCTGAATTTTGAGGCGATGCGCTGCCGCAGCTCTTCCTATAATAGGAACGCTGTGGAATTTGTTGTATATATTCTCCACGTTTTGGCCATGGCCTTGAACTTTCATCCCCACACGCCTAATGTCTTAATGCTGAACCGACAGATGGTATGCTTGGTCCTCAGGGCTTCGTAATAAAGAGTCTGGGTCATCTCTGCTTTAAGTGCAACGTCATCCACTTTGCAGGAGATCGCCGCATTACTCCCAAATCATCGGTCCCCATATGGCCCAGAAATATTAGGGAGCTCTAACGAGCACATCATTTACGGCGTTGTGCCGTGCCTGCTTTATGAGTCCCGTCTCCTTGCGGGCCAGATTATGCTGGCATTTTTCATTATTATTATTATTATTATTAATATTATTAAAAAGTCTCCTTTAGTGAAAAAGGGGTGTTAAAATCACATAGTAGTCTTTACACTGATGGGCACGTCGCGAAACTCACCATGCAAACGCGTTATTCACAACTTCGACATTAGCAACTTCCGGTGGAGTCACTGACACACCACTACGTAGATTATTTGGACGTAATGTGACAAAAGGTACTAAATGTATTACTCCGGATTAGTTGTTTAAAAAGTCTCACGTCAACTTGCGTTTGGTACTCGCTCACTGTTGGGAGTACGAGACTCTCGCGTCTTACATTGCAGCGCCATGCAACTCGTTTGACAAATTTATCCTGCACTCGCTGGAGCAGTTCTACATCTTTTCTATAAAAGGGCGCCCACACGTGCGAACAATATGTCCACTTTGGTACAACAAGCGTATTATACAGTTTTATGTACATTGCTGGGTCATGCCCGATAAACGCTCTAAGAATGAGATTGCACAGCCGAGACGCAGATTTATTTATATAAGTTCGTTATGTTAGCACTTTGGAGTGGACAATTGTCTCCGTGCGAACGTGTGATTACGGGTTCTCTAACCCAGGGTTAGCCCAGTTCAGCAATGTGCCCCGAACAGACGCTGCATTTCCTCGTTGGATGTCAAGCGACAGCCTCTGACGCAAGAATTCGGATGCTCTCGAGTCTCCTGTTGAAAGATTAAGGCTTCTGCCTACGCGTTGAATCAGTTTGAGCGTAAGGGGGCCTGCAGTTCCCATAGTCTCGAACGCCAACGGACAAAATTCGTGCGAATAATCCACACTAGAATATTTGCTGCATTTGTTAGCCTCAGCTAACCTGGAAGCATGACCTGCTCGGTCCGCACCTGCACTGACCATCGAAGGGGCTAATGAGTCGGTTACAGTTGCGTCCCAAACAAGCATGCAGCCACGCTCAAAGGGCGTCAAAGTCAGGCCGTCAGGTCTTTTTCCGTCATCCCTCGATATACCCGGGGGCTCTAAAACACATGGGAAGCCGGCAAATCGAAGTGCGCGACTAAAGGTGTCATTTAGAGCGGAGTGACGTGCTCGTCGGCCTGCACTTAACGTGCATGATAGGCCATGATGGGCCAACGCGTCCACAAAATCACCACAACGACATCAATGGGGCACGACTAGGTCAACACCAAGCCGTAGCCCTGCGCTTATGCGCGTGGTCTCGTCGTCCAACAGAGTCCCAATTCGCGGACATGGTAAGGCGTGTAGCCAAGCCCCAGCCCCTTGACTACTAACAGCTCGAAGCCTGGCTCTATCGGCAACAGACGGTGCTCTATTAATCAAGTTTGCTAGTCGCTTTTCTTGTAGCGGGGTTGTCCAATTGCCCTGGTTAGCCCTATCGTCGGGAGGAGAATCAAATAACAACGACAATTCGTCGACGCAGATTTTGCAACTTCGGCGATATGAGAAGTATACTTCATTTGGCATTAAAATGTAACACTTAGGTCTTTGTATATTGACACTTCAGGTATGCTATGGCCGTTGATGAAATATGAAGTGTCGTCTTTGACTGTTTTCAGCACAGCGCATTTAAAAGTGGGTATTCCCATTCTATTCAAGTAGGCCCATAGTAGCACGGCATCAATTGCCTTCTGTAACTGGGCCTTGTTTTTGTCGTCTTTAAC
The DNA here is from genome assembly GCA_003439945.1 of Dermanyssus gallinae. Lineage (NCBI taxonomy): Eukaryota > Metazoa > Arthropoda > Arachnida > Mesostigmata > Dermanyssidae > Dermanyssus > Dermanyssus gallinae. Next base: position 26,912 of record QVRM01006095.1, read on the forward strand.
TTCAATATATATCTTTAGGTCGTCGGCATAAAGCTTGTAAATCACCTCGAGCCTGGCAAAGACGAGTTTAAGGTCTTGAGCAAATATTGCATACAAGAGCGGCCCTAGGCAGGAGCCCTGTGGGACTCCAGACGGACATAGAGCAGTATCAGACATAGCACTTTTTATCTTAACCCTAAAGCTCCTGCCAGTGAGACAGGCTTGGCACCAATTTCAAACCCTAGGTCCGATGCCTAGCGATTCCATCTTGCTTAGTAAAATTTGGTGGTCAACCCGATCAAAAGCACGCGAAAAGTCAAAGTAAACGATGTGGAGCGGAGATTCGTGATTTCGCGCCAGGGCCAAGTCATGAGAGACCAGCCAACAATTGGGTTGCTGTCAATCGCCCCTTAGTGAATCCGTGTTGCTGATTGTCTAAAAGTTGGTTAGACGATAAGAAATGATAGATACAATCAACAACTATTTTTTCCATGATTAAACAGGGGATGGCACACTGGGCAATAGGTCGGTAGTTCTCAGCAGTTGCTCTAGAGCTCTTCTTGTGCACAGGTGTGACAATGGATTCACGGAAGACGGTGGGAACTTCGCCATCTTCGAAGGACGGGTGAAAATTATTGCCAGCGGCTCGGCTAGAAACTCGGCCAGTTCTTTGAATACAATAGGTGGTAGCCTATCAGGCGTAGATGTGCTTTTGCGTTGCAGATTTCGAAGTTTTTCGAGCGCAATGAAAGGATGAAATTCAATGTCATTGAGTGTGTGCGCCGTTTGCTTGATTCTCGTGATGGAGACGTTTTGAGGCTTTATGTAGACACTTTTGAAGTAGTTCAGCAGAATCTCAGCCTTGTGTCCATCTTTGACTGCGGTGCCCTTTTCATGTATAAGCGGCGCTACTCCGGACTGTAGTTTAAGACGCCGGCCTGCATATCGAAAGAAGTCCCTTGCATCGCGGATATTCAGATTACTTTCCTCCAAGCGCCGACAACGCAATGCTGTACGTGCCAAATTACGCGAAAGGCGTTTATGGCTTTGAGAGGAGGGTGCACTACTATTCAGTTTTAGAGTAGCTCTGTCCATAAAATATTGTAGTAGGGATGATCGTTGCATCATTTTCGGTGTATAACCTTCTACAAGGACAGACATGATATTTAGGAAAGAACAGTACTGGGCTTCTACTGATTGGCATTGTGCAAAAGAGAGACGCCTATTGGTGGTTGCTAGGATGGTAGCCATTGCATTATAATTAGCCTTATAGAAGTTTAAAGATGGATTTTCGTTACGTTCTTGTCTCTTTGCGGATATTTTGAAGGATACAGCCAGATGGTCGGACTTTACTGGAGATTCACCGACAGTAATATCAGTAACTAATTCTTCATTATCTGTCAATAGCAAATCCAGTATGTTCTGTCCCCGGGGACCGTAACAAGTTGCACAAGTCCAGCAGAACAACAGAAAGAGCTGAAGATGTATTCCTTAGATTCCGCAGAAAAGTTGAGGCCCCTTGTGGTCCAGTCTATTCCAGGCTGATTGAACAACCTCAGCACAAGTATCGCCGATATCGATGTCGCAGCATCCCAGCTCAGGCTTGCAAAGTATACATACTCCGCCTCCACAGCGGCCCATACGCTCCTTACGAAATACGGAGTAACGGCCTCCCAGTGACAGCTCTGCCGATCATATATTTTCTGCAAACGCCTAAGTTTCAGAAATGCATAGAATGTCCGGAGAGTGCATTAGGCAGTACTGAAGAAGCGAATCACACGCAATGATTACTATTATTATTTTTTTTTTCTACTTCTTCCTCTACTTCTTTATATTTTTCTTTGATAATATAGCGCTTCTACAAAGGCATGCGGCGTCTCCTGTGCTGCACATACGCCATAAGGGGGCGTCAGCTTTGCCAGTTATTGTTTGCGCTTTAGAACATGAATTATTATTGCTCCCGTTACTTTGTGGAGCCAATTCGGGGCCTAACGTGTGGATGTATTGTCGGACATTCGCCGAGTCTCTGTTGGTTGTTTCCTCAAGTACATTTTTGTCGCGGGCTGTGTCAATCATTGCTAGGTCGTCTACTCAGGCGATGAAATAGTCTACCGGGGGATGTGGGAGGCTATGTAGTCCATTGTATGTTACACACCTTAGGGTAAATAAGGGATAACATATACGATGGTGGCCAGAAAGTGCAGTAACTTTTCCCTCGGTGATGTTTTTCTTGGCCGTGTACGTTTGGGCACGATTCTAATATCTCAGATTGAGATTAGTGTAAAAGTTATTTGGTTCTGAAGTTTCCTCAAGGTGCACCGGCTGCGGCTGAACTCATTGCGAGATCGCAGTTATAGTGGGCCGGGCAACTTTTACTAGTAGTTGTGATGGTGCGTGGCGCATTTTGTTATGCACAGTCTTGTGTTTTTTTGCGGTGTGTCGCGCAGATTATTTGCTTTTCTGTGATCCGGCAATTTCACGGCGATTGGCTTGTGGAACGTAAACAGGAGCTCGCGAATCGAGCTCCCGTTCACGACTCGCGACAATCGTAGCGCCAGTATTTCCACTGCCAAGTATACACTGGGATTAGATTTTTATATTTTTAACGTTTTTGTGTGGGGTTGTAATTTTGCTTGAAAACGCGTTGCCGTTGTCCAGAAAGGGCTGGGAAGAACTGACGGGGAACGTTACGTCGAGATGGTCGGATAGGGTATCCTTTAGTCAGTTAATATCAGCCGATGGGCTATTCCTTGTGATGCAAACTTCGGATCTAGAGTTGATATTTATCTGCCGTACCCAAAGGCGTACCTACGAATGTCCATGACCTGTAGATGCGGACGGCGCATTCTAGCTGAATTTTCTCTTAATAAGGGGTTGCCTTCCCTTCTGCTACATCGCCTTCTGCTAAGCGCGTGTTCTCATGTTGAAGTCTAGTTTTTTGAGGAAGTCCTCGAATTGTTGTAGGAGAGTTTGAAAAAATACACTGAGTAGATCACCGGCTCGAAAATTGTATTGAATAATATGTGTCTGCCCTGTATGACTGACGTGACAGATATTTTTGTGGGGAAATATTCTGGAGTTAACCAAGTCAACTAGGGTTCTAATATATTTAATCTATAAGACCGTCTATACGAACAGAATTCTGATTATATTTGGGCTGTCAAGTTTAGAGATGGGTTTTCCTTTATCTACTGAGGGCATTTGTCAATGGCATCAGCAGTAGTCTTAGTCGCATAGCCGACAGATTTCACCTGCAGCAATTTTTTAAGATATTTTGACATCTAGTTCTGTCGTCGCTGGGTCAATATTGCCTCTAAGAGCCCGCAGGGCATTGGCAAAGGAGCATTTTCAGATTTCACGACAACTGCGAACGTTATCTGCTTTCCTGTCGTTTGTCAGTTCTGTTTAGCCGATCCAGGGTCATATCTGGAAATTCTGCAAAGGCTTGTGTTAGAAGTTTTTGCATTAGAGATCATCTGCGGTTGTCGGGATGGCCACTGCAGAGAGCGATCGCTCTCCCTTAAGATCTGAGTAGAGAACATGTTTTTAATTCGCTTCGATATATATATATATATATATATATATAAGGCTAACATAAGTATATATTCCTGTACGTTTGGTCGGTCTGCTATTTTTCGCAAGTGCAAAGCCATCAGGTCAAGTGACTGTTTTGCCCTTTTGTTTGCTCTTTTATCATTTTGTTTTCAACTCTTGCTTATCCTTCTTAACATCACTTTTGCTTTGGCTTCAATGTTCTGACTGGCCAGCTGATCGATAGAAGAACGCACAGGTGACTCGATATTATAACTATTATCGGTACCAATCGGTTTGAACACCAGCGCACATGAAAACGACGTTCAGCTACGCGCGTGTGTTTTGCATACAACGGCGCAACGCGTGGTACGGTATATTGTATATCTGAATTATCCAGATGTAGAGTCAAAAAATGGCCAACTGAACAGAATGAAATAAGGCAACAAAGTACAGCAGACATCGGATCGGCGGCAAAGCCGTCGCGTTTGGGAAAGAGCTCTGCTTAGCTAGAACAGGGGAAGACTGGTCACCGGATGTCCGCATAAATCGATGCCTTTATCATCATCGTACGCAGTTACCTAGGCGCACTGGCAATGACGTTTTTGTTTCCGTCTGGCCAAATAGCCATATTTCAATTACCGCCAGAATACTATATGTGCATATAGTTTTTCTTCCCTGTTTTGTTGTCGCTGCATGCCGAAGACTCATCATTGAAAGCGCATGTTACCTATATAAACCGGAAAATTATATATATATATATATATATATATATATAAGGCGAGTACTGCCGAGTGTGCAAACGTATTGTAAATGATTAATAAATCATCACAGTATTTTCTATATACATACACTAAGTGCATCAAAATATCCGTAGCATCGCCTGTCTACCATTTCAAAAGACTCATGCCGATTACAGTGCCGGAGAGAGACGTCCTTCGGGACTAGTAAAAGAAAGTATCATGCGAAATAGTTTCGAATTGCGTGTGTAGCAGGTCGCGGAATTGTAACATGTCTTTAGTGACAGTGAAGCAAAATAAGTACCGTGCTATGGTTAAACATTTATTTTTAAAAGCTTAACTAGCTACATAACTAGCTGTAGCTTACAAAACGAATGCCCCGGCGCGCCGTACTATTACCAAATGGATCGCCTTACACGCATGAGGCTGCATATTGTAGCAGGTTTCGATCACCGTGTATCGCCTGCGCAGTGGCGCGCAAGTGTCAATCACATATGTATCCGTCTTCTCCCTGACCGACGCATTGGAGCGATGACTTGCTGAACTGCAAAAGTCCTCCCTTGAACTCACTTTGTAATTTTTGTTCCGCGCCTGTCTTGTGTTATTGCGTAATTTGTATAATATATATATATATATATATATATATATATATATATAAATAAAGTAATATATACATATGGCCGTCGAACGTACTTGTGATGCGCGGACAATACAGGAGGCGGGGTTTTCGCTTAGCAGGCAATGGCAGTGTCCAGCTAGCGGCGCGGCCAGTCCTGGCTTATTGCATCAAATTGGTCGTGTCATGATGACAACAACAGCAGCAACGACGACGACCACGTGGGCAGGATGGCGACAATACGTCGTCGGTCAGACACGAGAAGCGGAGGCGGCGAGGCGAGGCAGCCGACAGTGCTGAGCAGCCATGATGACCCGAGCGAGCGCCAAGGTCAAGGCGGGAAAAGAATGTCAGATGCGAAACACGACGCCCAAGACAATGAGGAACAAGGACGCTACAAGCTAGAGCATGGAAGACTTTGGATAGAAAAAAGCTATGCATATATATATATATATATATGTTCAAACTTTTTCATCACTATATATATATATATATATATATGGGAAAACGGTGAGCGAAAACGAGAGAGGGAAAAATCCACGTAGGTAAGGCAGTTTTCACATCCGGCCTAACCGGCCAACGGGGCCGTTTGTCACGGGCGGGTTATTGGTTTGGGTGCCATTTTATTCGGCTACTCTCCGCAAGCAGACTTTGTTCTGTCGGCAAGGAGAGGAAACAGCAGAGATCTGGTCGACAAAAGAGAATATATATGGCTGGATACTTGGCTAGATAGATAGATAGATAGATATACGAGCCAGGTTCTGGGCCGGCCAGTCGATTGTGGCACTGGCGCCAAGCTAAATTGGGAGAGCGGTAAGAAGGGGAACCGCAGACGCTAGGTACCTGTAATGGTAGCTGAAGTGGAGTTAGTAGCAGTGGCTGTAATGACAGTGGGCGTAGCAGAAGCTCTAGTTCGGGCAGGTCGCCCGGGGTCAGCTCGGACAGAGAGACAGTGGCCCTATGGTTGGCTGACGGGTGGACGACAGATGGTCGGAAGGTTTAAGTCGCTAAGTAACGGGCAGGCTCTAGGCGACTACGACGACGACGACTACGGGAAACTGCGGACGATGACGGCAAGAAGTTGATTTGAGTCTGCAAGCGCCTTGCCTCAACTCTACCGATTCTTCTACTTTTGTTGTTGTTTGTCTGCTTAATACAGAAGGTCTTGGGAAGGCTCTGGGATGTTGCTGGCGCCTTGCAGCGCTACTCGTGTGGAGGGGACTGACGAACCCACTCAACCGTTCTTACTGTCTTATTTCTATTCATGCCTACTCCTTCCTAGGCTCAGAGTTGTCTCGTTATCTGCTCGACTCATATATCTTTACGCGTATCCGCGGACGACATACAGCAATAAGCCAGCACGACCGCCACAGCGTCTCTGTCTTCGCGTAATTGCGTAACTCAAGGGACGTCGATAACTCTCTTCCTCTTCCACGTTTTTTCTTCTTAACTCTCTTTGCCATTTCCCTATCTCCCTCTATCCGGCCGTTTCTCTCTCTCTCTCCCTCGCTTCATACCTCCATATGTCTTCATCTACCTCTAAATGTGCTTCTTACTACCTCTACATGACCTCATCTGTCAGCCCTCACCTTCTTATTTTGGGTCCTTTTTTTCGGTAGGCTTCCGCTTTTTCTTCCCCACGCACACTTCCTATGCCTTTATAATTTTTCTTTCTTACTTGTGGGCGTGTGAAACTATAGTAAAGTCTGCACGTCTCCTGTCCCATATCCGGTCGCCCGTTTCATAGAAGCAGAGCATACAATCATAGGTGTATTTAGTGAATCCTTGCAAAATTGGACCACCATTTTCTGTATAAGTATGCGTTGTGCGTGTCTATGTCTAGTAGAGTCCTTCTTATCTGTTTCCAGTAGCTACTTTAGAACGTGATTGCCACGTTAAATGATCTCGTTCCTGATTCTCATTTGTAAAGACTCTAGCGGATCTTAGCCCGCTGGGACCCATACTCGCTAAACACACCTCCTCCCGTATGATTCATTCCCCAGTGATCTAGATCTCCATGAAACTGTACTATAAGCCATCAGGATATGTGGCGAGCGCCACTCGGATCATTTGGCGGGAGTCACTCACGGGTTCTGCCACCATTCGACACCCAACACCTGCAAACCCGTATCATTCAAAGTCACGTGATCTGCTAATACAGCAGGCAGAAAACCGGCTCTCCTGAGAGCCAGAGTTTTCTTTCTCCTTCAGTACCTCCGTAGCCATAGCTGCTTCCAGCTTCCACCCAGAAATAGTGCCGCATATGTAATTTACGAACTTCTTAAGATTTCCTCTGGGGGTGTCTGAGATAGTTTCTCCCTTTCCGTCCCTCTCATGAGTCTATTTGTCCTTGAATTCTGCAAATGCTATAGCTCCAGTCTTGCATTTTCGAAGAGTGTGAGTCGTGTCAACTACATATCTGACCGTTGTTGCCTTTTTCGCTATTAAGAGCCCGGTAGAAACACAAAACCGCCAAGGCACAGTGCTGACCAGCAATGTCGGCACACAGCCACGCCGTCGCAGTTTAACAAAATCGCACCATGCGGCAAGAAGCTACTGGTTACGACGAAAAATCCACTGTTAAGAAGGCAACAGAATCTACAACCCCAACGGTCAATACCTTTATCCCGTAAGGCATTGACACCTTCTAGACTTGCGTTAACAGTTAATTTAGCCAAATAAGCAGTTTCTTGAAAACAACGAAGCACGACACTGATTTAGTGGCGGCGGTACCGGCCGGTCGATCTTTCTCTTTCTATATATGTATATATATATATATATATATATATATATATAATCAATCAATCGAGGCTTATTAGTGAAACTGCAATTTTATAATGCTTAGGTTCTCATAAAGAAATGAGATACGTAAATATAACAGTATATATATATATATATATATATATATATATATATATATATATATATATATATATATATATGTATATATATATATATATATATATATTTTTTTTTTTTTAAACGCTAAAGGTTGTTTGTTAAAGTTGATTGGCATCAGTGTAGACAACCTTTTACCCACACATTGACTCCCCTTTGCACTAGACAACCAAACCGTGCTACGGGGCGTGTTGGACTTCTAGAACACTTTTTTGACGTCTGGCCCAACAGCCTACAGAATCAACAACTGGTTACGCCTAGGGCTTTTCCCTATACAAGCTCATCAATAACATGTTTGTCTGCCACAATGCCAAATTGGCCCACGCTAGCAGATAGCTCTGCAACCTGTTTGATTGGACCTACCCTTATTCGCTCACTGTGGCTCTGTTCATCAGATGCTTTGACTCCCTGCTCTACATGAATAAAGCTGTTTGTTTAATATATAATAAACATTATATACAGTGATATATATATATATATATATATATATATATATATATATATATATATATATATATATATATATATATATATATATATATATATATATATAATACGCGCTTTGTTTACAATAAAGGAAAATGTACATAACAAGAAAATCACAACATTCATGCATAGGTTCGGGTTGTTCTCCAACGAAACAGGAACATTACAATTTCCTTTTTCGCTATGCATTTCGGTTCTTAGCGAATCTTAGATCGCGTATGCGAAGGTCTACAGTTGAACATTTGACTCAGCTGCCGTAGCGATGCGCTTAGCACCAAAGAGACTGCCCCTGCGGTTCTCTCCTGTGGCGCTGTCTCTAGTGACCTCCGCCTTCTATCAACCGAGCATCGTCTGTTTTTCACGCTAATCTTTTTGTTTGGTGCGCAACACCCCTTAATGGTCTCTGGGCATGCGAGTTGTTGCAGGGGAGCCGCTCTATCACCAGCGACCCCACGCTGGAGCTCTGTGTATGATGCCCGCCGTTTTACAGTAGTAAACACAAACTTTCCTTCAACCGGACCAACTATTGGATTCCTGACATTTGCAGGATCCGTACAAAACAAACTAAGCGCCTTCAAGAGACATGGACTCTAGACACCCCTGTGAAAAACAGTTGAACATATATATATATATATATATATATATATATATATATATATATATACAATAATTTGTAATGTTTTTTTTTCATTTTTAAACGATAATAGAATAAATAGGCACTGAAACTTTTCAGTATTTCAATATGCAATTTTGCGATTATATTTTATTGATTTTATTGTGTTTTACAACAAACATTCACATAGAGTATTGCTATTTATCATATTTACCGCGCAAGATGGCTTAGTGGCAAAGCCTTTGCCTTGCATTTGGGAGGACTGGGATCGAGACCCAGACCGGCCACTCTTAAATTGGTTTGCATGGTTTCCAATTTAGACAAGGTAAATGCCGGGGTGGATAAAAATTAGCCATGACATGAAAAAAACCGTACACGGGCAATTGCCTTACAGGAAAATCTTTTTAAAAAAAATGATTATTATAAACCGGCATTACATTTTATTATCGCTGCAATGTAAGTGCGCTCTTACTAAGGGCACGCATTAATGTTTTAGCAGTTAGCGCAATTAGATGACATACTGGTCCACGCTGTTTGACTGTACGACTTTTCCATAGATTACTTCTGCAGACTGACAAGCTAGATTTTACCGTCTAACGTGAGTTACCGTGCGTGAATACTTAGGAATATGTTTCCATTTTCGATATTACAATTGGTGTTGTTGTTGTTGTTGCTGCTATAATTTACAACAGACAATTATCAACCATAGAACGAAATTATGGGTAATTCAAACATGTAAACTGTGGTAAAGATAATGATGAAGATGACAGTTTTTATGATAATTATTACTAGAACCATTGGCTTCTCATCATGAGTACCACCAATTTTCCTCCAACCACCATCACTGTGGTGCCAACAACAACAACAACAACACAAACGGCAATAGGACCTATAGCACAGATGCATGTAGACTAAGACTGGACTGGATGGCAGAATCAGCAACACGCAGCCCACGAATGGTGACGTTTGGGGGGGGGGGGGGGCAAAATCCTATCAAGGCACCCATAGGCGAGTCGCGGGGATCACCGGAATGTCCACGACGGCTAATGCTGATGCGACCGTTATTATCATGCAGAAGCAAGGGCTTATTTTCTGATGTTCGGCCAGAGTTTACCTGCCTAGCCCAGCGTGGTGGCTGGAGAGTGGTATCGAAACATCTAAGCCAGAATGGTAGAGAAACGCCGAGATCTACAGAGGGCGACAGACAGAGAAAGATAGATCGAGAGAATCAGACAGGGAGAGAACCAGGCAAGAGAGGGCTTACCGTCTCGCTTGCCTGGTGAGCGAGGCAGGACGAGTTTTGTCGACGACACGACAGGTAATTTCCGGGCCTATTGCAAAGGTCAGTTTTTGCCACCCGATGCCGTTCAACTATAGCTGCCATGACAGCATCGGCGGCGGCGATGATGATGACGACGACGACGACGACGACTATCACCAACACAACAGTGCAATAATAACTACGAACATCTGTAACCACGGCTGTCATTGCTATTGCAGCCACAGCAAACAAACTAAATAACAACAACAACAACAAAACCACCAACAACAACAACATCAACAATAATGCCACCACCAGCAACGACAACAGCAAGAAGTGCGGTTTGCAACAAACAGAAACCATTGCAGATAACTGGTCTGCAACTGCGGGCAGACAGTGTGGTATCCAACCCACAAAAAACAGCCTCCCTTCCCCACCGACGTGGAATATACGTTTGGGGAGATTAGCGATTAGAGCGTTCGTTTCCCGTCCCATTCCTAGTACCATAGGGTAAAACTACGCTGCCACTCGTCTTCTTAATTGCGTACAGTCCTTCCACCAATAGCGACGCGTTTCCGCTCTTTAAATCCTAAAAAATCGTTCCGGCAACTAGAAGTGTCGCCGCTGTGCTCGCCCTGTATTACGTCACGGTCACCTTGAGAGCTCCCATTCGTTGAACCCAGTGCAGACGATTCTCGTTTGTGGCCCTTGCTACAGTATCAGAGAGTCAAGCCCCTGTTTAGGGCAACCGACTAGATCACGAGCATGACGATGCGTACCTTGGAGTGCCGGGGCCTAAGTATGAGTATGTTGAACATGAGGTGTGCAAAGTTATGGGCCATTTTAAGGGCTTTCTCCGACTGCCAACGCAGGTGAGAGGTACCCCGAAAACCCTAGTCAAAGAATACTTTGGTGCGCGTTGCCGTATTAATAATGTTGATCTCTCCGTGGTTGAGACGCATATGAAGAGCGGAGCAATTCTTCTTGCCCTTTGTGGGGGCTAAGCAAATCCCGTTTTCCGTATCTAGCGCACAACGTCGGAGATTGCCTCGATTGCCTCGTTCGTACGCCTCTTCAACTGGTTCAAGTAAAGAAGATGTTGCTGAATAGAGAGCAGTCCCATAAAATTAGATAAAACATGATTGCTAGGTCATTTTTTCGGTGGGTTTATGCCCGGCGACCCATTCTTAGGCAGGTATCGGTACCACAGAGGTACGCCGACCTCTGCGGAAGGTTGGAGCACCAGTGTTAGTAATGACAAGAATATTCTATGTCATTAATGTGAGAATTGCGAGTTTCCGTTGCTCTTGACAGAGCCCCATGCATTAGAGTGGCAAAAACTGTCACTTTTTCTAAAAGAGGAAAATAAGCCAATAATTGATTGGCTTATAGACAGCCGTAATGGTAGACGCTTTGAGGCTGTCTATGAGCCAATCCGGTGAGCAGTCTTCTGTCCACAAAATATTAAACTCGTTAAGCAGCAACATATTGGTGTGTGGGACAAAAGCGTGACCGCCACTGCTGCAGTTGTAATTTAAATGAAGTACTTTAAAAGTCTGAGTTATTGTTGGTAATCAATCCCTTAACGATCGCTAATGTGATGACTCTCTACCCTCAAATACACACTAACCACATCAGATATGTTTTAAATCCACTAGTGACTAGTGGATCAAAATATATATAAGAGAGATATACTTACACTCCCGCCATTTTCCGCGCTTTAATACGAGCGCCACTATGACAGGAGTGCCCCCTGCGCCCGAATTGACAGGCCGGAAGACCCCCCACACTTTCCCCCTATCGGGGTTCCGCATGGAAGTACCACACTACTACACCGTACCGGTTAGAACTCTTAACCTCGCGATTCCGCGTTACACCCCAGAATATACTTCGCACCCCATAAGGAGCACTTACGACCACTCCAGGGCAGGGGGGCCCCACTGCTTAAGCTGAGGAGCCAAAAGGTCCTCCCGACCGGCGTTCTGCCTTCGTGTGGTGGTCTCGCTTTCTTTGTGCCTATTAAGCCAAGGCAGCAGGCGTCCCACACGGTACTCCCAGGTTGCTAAAGCCCGGGGCATTAACCGTGTAGCCCGGGGACCGTGTGCAGAACACTTTCCCCGTATTGCCATAAAGAAAACGGTAAAGTAGATTAAATATTATTATTAGTATGATTAGAAGTAATTTTATATGATTTGACTATTTGAATAATAATGCAAATGTCGTTGAGCGTCGAATCGGGCGTGCTATAGACCAACAGTTGCGGTACATCTGCCAAAGATGATAAGTTCACAAGTTTTACTACACAACCATTCCATACGCCTGCGGCTAGCCTTGCTTATCGCCTCCATTCAGCGTCTCACGGTCTTGCCACTACTAAAGCGGTTCTCTCGAAATGGCCGTCGTGACCTTTGCAGGACACTGACCTTGCTGGCCTAGTTTAATGAACCACCGACCATAATGAACAGTGTCATTTAGGTATAAAGCTGACGCCCACACAGACGCGCCCGCGCGCCCAAGCCCATTTCTATACGATTGAGGTCGGCAGGGGGCCACTGCTAAAGTCCTGCTGATCGTTCGAGTATTTCTCCCATCAAGTCGTCAAGGCTTGCCAGCTCACACGAGTGATAAAAGCCGCCGCTCTTCCCGACAGCGTCACCGTGCAACTACCAACGAGCGACGAGCGGAGTCTTTCTCATCCCCCTTATACTCTAGTCTACTTAGAGCTATCAGCTTCCCAAGATTCCCAGCGAGTGGGTTACGACACGCACTTGACGATGCCCCATGCCATTGGCGGCGCGCGACAAGGCAGACAACAATGACAACCCCAATACCCACGATTGCTCGCTTTTCCGTTTCGCTTTCTCTCTCTCTTTTTGCCTACCTCTTCACTGTAGTTTCGTGATTACTTCGTGCCTTCGACTCGTTTAAGACGCTGGACCCTCGATTTTTATGAGCCCCCGCCTCTTTCCAACCAGTTCTCTTGGCACATACGAATTGTCGCCGGAGGATCGTATCGTTTATTATTGTCGAATCACGAACGTCTAATGGCTGGGTAGCGTATAGTCGAGTCGCGTGTAAGCTACAGTGCCAAGTCATGCGCTCACACAATCAAACAAACAGAGAAGCTGGCCGGCTTAGAGGCATACACACACGCACACATAATACACATACGTATATATATATATATATATATATATACGCATCGACGAAGACATGTGACCGTATGTACGTTACTCACCGACTGGCACATTAGCGAAGAGCTAGCAACGCGATACGAGCGCAGACGAGATCGAAGGAATGCGAGGCGTTCGTCTAACGAGGCGGGATCTGCCGAGCTGAGCACAGTAATTCCGACGAGTTCCGAATGATCTATTATTACATTCGCATCACTGCACCTTATTAGAAGAACAGATAGTACAGAACAGTATCCTGCTCTCCTGGATTTCATGTCCGCTCTTTCTCTCTCTTTCTCTCTCTTTCGCGCGCGGTCAAACGCAATCTCTATCTATGTCTTTTGCTTGATTTTTAACGTCACGCATCTGGTGTGACGTTAAAGACAAAGCTACCCGAAAAATAGAATGCCACGATTTTTAGCTTAGCGCTTATACATCCAGACTAGAATATGACACTTTCCCGTGCATCATCCACGAGCCCTATTCCTCTGCTAGCGCAGACAGCCAATACAAGGATGGAGTTAACAGAAAAAGGCTGGGTACCTTTACCTCGGACGATACCAACGGTAGGTCGTCGCTCCACTGGAAAGATCTATAGCAAGCAATAATCACAACAACAACTAGTACTACTTTTTATTGAATATATGCTACGATCATTTGTATCGGAACTACTTTCGTTTTATTTTGCTGAAAATAGAGGTTCTTCTATGTGCTCCGTTTATAATTAATCTCTTCTAGTGTTGGCTTCCGGCCGCCGTTCCATCTCTTCGTTGGCTCATCTTTTCAGCTCGTTGCTGTTGCCCTGCTCCTATTTAAATTTATCCTCGAGCAAAGCGGTGCTCTAAGTATATCACCGTTATGTCTGAAGATGCCAATACTGTCGTTTGTCTTCGAATGCTGGGCCAGGAGGATTGTGTGAGTCACGTCATATCCGTGCTCTCTTTTGAGCCATTTCTCGGTTGAGGATGACCTGACGTGTCCAGGCTCCTGGTATGTGTGCTGGTGTGCTATTTAATTGCTCGTTCCAATTTCACGGCTCTTCCACCTTTGCGGTTGTCGATGTGTATGTTTACGGAGAGGGCCGTGTCGATCGTCATGCCCAGGTATCACGCCGACCTGTTGACCGTTATGCTTACGCCGTTCAGTGCTAAACTGATATTTTCTTGTTTCTTGCGGCCCCTGAGAAGTACGGCCTTGCGTTTGTCGGGCGCTAACTCGACGCCGTGCTCTGTTTACAATCTCGATGCCTGCTTGTGCTGTTGCTTGCATCGTCCCGCCTCCCGCGCTGTGACCAAGATGGTAAGATCGTCCTCGTAAACCATTCTGTACGCCCTCCATCTACAAAGTCTCAGTACGTCGTCATATGTTATTTTTCATAGCAGAAGCCCCCCTGCGGGCCGCCGGCACTAATGGCGAACTCTGTGTTCTCGTGTATAACCGACCTAATGCTGAGGTAAGATGCTGTGATCTTTTGGAGGTACTGGGAGATTTTCCTTTGAGTCAGTACGTTAATAATGACCTGCCAACTCAGCAAGTTAAAGACGTTGCGAACATCCAGAAGAACGACCTCGCAGAGCTCCCTGAACCATTGGTTCTTTTCTCTTTGTTTTCCGCCTCCTGTAGAACAAGGTCGATAGCCATTTCCGTCGATAGCCTTTTGCGAAAGCCACATTGTCTGCGTGAGAGAGCTTCTTTTTCCTCCAGTTCCGCCGTTAGGCATATGTTTATGACTGTTTTAACTGCTTTACCCAAAGTATGCAGAAGAAGAAGTATCCATATTGGGCAATACGTGCTGGGTTCTGTGAGTGCCTTTCCTGGCTTTCTTATACGAGCCAGGGTAGCTTTCTTTCACGACAATGAAAAAATTACCTTTCTCAAAATTTGGTCCGCCATCTGTCTGAAGATTTGCGGCTGTTCTTGGAGTAGAATTACCGATTCTGCCGGGATTCCATCCCGACCGCGTAATTGCCTTTAGATTACCTTTTTATAGCGGCAGGTATTTCTTCTTTTGATCAAAAGTATTCTGTGATCAGAGGTCTTCCTGCTCCGTGTCTAGTTCTGGGCGAATGGGTGGCGTCGCTTGGGAAGACTCGCTTCACCGCCCTCTCTGCCAGAGTTTCTGGGAGCGTTGACCGTGGTCTCCTTAATTTGTCCTTGACAATCTTATGGGGTTTGTCTTATAGGTTGCTTTCCACTGCATCACAGAGCTCTCTCTATCTTCTTTCCTTACACACTTTTGAAAGCCATTTTACTTTGCCCTCCGTAATACAAGTACCACATCCTCAGAAACGTGTGCATGCCCTCCGTAATACCAGTACCACATTGTCAAAATTCGAAAGTATCTCCGTGTATCGAAAAGTATCTGTCCTTCAGTTATTATATTGGCGCAGAGTCTGCCCAGGTCCATTTTGCAAGCACGCCATGCCGCCCGGCGTAGGCCTCTCTCTCCCCTGCTGGACAGGTCTTTGCCGCAGGTTTACCTACTACTACTACTACTACTAAAGTAAAGTTTTCGGGTTGACCCTCAGCCAAGATTTAGTCCACGGAACTATTTTTCACATTGCTTTATAAATGGACCCCCATAAATACGAATGTGCAACGGTGGCGCTCGAACCCGCGCACCTGCTATGTGTCTCCTCCGGTTGCGAGGCGGAGACTTAATCCACCACGCCACCGGGCTCGACACTACTACTACTACTAGTGGTACTACAGT
The DNA here is from genome assembly GCA_003439945.1 of Dermanyssus gallinae. NCBI lineage: Eukaryota > Metazoa > Arthropoda > Arachnida > Mesostigmata > Dermanyssidae > Dermanyssus > Dermanyssus gallinae. The sequence goes on from QVRM01006095.1 coordinate 42,922, forward strand.
TAAATCCTGGAATCTGTTTCATACGTCTAGTCAAAGACTAATCGGCTAACTAAAAAATCGGCTGCCATTGAAGTCAGCAATAGAAGAATCGGCGGCTTAGCGATAACTAATCTGCAAGCGGTCGCTTATCTCAAGTGTGTGTCTGTCTATTCTACGATGCCGTTACATATCCTCTTTTGCTACTCCTGTATTATTTGTTTCAGTTAGCTACCCAGTGCTGACTTTACTGTAGGCGAGCGAGCTTGCCTGTACGCGTTTGCTCATAGTTGTCGGTACGGCTACTTCAGACCAACCTTTATCTTCTTCACCTTCTTTGTTTTTTGCTAAAAGAATATGACAAATATTTGAATAATCTCGACTTAACCTAACCTAACCTAAAGTTTGCAGTAGTCGCAAAAAAATCGGTTCGTTTTTTGTAGTGTGTATACCCCCCTTAAAGGCTTGATTCCTTTGACATTTGGCCTGCAGTTGTATGTTGCCTTTGAGCCACATTAAGTCCAATTTAGTACAGGCCACGTATAGGCTAGCTCTAATTGACCACACTTTAAATAGAGTTAAGAGGCTATGCATAATTAATACGCTGCTTCGGCGAAAAATAGACAATGCGGTTGAATCTACTTAGAGCCGTGGCTTTTTTGTTCCGATACACTTGGCACCGGGACTGTGTCCATCCCGTCAAAGCGTCACATTTCCAAGTCAATTTGGGCCAGAGATGTGGCGGATTCTCATTTTAAAATGCACGCTGGTTCGTACAACACACGGCTGTAGCACCCCACATATATGCTAGTCAAGCAGAAATCAATAATATTGAATGTGTGAATGTAGAAGAAAGGCATTCTACTGAAGATGCGTGGAATGAGAGATGCATAATGCACCGAATGATCTTAGATTAGTAAGACATATCTATCATAACAGATAAGCCTAGTATGCAAGCGCATAAAGGCGAGGTGCGTGTGCTTGGACTGTCCGGAGAAATTAATGCCGCCGTACTGAATTAAATGCGAATATATGAGGGTGTAGCACAAATGCTCGGACGGAATGAATAGTGGCTTCTGCCTCGCCATTTACCGCTTATCTCAGCCATAAATTAATTAGGCGTTTTCGACGTGGTTAATTTTGAAAGTAGGTATTTATCTGTGTAACTAGTTTTTCAAAAGCCAGCCTGCACACCATCAAGTGCGTCTCCCTCTGGCCTTTCAAATCGTGTTAAAACAGCTCCCCCTGGTGGAGGTGCGTACCGACCCTTGCCGTCGTCGGTAGGTCGGTACGCACTTGTTTATAGAGTTTTCGCAATACGACGCCAAGGAACATCTTAATGCATTCCGAAGATGACGACGTCTTAGAGGCAGATTCGAGGATTGGCACATTACTACAAGCAAATCAGTTTCAGATATGAGTCTTCGACTAGTAAATGAGCTCAACCAAGAACATGACTGTTGTCTGTGCGGATTCCCACTGCTCCCTAGAAATTGATTGATGAGGTTGATGACCATACAACGATTTATTTGACTGAATTGGATTATTATTTGTAAGAAGCGAGATGATGGCATGCGCCATTCGAACAGACTCGCCGATTGAAAGGCCTTGCGTGCTCCGTTTCTTATAACCAATTACTATGTCTAGCATATTATTCAAGCAGCAAGCGGAGCAGCAATGGACTACAAAATAACGAAATATTAAAATTGCCATGCTTAGCAGATTCGGCACGTTGTAAAATATGTGTCCCTCAATGGAAACTACCTATTATTATTATTTGGCATAAACGATGATTCTCGTTAAAAACGCTCCGCATGTTGCATATGAGTCTACCAGTACATGTATTTAAAAAGAGAGCTATAGTTTTAGTGTTCAAGCTGCTTAGGGGTTGCTGACCCGATTGTACTCTGTTCGGTATGCACAAGTGAGTAGCAGTGCTGCGTCTAGAGCCCGACCACCTTAAACCTTTTTCTTGAATGGTTGATCCTTATACAGACGTCATCATACATCATAACAACGACAATAATTAAAACATTGCTGAAAACAACTAGGTTTCTCCTTTGAACCTGTATCGCTTAAACATTTAGACTAGGTGATTGATTCTTCTTTGACCGTGATCATGCAATACAATATCAACACAAATTAGGACTTTAGTAGGAGAGACTGGCTTCTATCTTCCAGGCTGCCATGGGCACGTAGATGGGGCATTGTGTTTATTATCTTCCATCTCTCACAGTAGAAGACCTCTATTTGCGCCATTACTGATTGTAAACACGACGTGACTGTCAGGCCAACTATATTCTATTTTAACGCCCGTCTTTCTTCATCAAGACAATATAACGGACGGCGAATGATAATCCAACCATTCAAAGATGGTTCTCAACAAAACACAACAACACTATGTATATATACTGGGTGTCCGGATAATCTCGTTTAAAGCTCAGGGGTATGGTAAAACTCGGTGAGAAAATCAATATTGCCATTGTATTCTATGCTGTGATTGTAGGTAGGCTGTTCGACATAAGTTTATAAAATTCACGATTGTGACAGAACGCAGTACTCAATGAAAAGCCGAGCATACCGGCGGATTCAGGAAAAATTATATTGTCTGAATCATACCTGGCCTTAGCTAGAATAGGATATATTTTGATATTAAAAATAGTATGCAAAATTATATTATTGTATGTAGAGTGCTCTAGCTAAGACCAATCATATTTTAGATGTAGAACGTTTTGGAATTCTTTCGTAATGCGCCGGTGCAGTTAAGGTAAGGTTTTTCAACTGAATAATGCGTTCCCTCTTAATCGTGCATTCTACACACTCATGTCCAACAGCCTACCTAACATTACAGTTTAGAACATTTTTCATCTTACTTCTATACGAAACATTTCCGCTCCTTCTTTCCGTTGGCAACCATGATTTTCTCAAGGCTGTCCGTTGTCATCGGTGATTTTTTATGTATATGAAGAGAATAGCGCGAAGGATGAATGGAACGGGTTGAGGATGGTAGATAGGGGAAAAGGGTGTATATACATCAAGACACCCGCGCTGCTGTTTGCTGACGATATGGTAGTGTTAGGGCGGGGCACTAGCAAAGTTCAACAAATGCTGAATGCATGTGGGTAAGCAGCGGAGGAACTGAGCATAGCGTTTAGTGAAAAAAAAGAGAGCAGATTTAGAATTTAATTGAATTAGGAGGGAAAGGAAGCTTGTAGTACAGGGAAAGGAAATAGATTATAAAGTCAGTACAAGTATCTTGGGGTGACGATAACTACAGAAGATGAATTATTAGAGGGAAAGAGACATTACGGAGGAAGAAGGCTGAAAGAGGAAGAAATGCAGTAAGGTGTAAGGATCTCTGAGGGTTTAATAAATGTATAGTAACAAGGAATATATGGAAGGCCCTGTATGTGTCAGGACTGACCTTTGCTAACGCCTCTCTGGTATACAGCGCGGAGTTGGGAAAGAAGTTAGCAACAGTACAAAGAGAAGTGATTCGATTTTGCCGTTTTAATTGCGCCAGGGAGTTTCTTGAGGGAAAAGGGGGAATGTCATTTATACAACGGAAAGTACAAAGGTAGCTAAGATTTAGTATCAGCATTAAAATGTCACAAATAAAATATGAGTTTAACAGATGCAGCGGTAATGACGGCACTTAGGATTACAACGAAGTGGGATCGCAGAGTAGAGTTCGCAGCTAGGGAGATTAAATACAATAGTGAGCAATAGGCAAGAACGAGTGTATCGGAGAAAATGGTTAAATTGAGGGTAAACTAGTCATATACAGGCAAATGGAAATTGACGATCGGTTCCAGATCGAGTTTGGCAAGTAAATATGGAAAGGAAAAGCGGGAAAGGGGCGGAGTAGAATGGGTATAGATAATTTAAGAGCGAGTGGGCTATTCGCAGATTCGCACAAATATAGGGAGGGGCAAAGTACAGAATGTCGAGCATGTGGGCTTAAAGAATGTATAGCCTTAGGGGGAAGCAGAGATGTCAAAATGTCAAAAATAACTTGGTCAATATTACAAAGAAGAGATTGTCCCATTGGAAAGCAAATACTCAATAGGTATTGAAGTATACATGGATTATAAGGATGCGTAGGTAACATATATGCTGCCGCTCTAAACGCCCCTGATATAAAGGGGTGGCATGTGTATTTAGATATACATGCCAAGCGAACAATAAATAAATCATAATTCCGTAAACGTCCAATAACTCTTTAATGATGAATGCAGAATGATGACGTTCTAACATAACGGAATTATATGAATGTATGGATACATACATATTTACTAAAAGTCGCAGATTTCTTCGTGGTGCGACACACACACACACCCTCAAAGCGGCCTTTTATAATGTGTGGCAATTTAGGTCAAGGTTATTTCTTAATTATATTATTATATATCGATGCTTCATTTATCTTTATTACTACTCGCTAAAAGGCTGCAGAGAGATAAAAGATTGCGAGGAAGACCTTATACATGAAATGTGTATAATATGCTCAATTAGAGTAGAACGGAATTGAACATATATGTATGTTAAACAATATAAACATGTATACATATAATTTCGTTATGTAATTAGTATTAATACATGTTATGTCAAGTTCCATCCTCCTTCGAAGTTGGTTTGCGACAAATGACACGTTGACATATATGCTTGTACGCATATATATATATATATATATATATATATATATATATGCGCCCTTTTAACGAGAGAACTAGTAGTATCGAGAAAGTAGTATATATATATATATATATATATATATATATATATATATATATATATATATATATATATATATATATATATATATATATATATACAGGGTGTGACTGAACGAATTTTATAGCGATACATAAAATTGTAGAGCTCGTTAAAGCAAATATTTTTTCCAATGGAACATGTGCTCTGAGAAGTCTTGTTTCGGAGTTACAGTGAAATTACTACAATTTGTGACACTGGTGTTTTTGCCCGACATAGGAGCACAAAATGTGCTGTTGCGAGACAACCAGTCTTCCTAGACAGAAACTAAGCACACCGTCGTGTTCGTGATAAAACTGAAGAATATGCAAAGCCGGTCAGAAGACGCGACATGGTCGCTTAGAAGAGAATTCGCCAAAAATAAAGTTGTTTATTAGCGTTCACGCCAAATACTTTAGAATCATAACCCTACGACCACCCACGTGTTCAAAGCTAACATATACAGCAAATGCGCATTTCATGACGATCATTTTGGTACCAAACGTATGGCAATGCGAGCTGTGGTTGCGGAGTAATTACGATTTTTCGGCGGGATGTCCAGATTAAGTGCATGTAAAATGACTGTGTGGCGACGTTCACTACCGCCGACGTGTCGCGCGACAGCCGCAGCGCGTCATTTTTCATGCACTTAATCTGGACATCTCGCCGAAAAATCGTAATTACTCCGCAACCACAGCTCGCATTGCCATACGTTTGGTACCAAAATGATCGCCATGAAATGCGCATTTGCTGTATATGTTAACGACGGTGTGCTTAGTTTCTGTCTAAGAAGACTGGTTGTCTCGCAACAGCACATTTTGTGCTCCTATGTCGGGCAAAAACACCAGTGTCACAAATTGTAGTAATTTCACTGTAACTCCGAAACAAGACTTCTCAGAGCACATGTTCCATTGGAAAAAAATATTTGCTTTAACGAGCTCTACAATTTTATGTATCGCTATAAAATTCGTTCAGTCACACCCTGTATATATATATATATATATATATATATATATATATATAATCATACCGTCAAATTATATAAAGTTGCTTAAAAGTATATTAAAAACATTCCTTTTAAGTAAATCAATCATATGAAACAAAGTTAGCGCAATATAATTATGAGTCCCAATGAGCTTGAATCTTATTGGAACTTTTGTTTTCATCCATGTTGTAATCAGCTATTATAAATAATTTCAAAAGGGTACTACCCTGTGTAATACGTGCAGTGCAGTCAAGCACCTTGTAAGTGCACTTTAAAGCATGCTTTTTGTTTTATTCCCTGCAACTGCAGAATAAAAAAGAAGGATATCAAGTCAAAAGAAGGCCAAAAAACAGATATCGTTACAAGCTTCAATACGATAAGCTCTCGAGGTCATTGGTGCAGGGGAAAAGAGCAGAACGGGGAAGTTAAGATTATTTTATTGACTTGTCAAGGATATCGCGTTTTATGGTCGTTAGGAGACGACGCACTTATGCAAATATTTCTTCACGGAGATTTGAGTCTTTAGCAATTCGAACTAAAGGGTTTCAACAGTTTCCGCAGTCTGGCTAGGCCATATGAAGGTCGGGGCAGCTCTAGCGAGGATGTATTTATTTTTACAAGGTATTGGCGCAGCTAAAGTGGATTTAGTCGCAGAAAATGTCGATCAGAGAGGAGACAAAAGTGCACGGGCTCGATCCCCACCGTTGCACTTTTCTTGGGTTCGTCTTATCCAGCAATGCGAGAGCGGTTCCATGGTAGTTAGATGTTGGCTGAGAGTCAGCCCGAAACCTCATAAGCTTGGAATCGACAGGAATTATAACTGAACGTGTTATGTTAGAGGTAGAAGGCTAAGGCCCGTTGCTATTGGCAGGATATTTTAACGCAAGACTGAACAAGAAGAGAGTGGGCAAAATGGAGACGTTGATTAATACCATTTTGGAAAGAAGTTGTTGCATCGTGAGCAATGAGATTTACCGGCGTACGAATATGAAACGGGCTTTTCAGTATTATACCTGTTTGCCACTGAGAAAATGTTATGCTAGGCATATATAGAGATCATGTTAATGTTTTGGAGGAAGATCACCTTTTACAAAAGGGGCGGAATTACGGAAACATAGACCAATGAGGATTGTAATATTTCTTCGGACAAACGCAAGTTGTCGAGCAAGTCGCCAGTGGGTTAAAGCTAAGTGCGTAATTTTTGTTTAGAAGTTTTGGTTCCAAAGACCGCAAATTGTTAAGCAAGGCAATGCATTAAAAACTTTCCTGTTATGAATTGGCACGACAGTAAATAGAATGATTAAACATATAACAAGAAGGACTCCAACTAATATTAAGGGTGAGAATCTGAGTAGTAATTTAGCCAGAAAAGTACCTATTCAAGTGGCTGTCACGTCTCGTGCGTAAGCACTGCCCTACAGAACAAGAGAACTGCTGTAGCATTTTGACAAGATCCCGTCATCCCAAGGAAGAGTATTAGGTGTGGGGTAATTGGAACAAGATGAGGTTAGAGAGTGGGCGGCACAAAGCATTTCAATCAAAGAAACAGTCTCGTCGATCAGAGAAGCGTCAAATTGGAAAGCCCATGGAAGTGACTTAATAAGGAACGAACATCTAAGGGTCGTGCTAATAATTGCTCTGTGCCGGCAAGCCTTAATTAACAAGCGTTTACGGTTAGGGACTGATGCAAATGTTGGGAGCGAGGCAACACTGGTGATCTCTAAGGACGAACAAAATAGCGCATAAACGGTATACCAATAAAAAAGTCTTATAAGGTATTTTCTGTAATAATAGCAATATAGCCAGGTGTATTTTAGAGAATAAATACCAATTCCTGAGAAACGACACGGATTTAGAGAAATTACAAGTACGCAAAAAATATTGTTTTGGGATACCTCTTTTTAAGAGGCAAAAAATGTTCATGCGCATACCCTCCGATGCACGTTGATGGTAGTGTGAGACTAAACGCCGGGGAAAATATAAGGCTCGATTCAATCCGCGCGTGCTACCTACTAAAAACCACTATTTTCTCTCTCTCTCCTGGTTCGGACTGCCAACCAATACCTCGAGACCAGGAGAGGGGAGTCCCATGCTGCGACCTTTGTAGGAAGTGGGTCCTGCCCGGGGGTGGACAACAAAGGCCCAGTGTTGAATCGCGATCCACCTGGCGAATCCTTACGCGCACAAGCTCGTCCAGGTATAGGATCCCAGCGTGCCAGTCCGATGCCGGCTCAAGTATGTTGGCCCTACGAGGCTCCCGCTTTCGACTTACAGCGGCCTACGCAAGGCCCGCGGACTCGGAATCTACGACGTTAAAAAATTGGTCAGCGGCACTGTAGCCACCCTTCCGTCTGCCGCTCCTCTGATCGCCGCGGAAGACTTAAACGCTCGTCTCGATTGTCCCTCCACTAGTCGCACGACAGTCCCACGCGACACCCTAGCTGACTATGGTTTCTGGATAGTTACCCCAGCGTAATTTCCGACCCTCTCCAACCATTCGGGGAATTCCATTATCGATTTATTTGAGGCCAACTTAAGTGAGGACAGAGTAAACTATTTTAGAGAAGAGAATTCGTTGTGGGAAGGTGGTGGTCTACTTCGAGCACATACCCCCAATGCGCTAGAACTCAATGTGCATGACGACACGTCGAGAGCTCCCAGACGAATGTCACCGGCCCGCAAACTAGACGTTGCGGCGCTACTGGAACGTTCGCAGGACGTCCTGCCGATTCCTGATACCATTGACGTCGAGCAGTATGCTGATCGCGTCGTGAAAATCCTTCAATCGTATACTTGCTCCCGCAGGAACAATACGCATCGCCCTTGGTTCGACCACAACTGTCACGTTGCTCGAGCGACACAGAAGGCCCTCTATCTGTTGGCAGAGCTGCAACCTGCCACTAAACCACTTACTGGTGTTTTTCAAACGACCTGCAGGAAGGCACGCAGCAGCAGAAGAAAATATGCCTCGAACAACCGAAACCTATCCTCTTGGCGCACGCGGAAGTCGAAGTCGCAAACTAAAGTGGCCCAATGACTTCCGGCAGTACCTGCAATATATATGATGTTTTCATTTCAAATTCAATTTAGAAGAGTTACAATTAAAACAACCGAAGGAAATCGCCCTACCTATTAATACAATACGAACTACAACCGCAGCCATATTTATTACAGTGACAATTAACGCACAACCGGCGCAGTCGACAGGATCCGGAAGAAAGAAAAGGCAGTGCAACAATGCACACAGGTCTACCACCGGCGACCGTTACGAGTTCGCCATTCTCTCGCTCAAGAGAGATTTGAGATTCTCTCGCTCCCACACGTCCTACGACGACTACTAACTCATTTATTTTCATGCCTCCTTATATACTCACAGATTGCCCGCGCATTTAGCGTCTTCGCTAGTAGGGTGGCGGCATCTTCTAATTGGCGCCAGGTATTTAGCTTGCTTCGGCATTGCCGCTAACCGACGCTGTCTATGCCCGCGCTGCTTAACGGACACTGCTATCGTACAGTACTACTAGGAATAATCACTTATAACAACAATAACCAATTACATATCCAAATATACCATTCACTTATAACAACAAGAACAATAATCATATTAACCATACTATATTTATGCTGAATCGCAATCTTGTTAGCAAATGAATGAAAAGACGGATAACGTATAAATATATATATGCATTTATTTATTCATGTTGATCGTTATCATACTATTGTTGTTGTTTATGTTGCTATTGTTCGGTTTTGTATTACTGTTGTTCTTGATATCAGCTCCGTAGGCAACGTAAAGCCACTCATACAACCATGGTAAAAAATGAATAATAATAATAATACTACCATTATTACTTCTACTATTACTATTGTTACAAGATATAACTTGCACATCCTCGGCTTAGAAATAACACCACTATCAAAAATAAAAATTCACATGACAATAACAACAGTCGCATAATTGTTGTATTAACTAATATATATATATATATATATATATATATATATATATATATGCACATATACGTATATGTACAGATTTGTCCTTTCAAACATTGCTTACTTAACGTCTACCACATATTATGTTGTGTCATAAATATGTGTTCGTGTTTCTCCTTGCTTCTTCTTTGAGGATGATGACCAGACGACGATCATGCATTTAGTCTTCAGCACCATGATTCAGGTGCAGGCCAGCAACGGTTCTGGCGACTATCAGCATTGCTAGGGAGTTTCTTTCGGCCCGTTGCCAACTCTTGACAATGGATTCTAATGTGACGATGAAGTCTCAGTGCATCAGGGCATAACCATCTTCATAGCTACAACAAACATTTTCAAAAAAAAAATAATGATTATTTGGTAACATGTAGCGTCATTTCACAAAAAAAACTTCGTGCTTTCTCCTTTGCCGCTCGAATGCGTAACGCGCAAAGGGCTAACTGGCTCGTAAGTATGTAAGTGTGTGTACTTAATTAGTATCTATACAATAAGCGCTTCACTGCCGTTTACTCCCAACCGGCTTTTGATCATTAGTGTTAATTATTTTACTGTTTCGATGTTACAGGAACATGTGCTGTAGAGTCTCTCTTTCTCCTTGTTTCTTTGTATATATATATATATATATATATATATAACTCCTCTAAGCAACACATAAAGCAGGTCGGAACTGAAAACGCGTCTCCCCGAGCCAAATGCTGAACCTGCCAAGAATGACGCTCATTCGCTCAATAGTGGAAAGATAACGCGATGACATTCTTGTCTAGACTAAAGCAAGGAGCAAAGTAGTACAGCTCTACGAGGCAGTCAGTGTATTTAAGTAGGTAAGGTAGTAATGCTAGGAGTTGTTAGAGTAAAAATGGTTAGAGTAAGATAGCAGTAGGAATAATTGCGGAGCTTGTGTCGCTTAATTCGATTAGCCCAATCGCTCAACTAAGAAATAGTAAAGGTCCATATTTTGGATGTAATATGTTGTGTAGTTTTCGTTGGCAAAATTGCTTAGGCACCAACAAAACAATGCACGTGATTCTCGCTCGCAAGGAGCGCCGTTTACGCCGTTAATATTAATACTAATAATAATAATAATAATAATTATAAGAACAACAACACATGGGCATATGCTTGTGAGATGGTCACTTCTGGGTCAGAACGGCGCGTGGTGACCTGGCGGAGGTGGTAAGTGTTGTTTTTGTTGTCGTTATCGTTATTGCCGTCGTCGTTGTTGTTGTTTTTGTTGTTGTTGTTGTTGTTGTTGTTGTTTATGTTGTTGTTGTTGTTGTGGTTTAATAAGTGCCGTAGTGAGTGTGGTGGTGGTGGTCTAGATAAGTAGCCATATAGATGTGACACGTTGAAACACATATGTTACGGATGCATGTATGTACATAAACAAGCACAAGAAGAACAGACAGCTGAAGACACACAATTCACTCAGCGAAAGAGCGCGCCAGTCGGCGAAATCGTTTCAGAATGACAACGCTTGGCATTTGTCCGACAAAGCATGCGCGAGCAGGCCGGGTTGCCCGCGTTGTTCATTAAGGCACATGATTGGTGTTGCTCGGAACTGAATATAATGGTATTCATTCCCCGTATCTTTCGGCGGTGGTCCTATTGTCGACATTGTTGGACACCGAGGTGCAGGTAGAGAGCCGAAGAAGGAAAAGGGGACGAACTGTTACTGAGCTCGCGCTGAGGCACTGAGGATCGTGGCCGTTGAGGACGCTCTCTCCACCCACTTTGTTCAGCTTAACCCCCTCTCATTTCGTTCTCTCTCTCTCTCTCTCCCCCTCTCTATCTCTCTCTCTCGCTCTCTCTCCCTCCCTCCCTTTTCCTATTCAATATGAATAGCATCTACCTAGACGTCCTATTCATAAGGTAGATAGAATGAAGTGTGCGCAAGATCCTCAAATAAAGCAGCAGTAGTAGATAATACATAGAGGGGCTAACTAAATATACAAATAAACAAATGTGTCAGACCGCCACGACGGTGTTTGTTGTAAGTGTTGTTGTTGTTGGAATGGATGCGAAAGACTCGGCGCCCATCATCAGGATGCGTCAACTCTTGGAGGTTCTTTATATATTTATATATATTGTATATATATATATATATATATATATATATATACAAACGTATGCAGCTATATACACAGCCTGTTTTCTTGTTCCTCTGCCAGATGATAGAAGGGGGTAACTGTTTCTGGGGTGCTGGTGTTGCCACTCATGTTTCTGCCATCACTTGTAACGCATTTCTAGTGTCAGTGTCACAGGTGCCGCTCGGTGACACTACATCATCGACGTTCATCGTATAGCTAGGTAGTTGATCAAAGTCGAAGTTCATCGCGTCGTGTTTATCGCTCGGCCAGAACAATCGAGACAACGTGGCCGCCGGATTCCAAATGCCGCCGCCATTGTGTGAACATGTTGGGTGAACCACCGCCATTGCGAACGTCCGAGCGATGCTATCTGCAGCCGGGAGATACGTGCAGACGTCAGTGTTACGACACGAACTTGAATAGAATATATTATCAACCTCCACCACCTAAAACCTTGCTATCTCTGCTGCTGCTGCTTAAACCCCCGTCAGTTTGTTATCATTATTACTTCTTCGATACACTTTGTTTGTATCGGGGGTCATGGGGGAAAACAAAACAGAACCAGAGCGGAGTGGTGGTGGTGGTGCAGGCGGGGGGTTCACGGCACGTTCAACGTCGTCGTTATGGGGGCACCGGTAGCAACGCGTGGGACTTTGACGACGATGAAGATGACAACGGCAGCAGCGACAGCAGCAGCAGCACAGCAAGAATAACAACAATAGCAGCAGCAGCAGCAGCAACAACAACAACAATAAGGACAACAACCACGACCAACCAACAGGTCAATGGCAACGTTGCCTACGTTGCTATCAAAGTTTAAGTGTAGCAGCCGTCCTGCATGTATTCTGCAGTAACAGCAGAGCTGTGGCGGTAGTCAATAGTCAAGTGTGTGTGTTCTGCAGCCGAAGTTCGTCCGAAGCTGCCGATCAAAACCCACCTGCACCCAAGAGCTTGCGTGTTTAGCGCCTGTCTACGTCACTACTACTCCATTACAGTTACTCTGCGACAACCGTTCTCGGCGTAGGCTGCTTCCAAGAATACCTACGGCTGATTGGCTAGACGATTCTAGTAGAGCTGCGTGCGCAGCGCCACACCTTTGACCGTATCCGGTCGTTAACGCTACAGACGTTACATAATTTTTGTTTGTGCTAGTTATGTATGTATATATATATATATATATATATATATATATATGCCTATACATACATATATTCTTGTGAAAATATTTGTCTCCATGAACAGTAGAACTCAGACGGCCTAAACAGACGGGCGAAACAGTTCAAGTTATGCATTCGTACTCTCCTGTTTCCTTATAACACTACTGCCTCTACACAAAGATACTAGCGTGATACTAATGTTGTTTTCTTATACACACATATCTATCTATATGTAGTATTTATGCTCATCAAATGGCTGTTTTTGCTGCTGTTGGAAATGGGTGAAGTATGGAGATTTCTGCGTTTGTTGTTGCCTTTCTCGGTTTCGAGTCTCACAATATTTTTGTGGGCTACGGATGATGCCACCAAAGGTGGACACAGCTAGGTATTGCTTATTTGTCATATGTTTTGCTTAGGCGCAAATCTACTGTTAGCGATGCACATGAGAGAAAGCGTAAGCAAGGAAGAAGCCTTGAGGCAGATTCTACTCTCGTGGAAAAGCTATGGTACCCGGCAAGAGGATTATGCGCGATAGATTTCAGGTGAACGCTGTTTGTGTGCGACACGATACCATGCCTTTGTGTGATGGATAAATGTGTAAACTGGAGTTTGTGTATATATTTTATATATTATTTATATATATATATATATATATATATATATATATATATATATATATTAACACAAAGGTCAACCAGTATATATATGAGGAGACATTTTCGAATCAACTACAAATTTCGTGTGTCGGCCACATCTAAGATAAGGAGAAACTCGCTAGGTCCAGGAAGTAAAGTGTTAAAGTAAGTATACATTCCTACACAGTTGCTCCTGCGAACAAGCAGTTTATAGGTAAAAAGGCAACCATGCCTAAAGACGTGTTCAGCTATTGTTGTGGCTGGTTGAGCAGTTGTTCTTGTTAAGGTTACTGCCTCGTAGTTAGTTTCGTTTGTGTCGGTACGATTATTCCTGAACTGTGCTGCTTTAGTTAATTGCCAATACAATATTTGAAATGAAAAAAACGGGGTTCTTAACAAAAACGATTTTAATCATGCTTTATCATCTTGAATGAATCACCCGCGCTTATTATCAAGCATGGTGTCGTTAATGGGCGTGACGTAAGTAAGTAGTCGATACGGGAGGATTTGGTGGCGGTGCCCACTGTTTTGTGCTCTTATCTAACAGCAACCAATTTGGATGAACATGTGATAGTTGCGTATACAACCGGCAAAGCGGTCTGCAACTACCTATCCTTTTGTGAAAACCTAAGTAGCTATAACAAGCGATAAGTCAGGGTAACTTCTGAACTCGGCACAGGATATATATATATATATATATATATATATATATATTTATATATTGTGTACAATGCATCAGCCAAGCCAGGCTACCTTCTTTCTGAGACGTTCTGCATTTGTTGTATATGTTTTGTACGACTCGTCCGTATATACGAATGGGATTCGCGTACTAGTAAGGTACATGTGATCGCGTCCCTCAAACGTCGCCAAATAGATGCTCTACAGCTGGAAAAGATATATATTTATATACATATATATATATATATATATATATATATATATATATATTTATATACATATATATATATATATATATATATATTAATATATATGAACGTCATCGGCCTGCTGTTGATCTAGGTCAAGTCAAAGGCAGGCGAACGAAACAAAACGCACGTATTGTTTGTATCATAATAATTATCATCATCATCATCATCACCACCGTCACCATATTTGCGTCACTTAAGCAAACATCGTAAGCAAACAAATAACGAGTCCAACGCACAATTAAGTAAGTAATGAAACTATGCGGCATGCGCACTGCAAAATGACTACACAAAAACATGCACGAAAACAACGCTTACGTAGGGGAAAACAAAAAGCGCAAACATTTAGTGTGAACTGAACTGAAGGCAAACCAACACAAACTACGCCGTCTAGGGTGTCCCATTCGGCGTGTGTGCCGGATCGGCGAGTCCCGACGAAGCAAGTGCGGAAACCACGAGGAGGAGTGTACGATGTGTTTGGCCCCGGATCCAAGTGGCAGAACGGACAGGGTCTAGCTATTTGGTTTTGGTCGCTTTAGGTGCCTTTAGGAGCCTTTAGGACCTCCGCCCATCATCTGGGCAGCATTAGCGGCGCGGCTGTCGCACCTATTCCGTTACTATTACGCTGTTGGACGGCGGGCCCATTACACTACTGACTCGACGGCGGACACGGGAACGGAACGGGCTTGAACGGGTGGGTAATTGAAATCTAGTGGAACAATCTCAACGGAGACTCAATGAATGCTCATACTGTTTCTTAGGCGATTCATCAACGAGTAGTGGGAGGCGCCTGCAGTAATTTTGCAATGTAAGGTCGCGTACTTGGAGGAACTCTCACTTTCGAGAGAAGGAGGAGGGCGTAGGACGAATAGGAATAGAGACGCCGGCGACTGCGTCTGCCGCCTTGAGACTGATCGCTTCGAGTTCGAGTAGAAGTTTCCTTTCTGGGGGTGCTTTGTGTAGTGTGGCTACGTTGACTTCTACGTTTCTACGTTTCATCTGCCAGTTACACTGCATCAGAAAGTCGTAATTTAAAGTTTAATTGCAAAACCCCAGCCCTTGAGATGCTCTATTTGTTGTTCTTGTCGTGTTACTTTTGCTTTAGCCCGTCCAACGACTGTGAAGTCCTACCATCTCAACCATTGCCCGCCGGCATTCGCGTAGCCTACAAACTTACGAAGGCGGCGCTGAGCTAAACCAAAACCGCTAGCCAGATCCGTTCGGCCTTTGCCTCCAGATGCCCTTGCATCGCTGCTCACTACGTCCGATATCCATCGTTGAAGACCATCTAGCGGCGCGACGGCAGAGGCGCCCCCGCATATAACAACGCACAGGGTAGGGGGGAAAGTGGGCGCGAGAACTAGGTCGAGAGACCCGTGCGAGAACCCATACTTTTGTCTAGTCCAGATCCGAAACGTTGGCGTAACGCGAACGTTCGTCGAGGCTGAGACCGTTGGCTGAGAGTTACAAACGAGCCCATCTCGTGCTAACCAGCCCCATAGGTGAGGCGGCCTATGGGGGCCTGCCAATAAACCTGCAGACAAGCAGGGGTAAGCGAGGTCACAACTCAACGTTGGATATCTTCCGTAGCGCACACTCGCTTGTCAGCAAAATTGCATCCGCTTGGTTTCGTGTATTGCTTCGCGAAGCGAAACAGCCGCCGCACACACTTCTTCCCGGAACTTTCGTTCCGGTGAAGTCTCGGGGACCGGCGTCTTACGGTATTTCTTAAGTTTTTTACTTTTTTTTTTCGTTTTGTTTTGTTTATGTGTTAATAGTTGTATTAGTATTGTAACAGTATTTTGCTCGATATGTTTCTCGCTATACATGTATTACACACACGGGCACATATACTACTGGTGCTGCTGCAGAAATGCTACAGCAACGGCCTCTACAACATCTACGAAAAAATGAATGAACTCTGTAGCGCTGTGCTGTCATTAATGGTTGACTCGATTATGGGCTACAATAAGCTAACAACGGAACGCCACATGCGCATGCACTGCCATATATATATATATATATATATATATATATATATATATATATATTTATACATATGTATATATATATATATATATATATATATATTTATATATATATATATATATATATATATATATATATATATAATTATCATACATGCAACTACGCATAGATTCATGCATATATTTTACACAGTAACTCATCAGAAAAAAATATATATTCTTCTCGTGTGTGCAGTCGTGTGATCTGTATTGTGTGTTTGTGTGCATAATGTCCGATGACGACTGCGTCAACCAAAACAACGTCAACAACAACAACAATATTGACAACGGTGACAACGACAGGCAAAAGACAGATAATTAAGTAAGGCTAACACTACTGTGAACAATTATCGTCAAGACATGTACAGAGAGAGTTGCACCAGCCAGGCTTGCCGTAGGTTAGAACGGTAGTGGCGGCGCCAACAGAGCAGTGCTCCAGCTTGGAATATATATATATATATATATATATATATATATATATATATATATATATATATATATATATATATAATATATATATATATATATAAATATATATATAGATATATATTTATATATATATATATAGAGTTTCATTGCTCTGCTTTTTTTTACACTAATCAAACTCTATGCAATCGAACTTCGTTTAACTTTCCTCTTGACGTTCCTTCCGAACGAATACGATGACACAATACGTTCATTATAATCTTGAATTCTCTCTCTCTCTGTCTCGCTAATTGATGTAATACTGCGCGGTTCGTTTATCCACCTTTACCACAATTATCGTGATGCTATTTGTTAATAATAATAATAATACTAATAATGATAATAGTAACAAAAATCATTATTATGCGGATTATACAATGATTCGCTCGCTTGCGTTAGTCATACGTCGAGACGTAACGTAATAGAGATAGATATATTGCATCGTCGGCTCTATAAATAATATACTCAATGTTCTTCTATAGAATATGCATGTTGTTTTGCATATATATATATATATATATATATATATATATATATATATATATATATATATATATATATATATATATATATATATATATATAATATATATATCAGGCGCGTCATGACGGAAATACAAAAGCTCCCTGATCCAAATCGGTAGGTGTGTGAGCCGTTCAGTGATAGTAATCAGCTGCTTCCTCTGGGAATGGATCGACTCAAAAAGCGTCTGGTCGCCCTTGCAATGGACTCTATCGGCGTCAGTTGTCTGTCTATGGGTGAGGCATCTCGTAGGGTCGCATCTATCTCTTCTAACGAGCTGTCGACCGTGCCTCGGGACGCATCCTCTACAGCGTGTGTGGGTCTGTGTGTGCGCTATCGTGTGCAAGCGGACGCCGTTGCAAACAAACGCGGTTTTAGGTGCACAACACAAAACGTTTTTCGTTTGCTCTGTCCGTCTGTGTTTCCCGATCCGTTTGTCTATTGTCTTCTGATCTTTTGCCTTAGTCAACAACCTTCGGTCGAAGTACATACAACGACGACGACGACGACAAAATACAACGACACACAGCAGCTGGGAATGCGACACAAAGATCTGTACGGACACAGACGGTATTGGGAGGAGGCATCCCCGTAACGGGAATCACACAGACTAGCAAAAGAGAGAGGCAGGGAGAGAGAGAGAGAGAGCGAAATTTAAATAAAGTGCATTTCTCTGTAGTGATATAGAACTATGCCGTTCATCGAGACGACAGCTTCGATCTCGTGCAGAGTTTACCAGTTTTACATTAAATGTACAACACCACCACCGCCAACAACAACAACAACAACATCACCATCACTAAACTATTACAGTTACTACTTCAGACTGGGGCTTTAACTGTTGCTCCTGCTACGAATTTTCTACTGGCCGAGTAGCTTCGACTAACTTGTGTATTTCTGTGACGATTTCGTGATTGCCGAACAACGCGCAGTGGAGAGTCTGTACGTATGTATGGATGACGGCCTTCAATTATAGGACTACTAGTTCAATTCTAGTTGATTTGAAATTAATCCAAAAAAGGTTCTCTTCTTACGTATTTTCTCTCTCGCTCGCTCTTTCCTCTCTCTCTCTCTCTCTCGCTCGCTCGGGTGGGACAAGCTTCATCATTGCAGTTGTATACATAGAGAACACGTAGATATATAGATAAACTAGATACAACAAGTAGGTACATACAATAGGTGGATAACTGAGAGATACAATAGTGGTGTCCGCACGGACTTAACATGAGGGCGGGAATCGACAACGACTAGAGCCATGAACAGCAATCGTTGCATGTATATATATATGTACTATTGATAATTATATGTATATATTATATATATAATACTATATATATTATACATATATATTATATATATGTACATATATTATATATATATATTTATATATATATATATATAAGCTCACTCTCTATTCTCTTGAATATATTATATATTAACCTCATCTCCTCTATAGTCTCAATAATATTTATATCTCGTCCATATCTCTCTCATCTATATATATATATATATATTATATATGTGTGCGTTCAATAGATCCCAGTGCGTTAATCAGCCGTTTCACATCGACCGCCCATTGTTCAGCGGGCGACTCGGCTAGCAATCAGTTCCTCTCTATCGATGAATTGCACGATGGGGCCTAGTGGCCATCGGCCGTTCGACAGCCCAGACGCTGTCAAAGGGTCCGATACCGGTCATCGCCTCGTCTGGTTAGCGCCGCCCGTCTTTGGCCGCCGCCAATTTGCTAAGTTTGGATGCATCGACGTCGACGGACATTTGTTGATTAATGAAGCTCGATGCGAGCACGCGCCATGATGATGATGATGATGATGCCACAAAAATAACCGCCGGCCACTAACCGAAAATCTCCGCGTTATTAGAGATTGCTTCCCCTCGCGCTGTCGCTCCTATGGTGGCTGCTACTGTTGCTGCTTCCTCTGTATGCCAAATAATCTTGCTCAACGTGCAAACGAAACACGATTGTTAATCAGGTTCATTTGTACTAGTTTTCTAGTCGGATGCTGTCACAGTCGTGCAATCGCTGTTGCTGCTGTTACAGTTGTCATCATTACCCCTACTATTAATACATTGTCGTTGTTGTTGTTGTTGTTGTCGTGGTTGTTGCTGTTGTTATGCTTTATCGCAAAATGACCTGTCTGCTAATACTGGTATAGCAATAATTCGCTCTCTCTCTCTCTCTCTCTCTCTCTCAAAGTGTCTGTGCAACAATCCCAACGGCCCGTCATAGCCATAGTTTTAGTAGGATGAACAAGCACGTGTTCCGGCCTACTCTCGGCCAAGTATTCTGGTGTTCTCCGTTACGGCAAACTCGACGTGTTTGCAAACAGTATATCAGCGACTGACGAGTCGAGATGCAATAGAAAACCGATTCCTACTTAAGTATATATATATATATATATATATATATATATATATATATATGGGCCAACAATCAATTCGTATATTGTAACTAAGCCGATATGTACAGCTCTATACAGGTAAGACTAGTGAAACGATCGACACCATCGACCGCCGAGTGTGGCTTAACATGAGCGGGAGCGTTGTGCTGGTGCGGGGCAGACATGCGAGTGAAAAAAAAAAACGTATATCTATATAGAAATGTTTGTACACATATGTATATACATGTATAAATATGTGTATTGCGTGCATGTGACAGAGCGTGTGACACATCAGACAGTTTCCAAGTCCCAAGCGAGCCGACTTAAGCGTCGTGCATCGGCTACGACCAACTGAGGCGCGGCCCTGGCACATAGACCTGGCGCTTCTCGTTGCAAACGCAGAAGGAGTACAGGGCTGAGGACGGGTCTGAGGGGGGGGTCACATTCTCATGCACAACGCCAAATAGATCGGCGACGGACCTTAGCGCTATTTCATCGCATCGTGATTGCGTCAATTCGAGCGTTAACAACCTCTGGCCTCTTACGGTGCTTACCACTAACACTATCGCCACCACGGAAACCGCAAACAAGCAACGGTGAAGTTTTGGGCAACGACGATTATGTTCTTGTCTAGTCCACACTCCCCGAACAGCGCTCTTCCACCTCGTGTCTTCGGGGCGGAGAAAGCCTTGCCAAGCCTTGGTTGGTTGGTGACCAGCCTGTGTTCGAGGAGAACAGACTTCGTATCGGCGAGCCCCCCGGACTCAACCGGACTCAGCCACGCGGCTAGCTCATCATTCATTTCGGTGCTGCCGTGCCCTTCTTTTTCGCCACCGTTGCGCGAGAAACCCAATGACCCAATGCCTCCTGGCGGTGTGGAACACCAAAAGCAAGCAGGAATAGATAGGCGGAAGACCAGGGTGTGAGTAATTCATATAAATGGCGCGGGGGCCGAATGTAATACGCAAAACGCAGGCGCAATTTTTTTGGGCGATACAATGATCGCAGCGAAGTGAATCCGTGTTAAGGATAGTTCGATTCTTCTGAGTTCCTCTTCGGTCGTCGTCGTCGATGCTGCTGTTGCTGCTGCTGCTGTTGTTGTTGTTTGGTGGTGCTGCGAGTCGCTCTGCCTTGTAGCATTGTTTTGCTAACAGCAATTGTCATGAACAAACAAAGATTAAGCAGTTCATCAAAGTTGACAAACGAACTCAAGGATCGACTTCGAACAACTGACTACTCGTTGATGTGCAATGCCGACAATAATCAGGTGACATGATATATGCTATAGGTGTGTATATATATATATATATATATGTACAGTGTTCTCATAATCTACAAACTATCTAGGGTTGGTTTTCCTTTCATATCTCTATTTCTTCTCTATCTCTCGCTCACTGTGTTTCATTCGGCCCTATCAAGTAGCCGTAACAGCCAGGGTGTAACAATAACAATAATAGTAGTAGTAGTAATCATCGTAGTAATGCAATGGTTTCGACGTTATTTCGACGTGCTTTTGCTACGGTGGTTGCATTACGTCTTCATCATCTGCGCGGCGAGTCGTCTACAGTCGAATTAATTCGTTATATATATATATATATATATATATATATATATATATATATATATATATGTGTGAATGTTTTCTGAATTGAATATAAAAGTGAGTAGTGCTAATAATTACTTCGATCGCTTACATTTTGTTTCGTTCGGCTCGGCTGGCAGGTAGGCGATCTGCTTTCATGGTTGCGGTGGCTATCAAGCGCGTAGAGCTTAACGTTGTTGTTGCTGTTGTTGTTGTTATCTTGTACTCTTGATGGCAATATATAATTGTTGTTGTTTGAACTGCAACAGATGCTATTTCTGTTGTTGTTGTTGTTGTTGCTGCTCCCGATAATGTCGCTGTTTTCGCGGCGGTTGCTGTACCGTTGTACTTTACATGGGGTTTCGTCGAAACTAAAGTGACGATGTAGCTATTGTGTAACGCTCACACTGGTGGGGGGCGCAGTTAGCCCTCTTCTCGACCTTCCTGTAGCTGATTAGTGTAGCATCGCGACAGGCCCCATCCCTTAACAATCTTCAACAGGGGATTTTGTTCGGTCCGGTCAATAGCAGGAAACGAATTGCTTGCATTGACTTGCGTTTAGATGCATAAGCAACCAGAACCCCTAACTCTGCTAACAATATAGCCAACAATAACCAAAAGAAAAATCCCATACGCTTGTAGGGGGAGGCGCAGTAATTCATATACGTATATATATATATATATATATATATATATATATATATATATATATATATATATATATGTGTGTGTGTATATCTGTCTCGATATTTCTGAACTCAGTTAAGCTTCCAGGTCGCTTCCAAGTGGACCGCCTATGTTTCCTTTGCTAGAACGTTGTCGCGTGTTTCCTCTTCTGCTGACTGCCAGAGCCTACTATGGGCGCGTGCAGACACGCCTTGTGAGTACATGTGAGAGAGCGTGTTCAAAGTTGTGGTTTTTCAGTATACACCAACGCCACCCTCGAAGCGCGTCGCAGCTGCCCATTTCTGTCCGAATATTCCTTGTCTTTGTCCTACTCGACCTTGACGCTTTCGTCAATGCGCATCTTCTTGCCGAGAACCGAGTCGTCGTCATCATCCGACTCCTCGTCGCTGTAGCTTTCGGAATGATGAGGTCCCATCGCTCCGCTACCGCTGCGGTGGTCCACCGATGCCTGGAGCTCCTTGAGCAGACTGCCGAGGTTTGCTGGGGTTTCGCCCTGTGCACGCGACCCGAGACGCGAGAGGTTAGACAACAACAATAACGGCACGTAAGCGTAACGTAAGCAGTTAAAAAACAGTCAGCCTTTTCATGCGTAGCAGGACGGCCATGCACCACACACACACACACATACGCACGCATGGCTACTAGACAATAACAATAAGCAACCGCTTAAGAGTTACGCGAAAATCTACTTCTATATCGATTATACCGGGAACAGGTTAGATAGTTAATTACGTTAATGCCATAACAGTCATAACGCTAAGCCACCAGCACAGTGGCAGCACAGCGTTAGTTCGCGGACGCACAATAACGACAAACAGGTTGGCAACGACTCAGGTAGCTTCAGAAGGGGCAAAAAATAAGCTAGTAGGGGCAAGCGATAAGCGTTTACCGATTTCGCTGTTTGCTGGAAGAGCCCGGCGATGAGGGTCATTAGGCGAACCTCGTGATGCATCTCTTCGCGCCGCAGTCGCTCCTGTCGTTCGAGGTCTTCCTTGCGCATCCGCTCGATCATTTCGAGCTCCATCGTCATCCGACGTTCCTCCAACTCCATAAACTTGCTCACGCCCCGATTAATCGACTCCATGATGTTCTGTGCTAGTCCGGTGACGACTGCAAATAGTGTTGTTAAAGGACAATGCAAATACAGCACATAAACACACGCACACATACACATGTTAGTTGACACACTCTTTCTCTATCTCTACATATATAATAACGGCAACCCGGTTGACTCAATAACATGTTATACGCAATCAAACGCTGCTAATTCCTGCTTGGTGGTAATAGCCTAGGCTTTAGCACCATTGCTATTGTTAGTATTGCTGCCATTTGGTGTCGTTGTGATTTGTCAAGACGTAAGGGACAATGTGCGTATGCTAGTCTGCGACTGATTTTGTAATTCGCCATCGACCCGCCGATGGAAGCGTGCTCATGGGATTGCCGCCATTGACGGGCCAGCGATCATTGTCATCCTGTACCTGTTCCCGCCGTCGGAGCAGAGAAGGAGATTTGGCGTCACATCACGTCCTTCGACCCAAAATGCCTTCTCTATTTCTACGTGGCAGAACATCTCAACCTGCGCCAGCATTGTATCGTAATAGGGCTGTATTCGGCTTACTACTAGTGTCGCAACAAGCTTGGTTAACAGTAACGAGAGCTTCTCCGGCAGACGTGTGGACAAACATAAAAAGGATCGACGAGGGAGCGAGGAAGGAAGGGAGAAAGGGCGGGCGGGCAATAGAGATAACTAACGAGGAATATACAGGATATATGAAAAGATCTCCTGGTGTAAAGCTTACCGACATCGCTGGAGTTGCCGTTGCTGGTACAGCTGCTGCTGTTGTTGTGGCTGTGGCTGTTACTGCTATTGTTGTTGTTGTTGTTGTTGCCGCCATTGCCCCCGGCGGCGCCGTTCCTCAGAGACTCGTGGTTTATATAGGCGGAGCTCACGTGCTTTCGTTTGAGGCCGGCTTGAGGCTGCTCAGGCAGGCCGCCGATCACGGTTAGCGACGGCGTGATGAGCCGTGTCGCCGCTGTCACATTGCTCGTTGGAATCGCATGCGTTGCCGTGGTTAGCGAGGCTGTCATCAACGACTGGCTGTTCGTCGTCGTCGTCACCGGGCCGATTGTGCCGCCGTTTGGTATCGAACCCGGGCCGGTTCCTGCGGCAGCGGCTGCTGCCGCAGCGGCGGCGGCCGCAACTGCTGCTGCCGCGTCGTCGGGCGTAATCAGAGGCGGAAGCTGGGCAATAGCTTGCGCCTGCTGTTGGCGAATCTGCTCGGCCTGATTGCTCAACAGGCTGAGCGCGGCCGCGGTCCGGTAGATCTCCGAGCTGAGCGTGGTGCAGTTTCGGTCGGGCTCTGACCCGCTGTTATTGTTCAACTCGACCACTGTGGACCGAACACACACACACACACAGACAATACGACACGGAATGATAGACGTTAACTCGTACTCATAGTGCTATTTGTGTTGATAGAAAAAAACAACAACAACAAAAAAAAAACAGAAGGAAAAAGAGAACAAGAGAAGTAAATTACAAGCACATTGCCATTAGGACAAAACTTGGCTGTTTGACTGAGTTCCTGACCTGCCTGCCACACGGGGACCAGACTGTATCTTCAGGCGCCTAGATAGAACCTGGTTCTCTACAACATTACGCGGCGTCGCGTTGTAACTGAACCGAGTCCGCGACCTCATGATGACAACGTCAGTCTGACATTGTCATCACAGCCTATCTTGAGTGGGTCATCGTAACCACCGATTGCGATATACGCTTATAGATCCACGCGTAATAGAAGAAGAGCGTAGTTTATCCGCTGTCCGCCTTTCCGCTGTATCTCAGTACAGCAACAACTTCATCACGATGCCAATACAATCAGTGATAGTAAAGACCAGGCTCTGTTGTGATTCGTAAGACAACCAACAGGTATCATGTAGTTGCTTACCGGGTAACGAGCTTTACTTGTCTCTCTCATAGTCCTCGTCTACTAGGACTGCAAATGATATAAGTTTAAGCTGCCGTACCGCGTATACGCAAAAGGAGTTGTCAAAACATTTACGTGCAGTGCCTTCATGTCCTTCTGCCAGCTAAAGCGCGCAAGCCAACATAGAAATCAGTATGACTAAGTGTGACTAAAATGCAATATGCAATAACGCGGAAATGCTAGTTTCACGATGCGTTCCTTTCTGCCCGAACGGAATCACCACGATTTTCTTGTGTGCTCCTTTCAAGATGCCTGGAGAGCGTGGGCATAATATGGCCCACGGGCATAATTAGACCACCTAATTAGTTAGTTACACTTGCCTACGATACCACCTACTGCGAGCGTACAGAGACTTCCAGTTAAAGATTGAAGCGAGTGTGATAAGCAGCACACACGAACATGTCAGTTACTCGTTAGCGAACAAGACAAATGCAATTCTCAACTTCAACAGCATGAACCTGAGGTAAATCAAGCCCAGCAACGAAAAGTACGAATGCTACATCAAAGCACGACCAACAGAAAAAAAAGAAAATACGCCTACAGGTTGGAAGCCACCACACTTGGGTTGATAAGAGCCTCGAAGTACTTCAGCACGTGCGGAAAAAGCTCCCGATCCAGGACTCGACCAAGGCCAACAAATTGCTTCTGCTAATGGACCCATTAGGTTTATCGACATAAGTGCTTATATATATATATATATATAAATATATATATATATATATATATATATATATATATATATATATATATATATATATATATATATATATATATATATTGTAGAAATTACTTTTCAATTTCAAATATAATTTAATTTTAGAATGAAGTATGATATCTGCCGTAGACTTCAATGCGAGAGCGAGCGAGAGAGAAAGAAAAAGAGGGTAAAGGGTTTCAAGAGCCGACAGGTGTTTCTCGACGATTGGGTTTGCGGCGAAAGCCGCGGGTTTCAATCAAACCGAGCAGCCAGACAGATAATCTCTTCTCGACATCATCTTTTCTCAGCTCTCGCTAGCTCAAGGAGGTAGAGAATGTGCTGTTTAAACGGTCCCCAGCAGTCACCTAGGCAGGCGACCTCCTATGTCCTATGTTTGCCGCTAATACGATACGATTCAGAGTAAAAGATGAGAAAAAGTGTACTTTCGAAGCGGCAAGGGCAGACAGGGTCGAGCGCTGGCGCTGTTGTGGCTGTGTGGAAGCTCCACGGAAGCTCAGGTCATCGCACCTACCGTCGCATCGAGCGCACCGATCGTGGGAACCTTGGTGCGCTGAACCTAGTCGTAAATCGTGCCACCCGTACTAAAACCCAGAACGAACACAGGCGGTGACACGCGTGTAGATAGATGCGGAGAGCCGGGGGGCCGGGGGGGGGGGGGGACAAACTTGTTCAACGCGGAGCTTTTTCATCATTCGCGTCATGATAGACTAGCAGAAGTGGCTGGTGGTTGGTCGTATGAGCCTAACCATTCAAGGGTGAGTATGCCTTCATTCTTGAATAGTTAGGCTCTCCAGGTCGATGTTGACGGTCGTCGTGGGCAAACGCACCGTCTCGAGCAGCGCACCAACGACAGTAATAACGCTGCGGGCTTGATCACCTGTTCATTAATCTTGTTGTTGTTGCTGCCATTGTTATTGTTGTTGTTGTCGTTGTTGTTGTTGCTGCTATTGTTATTGTTGTTGTTGTCGTTGTTGTTGCTGTTGTTGTTACTATTGTTGTGACGACTGCTGCTGCTGTTTCTGTCCTTATGGCTTTTGTTGCTGTTTTTTTGTTTATTGTCTTTGTCTCTGTTGTGGGGTTGATGATATTATTGTAGCCCTTCTTGTTGCTGCTGCTGCTGCTGCTGTTGTTGCTGTCTTGGGCGTGTTTTGTGTTGTTGTTGTTGCAGTTTAGAGTAGGGTGAGTGTTGGTGCCGCTCGCATACATATCTTCTCGTTTTGCTGTTGGCGGCGATCATCATAATGACGTCGTCGCCATTATCGCAATTCTTCCAAGAACACGCACCACTAGGCACTGTCATCTGCAGTGATGAGAACCAGCCATCGAGGCTGTACGGTAACAACAGCTAGTGGGAACGGTTTGCGTGCCGAACACGTTCGCGGCCAATCTATGTCTGGTGCACCACTGGCGGATTCATCCAAATATGGGAGTTGTGTGCACGAAATCGAGCCTAAGAATGCGAGAATGCCAAGCCACACACCTCACTTCTCGTCATACGTACAGATACGTTCGCAGATTTCGACTCGCGTCCGGGTCAACGTATGTGATATCATACGCGCATGGCACATTCGTGACTCGTCTACCTGTGACGAAACTAGGCCAACGTAAGGCCGAATCCATTCTCCTACCACCACCACCACCCATCCCAGCCTATCCCACCCCACTTGTTCCCCTCCAGCATTCCTCCAGTTCTTAGTCAAAGATAGATTCGAGATTACACAATGCATACTTAAGCATGCATACACATACATGCGCATGAGTAATGTATGAATATAGAACATGCATGCTCACATAGATCATGCCCTGTGCTTCAGGAGACTTTGGCACTTGACTTGACGACCGACCGACTTAGTTTTACGTTAGGCGTGGTACTGGCGGCTCGAGTGCATACAGGTAATGCCTATGGGCTTGGTGACCATTAAGTTGGGCAAGCAAATGTTATTGTTTCGCCGTTAGCTGTACCACCAGGCCACCACCACCACCGTCGCAGGACTTTGATCCTATTTGGCCTCTCGAGTGCCACTGGCTATGTGTGAGTTGTGTTCAGCTTTATCGCCAAACGATTGTAAGTCCAAATGAATGATGATACATTTGCGTCGACTTCTACACGTAAGCTCTACAAACTATTAGCTGCGTCCGTAGCTAGATAGAGTCAGCTGCAGCAAATGTAGCTATGGAAAATGCAATGTCGTTTGCGATACAGCGGGACCTTTAACGCTTCACCACGTTCATTGTGTGCCTGTGCCAAAACAGGGATTCGGCAATTCGAACGGCTAAAATCCAGTACTCTTGATCACAAGCCAGGGAGCCAGGGAAGCCAATCCAGTGAGTGGGAAGAGTATGGCTGACTCGAAATAGGCCTGTTCGACTCTGATAGACTTAACAGCAAAAACACAGTCGCCACAGAGAGCCTCTGCAGAATGTCTATCACTGTCACTTAGACCCTCATGTCAACAAGTCTCAAGCAAGCGACATAAATAGACAGGAAAAGGACCATTCACGAAAATTGTTTCGTTTTACTACTGCCCTCGGCTACGGAGTTTCGATGCCGAAATTGCGTTTAGAGGGCGACAATGTTTGACACGAAATATTTATATCTAAGTAAGCAAGTGATAAGTCAATTATGGTATTTAACAACGGTTTAGTCGAATATAATTAATTAGGAACGTAGTAACGCGTACTTGTCAGTAGTTTGCCGTCAGCAAAAAGTGATCTCTAGGGGCAAAAAGAGGAAGCCTAGATAGGATATTAGAGGGCGTGGAGGAAGCGCGTGGGAGGGAAGGGAAAGCAGATAACATTAGAGACAGGGACCGCCAAAGAGACGAACGAATTGAGGTTTCGCATAATTTCTACGCAATTTTAAAAATACTATGATGGAATTAGTATGACGTGTATGGCATGCGCGCCAAGCATACGTGTGGTAATGATTTAGTGTAGAGGTAACAACAGTTTAACATCTAACTTAAAGTCCGTTATTATTTCTCAATATGGGATGCGCCTGAAATACTTTTGAGGCAATGCGATTGTTGCTGTACGAGTTATTGTTGATGTGGTTTTTAGTGTAGTTGCTGTTGTTGTTGCTGTTGCTGCTGCTGCGGTTGTTTCTGTTGTTGCTTTCAGTGTTGTAGCAGCCGTTGTTGTTGTTGTTGTTGTTATTGTCGTTGTTGTTGTGGTTGTTGCTGTTGTTTTTGTTGTAGGTGTTGTGTGGCAATAGTTGTTGTTAAGCCGCGCGAAACTATCCATACCACAACCCACACATAATCACCCACCCACACACGGCAGCCGTTCAACAAGCCGCCACAGAGCGTTCTGTGGGAAATGAACAGAGCGGCGGTCTCGATTCGTCGATGTCGATGTCCCCTCCACATCGCTGTCGATTCTTAGCGAACGTCCCAAAAGGCCAACTGACTTGCCATTGAGAATATCCTCTCCTCACTGCCGGCCCAACGCCCGAAGCCAAGTGCTGCGCTGTGGCCGTCGCTCGGTTCGCGACCACTTCTCGAGAGCTTTGTCGCTTTTCTTCGATCTCTCCTGCCTTGGCCCCGGTTCCTTTCCCCGGTGACGTAATCATCTCCGTATCGTCGTCCTTATTATTGATGTTGATATTGTTATTGGTATTGTTATTGTTGTTGTTGTTGTTGTTGTTGTTGTTGTTGTTTTCGTTGTCGTTGTCGTCGTCGTCGTCATCGAGATCATTGCCATGGCCTCAGTGGCCTCCCTAGGCCAACCACTTGCCCGCCTGATTCCGCTGACGAACCCGCTCCGATCAACGCGACAACACGCATGTTGTAGAGTTTGTTACTCACTCACTTCTTGATTGACTGTTTTTGGCCAAACTCGCGTCGAGATCGTGGTGATGATGGTAGGCTTGTTGCTGTTGTTGTCGTTGTCGTTGTCGTCGACGACGTTTCTGTTGCTGTTTTTGCGGTTGTTGTTGTTGTTGTTGTTGTTGTTGTTGTGGTGGTTGTTGCTGTTGTTGTGGTTGTTATTGTTGTGGTTGTTGCTGTTGCTGCTGATGATTTGACCTTATAATAACGACGACACTGTCGTCGTCGACACACAACAGTTACTGCAATGATCACGGTCAGCTGGTAAAGCGTACCCGCTTGACAGGCCCGCTCAACTGCGTGGCGCGCACGAATGCCTTCAGCTGTTTTTTTTTTCTTGTAAAAGATGCCTGGACTGTGTATGTATGCACTTGTACGTATATATATATATATATATATATATATATATAAATTTATATATATTTATATATATATATATATATATATATATATATATATATATATATATGTGTGAGTGTGTCATATTTGTGGCAGTCTCTTTTTTGCTCGCTTGGTCGCCGAGTTGAGTTGCGGCTGCTACCGCCGCATTTCAGCCACTACTCGCTCGGCGTTAGGCGTAATGGCGGCGCGGCGCCAGTCTCATCATTGGCCCGAGTTGATGTTGTTTGTGTGCTCGCGTAGGAGTGACGATGCGTTCCACATGCCACCAACCACTAGGCATCTACCCTCAGCATCACTACTACAAATACTACTACTACTACTACTACTACGACTATTATTTCTAAAACAACAACAACAACAACAACAACAACAACAACAACGACAACAACAACAGCCACAACAACCACCGACTCGAACCGCCACCGGCGTCTCGATGAGAGCGACAGAATGTGGACAGAGAGTTTGAGCCAAGTGGCGAAGAAGCGAAGCCTCGTGACAAATAACAGCACAGAAGAGAGAGGCAGAGATAAAAAGCCAGGGAGCCAGATAGAGGGCCAGGTTTAGCGTGACATGTGATAGAGAAAGACCGACCTCGGCGCAGGACGGAGACAGAGAGAGAGAGAGAGAAATAGAGTGGAATATCAACGATGACAGGTCTGCCGCCTTTTGCAGGGACCACGGGGCCGTAGTGGAGCGGTTGCTGTTGGTTGGCCTGGCGGCGGTTGTTGTTGTTGTGTTTGTTGTCGTTGTTGTTGTTGTTGTTGTTGTTGTTGTTGTTGTTGTTGTCGTTGTTGTTGTTGTGTTTGTTGTCGTTGTTGTTGTTGTCGTTGTTGTTGTTGTTGTCGTTGTTGTTGTCGTTGTTGTTGTGTTTGTTGTCGTTGCTGCTGCTGCCAGATCCACTGATACTGCTGTTGCTCCTGTTGTGCGTGGCGATTGTGCCGGTTTGTGGGTGGATTCGATTGCTGCTGGCCCCGAGTACGCCAAACAGAGAGTTGGAGAGAGATTGTGCGCAAGCGAGAGAAGGCAAAAAAGAGACACGGTGAAAGAAAGACAGCAGACAAAACAGCTAGAAACAATACAACGCCTATAGACGCACCAGCTCTCAGCGACCAGCCAGGGACTCTGTCTCTCTCTCTCTCCCTCGGTCTAGAGGCAACGGGATGCGATATAACGCTACAGAACAGAACGGTACGGGACACCGCCGGCGGTAGGAGTATGGTCAGCCTGGCGTGGCATGCTTCAGCAGTATGTGTAGCAGCAGCAGCAACAACAACAACAGCAACAACAAAAACACCAGCAGCAGCAACAACAACAACAACAAGAACAACAACAAAAACACCAGCAGCAACAATAACAACAACAACAGCAGCAATGATAGCAACAACAACAACAACATCATCATCAACATGAGTAGCAGCAACATCAGCGTTAGTTACGGCGGTGGCAACACAAGAACGCCCACTTGCGTTCTCGCCCCCCCCCCCTCCCCCCCGTTGCTGACTGTGCGAGGAGCTGTGGCTCGCCGCGAGCCCACTACCAGCAGCAACAGCAAATAGCAAGCAAACAACAAGCAAACCGCTCGTCGAGAGTATCGCCCACCATCCACCACGCGCTGCGAAGGCGGGAACTCCTCGACGGACTACCGACCAAGCGGCCAGCACCAAGACCAAACCCACACGCCAGTCTAACCGCCCACTTGTCCGTCTGTCCGTCCGTCCCTCCGTCTGCTCGCCCGTCCGCGTTCGTTACGCGCGTCAGCCCGCTGCTCGTTTCCTCGAAGGTCCTGCGTCGTGCTGACGCAGTGTGCCCATGTCTCTCTGTCAGCCAGGGAGCCAGGGAGCCAACCAGCCGGCGCTTGCCCAAGACGGCTGAACGAGACGGTCGGCTGCGGCGGCGACGGCGGCCAAAGGCAAGACAGCAGGCGGTCGCAGCGGCAGCAGCAGCAGCAGCGGTGGCGGAGGCGACCTCGACGTCACTCATAGGATAGAGCATAGACTCACACGATTCTCGATGCTCGCACGTAAACCCACACGAACCCACACACAAGCACCTACAAATACCCACCCATGTCCCTCGCATGTCCTACGCGTCCTATTGCTTCCTGCTCGTATGTGATTTGCAGATTATCGTTACTGCTACTTAACGTCCTACTACTATTACTACTACTACTACTACTACGCAAACTACGACCGCTGGACAGAGCCAACATTGCTGCCATGGCTTTGACCCGCCTTAAACAAAGATCTAGTGGACGAGCATCCGCAGTCACACGCACCGTTGTTGCCCGCTGTGGTTTTTGACCTTTTTGTGGATTTGTGTTGCTGTTATTGTCGTCGTCGTCGTCGTCGTCGATTGTTGTTGTCGTCGTTGTAGTTATTGTTGTTGCCGTCATTGTTGTTGCTGTCGCCGTCGTTAATGTTGTTGTTATTGTTGCTGCTGTCATTGTTGTTGTTGTCGCCGTCGTTAATGTTGTTGTTATTGTTGCTGCTGTTATTGTTGTTGTTGTTGTCGCTGTCGTCAATGTTGTTGTTGTTATTGCTGTTGCTATTGTAGTGGCACCTACTCTGCCAACGTCACCTCTATACGCGCCCAGAGGGGTAGCTAGGTGGTTGTGCTGTTGCTGGTGGTAAACATAGGAAACGACAATGACGACAACAACGCCAGCGATCATTCTGGACCTTAGCTGCTGCTGCTGCCGCTGCTGCTCCCACTGTACGGAGTGGTGGTACCGCAGCGATGGGCCCACAGCGCACTCGAGCTGATTCGTGACAATTTCCTCTCCTTTCCGATAGCCGAATACTCACGCACGCACTCACTCACTCACTACGAATACTCTACCGGCTTGACGGGCCATTCTGCCACCAGAACCGGCTGTCCACCACTGGACGTTTTGTCGCCGGTTCTGGTGGAGCCTGGCAAACAGACAGGAAGCAAGGAGAGGAGGGAACCAATCCGTCTATTTAGCTGGCATCTAGTGGCAATATTTGCCCTTCCCCTGTGACACTGGGGAAATAGCGGCGATATTAACAACAACAACAACAATATTAACGTAACATCAACATCAACAATACCAACAACGACTAAAACTCCGCTTTCGTCAGCAACGTTTCGTAGCACACCAGGTATCAACATAGAGGACAGTGGCCATGGCAGCACTTTAGTGATCTTTGCTGACATTCATACCATGTTGCTGTTGTTGCTTTGTTGATATTTATAACATGTTGCTGTTGTTGCTTTATTGATATCTATACCATGTTGCTGTTGTCATTGCTGTTTGTTATTTGTGTTGCCTTAATTACGAAGATTGCTCGATACTAGCGAGAACAATGTGTCGCCGGCTAGCATAGCAGCAACAGACAGCAGAAGCTGCCCGTCCTCCCGAGCAGGTTCCGTGGAACGTGCCACCTCTCGTAGGCATCGTAAGACAATTCGGACAATACAACAGCGGGTCATGGCTATACCATGTGACATTTCCAGCCACACACACACAGGCACGTATTTATCGGCCTACTACCTAATTACCCAGGCCATAGGCAACACGAAACAACACGTCGGTTTTTGTCATGTCAAAGAGAGAGACGCTGTAACCCTCTAACGTATATGCGTATCTTTGTGCGCCACCTCAACGCGGCAAACTAGCATAGAATATGAGGCGGCAAAAATCCACAAAAAAAACACGATTTTATAGCGCTGTTAGTGGAAAACAAAAAGATGCAATTAACAAACTCTTGACTTCTTCCACTGTGCCCTCGTGCAGGCACGGAGCAAACTCTTGTTGAGCAGTCGAACCCTTCGTATCCAGCGTGTTTGAACAGCAACGCCATACAATGCCTACAGACTGCAACTGCGGCCTGCTGTGGCAACTGCGATATTAATATTAGTATTATTCGCTCCGCAAGCAACTTGCATTTCTTCGGCGTACACTACGTACAGCAGGCCCTTAAGGTCCAACCAAACATCTAGCAAAACTCCGAGCCCTCTCAGCAGGCAGCAAGAGTATATAGTCTCGTTTCGAAACAACCACAGAACTCAAACAACACAACAACCTGCTGCCATTGACGGCGGAATAAGATCATCATCATCATCATCATCACAACGCAGCAGAACAACAGAATGACGTGCGTCCGTAAAGGGGTGCGCAAACAAACGCGTTTGAAGGTAAACGCCCAGAAATTGCTGGAGGAGGACCCACCCGTCCGGCAAACGCAGCAAATATGCAACAACTGGACACCGCCGCAACTGGCGACGTAATCCGGGTGCGACAGGGCCCCGGCACCGTGGATTGGAAAGCAAGCGGAGCAAACGGGGGCGGAAGATCAAAGCGCCCTTCTGGTGTACGATTGTGCTTGTTTAGCAGGTATTGTCGCCGCGGATTCGAACCGCCACGCGGATTTGAGACGTCTTGCGGACTTAAAGGAGAGATGGAGAGAGAGAGAGAGAGGGGGGAGAGCGAGAGCTAAGCAAACTTGGTGATTAGTCTAAGTACGTCACTCTGTATCCTGTGGTACCGCCGACACGGCAGAACTAATCTATATTGTCGTTGGTAGCCCAGCGGGTCGTCCGTGTGAACCAAACGTTGAAACTGCGGCAGCACCTAGCCACACGTACGGCACTGCGGCGGCCCGTGATGAGTTGATCTGCCTTCATAGCGGAAGCCCTATGCGGCTACGTCATCCATTGAATATGTCACGCGATGATGTGTATCGATTAAACTCACATTTAATTTCCGTTGCTGTGCCCGTATGCTGTCCATTTGCGCTTGGCGATTCGCCTGAAAGCAAAAACAAAAAGCATTCGTAGTAGTTGACGTAATAAATAGAGCTGTAGTTGTACTAGGAAGAATAGAAGTGCCCACCTGTTAATCCAGCTGGTTCCCTATTATTGTTATAATAATAATAATAATAATAATAATAATAATAATTATTATTATTATTATTATCATTATTATTATTATTATTAGTATTATTATTATTATTATTGTGTGATTTATTTAATATACTATACAAGTTACTTGTGTAAAACTATCTTGCGTTGCTTGTTTAAATCGCTGTTTGTGCTGTAAACGGGTGTATGTTTATCTATGATTATGATGAGGAGCGATAATAAAGCAAACAACAATTTTATTCCACTTTGTGAGGCGAACCGCTTCAGGCACACAATATATATCTAGTTTGCTTGGCGCGGCTGAACGTCAAATCATGAAATGGTACAGTGTTTTTTCGTATAGTGAAGCCAGAGCTTAGATTGAGAAGCTGCAACATTAGTAAATCGCTTTCTTTAAAAAAAATACTTCCAGGCTTCTCCATGCTAGGCCTTAGTCGCCGCCCCTATGACGTTGGTGTCCCGTAACTTTCCCCCCCCCCCCCCCGTCCTTAACAACAATCCTTTGATAACGTCCTCTATGGCCGATTTCTTTTCCCCTACGCCGTCAACGGCTACCCTGCAAGCTATTGGGAACGCTTTTACGTTCTACCGTCAACAAAACCGCCAACAACAACAACAACAACCACGACTTCTGCGGGTGCCTCGAAGCCGGTCAAACTCGATGGCCCTCTTTGAGCCACGACCAGCACACGGGCGACGCAAAGGGATCGACGAGTCCCTTGTTCTCCCCTGAACCGCTGACCAATGCCAGAGGGAGTTAGTTGCCTGTACAAACAGTGAGACCGCCATGAAACGGGAAACACATTAGGATAAACAGGGCAGTGAAAATCTGCGTGTTTTCGATCTGATCCAATCGATGATTGGCCAGCTGTGTTGGTCGGCCCGACGCCTCGACCGCGGCAAGGCGTTCGCGTTCTCGAGTTTTGAGCTTGTGCTGGTCACCAAATCACGCTCACGGCTCGGCCTGCGAGGTCGTTGGTGCCGTTGTTGATGCAGCCGAGTGAGGGACAGATCGAATTGAACAGCGCGGCCTTCTATGGTGACCTCTATTAGTCACAGCTACGCTCGCTGTTGTAGATGATGTTGTTATTGTTGTTGGCATTGTTGTAGTAGTCGGTGTTGCTGTTGGCATTATTGGAGTGATTATTGTTGTTGTTGTTGTTGCTGCTGTTGTTAGTATTGCTGTAGTGATTGGTGTTGTTGTTGTTGTTGCTGCTGTTTTTCTAGTGATTGCTGTACCTGTTGTTGATGTTATTTTTGTGGGCAATGGTTTGGGTTGTTTTCTGGTTTGCTTTATCGTGCCACCTGTTCCACCTTGCAAAACTGATCGATTTGTTGCAAACAGTTAGTTTGACGGCTAACCACGTGTTAACCACGCTGGCATTATTCATCATCATCTCCATCATCTAACATAGCTCTGTCGTTGAAAATGGTGGACATTCGATAGACAGACAATCACTACTTTACGATGATAACCAAGTCCATAAAATGTATGCGAATCTCAACAGACACAGTAACTACAGCAACAATTACAGCAAACAACAACAGCAACAACAACGATAACGACCATCACAAAGAAAACAACAGTAACAAGCCAAACCCTAGGTAATGTATGCTGTCAAGCGAGACAGTTCCTCACCGAGAGATGCACATTCGCTTTCATTTGTGCGTGCATATTGTCGTCAGCAGCAGCAGCAGCAACAACAATAACAATGCTAGAAGCGAACCTGAACCACCATAGTCCACTTGTGTTGTTGTTGTTGTTGTTGCTGCTGATGTTATTGTTCTCGCTGTTGCCGCCGCCGTGGAGTTCATCAGGAGGCCGGCTACGAGCGGGCCTATGAGCAGTGTTCAGCTGGTCAAATGCACCGACAGCACCATTTGTCGGTGTTCTCCTGTAGTAGCAGCAGCAGCAGCAGCGACAGCAACAGACCTAGCAACAACGGCATCAGCAAAATTCAAGCTATTTCCTTCCGGTGGTCGAGTCGTATTCGCAGCGGTCATCAACGAGCGCGTCCGCCACCCACCACCCCCGCTACGATCCCAGCCATCGCCGTCGTCGTCGTCGTCATCGTCGTGCGTTCCCACCACCGGCCACTGGCCAAACCCGAGCGTTCCGCTTCGAAGCCGCACTCAGTACACTATTAAAGCAGTGAGAGCCGCCGCCAGCAAGAGCGTGCAGCCAGCAACAACAACAGCAACAACAATAACGGCAACAACAACAGCAACAACAACAATAGGCATAGCAGAAGCACGTAGACGCAGCGAAAGACGCAAAATACGGCTAGTACGCTACTCCCACGAGCACGATGCACGATGGGAATTCTTCACCTTGCGAGCGCACCTAGTGTGCACTTGTTTCGCGGTTTCGCTATCATTCCTTTTCTTTCTTCTATTTCACTATCTGCGTTTTTCTCCTCATTTCTTTCTCTGTATATATGTATATATATATATATATACGCCCAAAGACACTTGTTCTAGTGGTAGATCTATTCTTCTAACCTGTCCCTCTGCATGTCTGTCGTTTCGTTCTATGCCGCCTATCGCTGCTATTTTATCATCACATTTAGAGTCGTCTGTCGGACCATTATTACTACTGTTGCTACTACTATTCCTACTACTGCTACTGCTACTGTTGTCACTGTCACTACTACAACCACTGCAACCATTCAGTCCGATCGACAATCTTTCTCATTATTTACGACACTACGAAGGAGAGCGTACGACGAAAAAGAAATGCCGGTAGCAGCGCTGAGTGCCGATCGCTCGATGGATCAAACAGAGTAGACAGACATACAGACAGGCAGAGAGGCGGACAGATAGGCAGACAGAAAACGCGCACACGGAGACGGGAGACGGACGAACAGATTATGGACGTGCCACCCCCCCCCCCCCCCCCGCACCTCCAGTTTCCGAGACCACCGTACAGCAAAAGCGAGAGGAACCTTCCTCTTAGAATACACGGTTACGGCGATACGATCACAATCATCATGATGACCATATTGACGGTAGTAACAGTAATGAGGACAACAACAGCAACAAAGACATCAAAGAAAACAACAACAACAACAACAACAACAACATCAACAACAATGATAACAACAACAAGGACAACAGCAACAAGGATAACAACAACAGCAATGCAAACTACAAAGGCGGCACAAACAACAACAACAATAGCGACGACGATCGGTTACGCTGTGGTGGGTGCCGCCGCTACCGCGGCATACACCGACGCTGCCCCGCTCCGAGTCCGGAGAAGGGGAGCAGCCGCGGAGGGAGGGGGTCGAAGAAACAACAACGACGACAACAACAACAACAACAAAGACGACGACAACAACAACAACACTGGGAGGTGGACGTAATCAGGGAGACACGCCTGCCTGCATGTGCCTTCGTGCAGAAATGACCGTAGCTAGCTGGCACCCTTCGTCCTCGTCCTCGCTGTAGTTGTTGTTGTTGTTGTTTTTGTTGTTGTTGTTGTTGTTGTTGTTGTTGTTGTTGTCGTAGTCGTCATTGTCGTTGTTGCCGTCCTAAGCCTGTGGCGTCGTTTCTGCTTGTGCTTTTTCGTTGCTGTCTTCGTCTGGTTCGTCCATCCGCTCGAATTGGCCAGCCGACTCTGCAACCCATTGGTCCGTTTGTCGGTCTGTCGGTGATCATTTCGCTCACTTTCCATTACAGTAGTAGTAGTAGTGGTAGAAGTAGTAGCAGTAGGGTGATGCATGCTGACGTCATGGGAATATGTGTATGGCCATGTGTGGGAGTAATCAGTAGAGTGTAAAAGTGAGTGACCACGGCCCCAGTGAGTAGGTGATAGATGATAGCAGGCCCTGGCTCGACTAGCAGGTACTTCGCTCCACGCCTTAGCCATGCTCATGGTGATGATTTGCTGCCGTCTCTGCTGTTGCTGCTAGAGACGTCGTCGTCGTCGTCAGCGTCATCAGCGTTATCGGGCGCGACGCCGTCGCGAGGACGTCATGGAGTTGGAGCAGATCGTCACGCATACCAGCGCACACTTCGAGCAGGACACGGGACACGGACACGAGACACGGGACAGCCACCCCCAACGAGACAGGCGCAACAGGTGGATTCTGAAGATACGATCGATGTATGGTGATGGTGTCGTATGGTCGTATTGAGCTAGCCTCGGTCTGAATACGTCCCCTGTCCTCCTATCGAACGACTTGAGCGGTAAAATCATAGGAGGAAAACAACAGTAGCGACAGCAGCAGCAGCCGCACGTCGATAGAATGCCGCCTTGCGCGTACATCTCCATGTATGCATATCCATACACAGAGGTGCATGCGAATAAATGGGGCACGCGGGAAGGCGGCCTTTGCCGGCTAGGCCGCTCACTGCCCACACGACGAGACCTCAAAACTGACCACGACTAGGCCTTATGCAACTGCAAGTACGAGCTGTTATCGGTAGGACCTGTAGTGCTGCTGCTGCTGCTACTACTACGACAACAACAATAGCAGCAACAATAGCAGCAACGACAGCAACAACAACGGCATCAGCAGCAACAATAATAAGGGCCGGCTTTGCTTCTAGGACCCGTTCTAGCTCGTTGCGCACCGTCGTTGGGAGCCGTTGACCGTAGCCCCGACCGGTGGTCAATCACGGGCGGAGCAGGTGAAGATGGTGACCGATGGTGAACTCACTCACACCGGTGTACCGGCAGTGCAGTAATCGGTAAACCAACGACCATATAGAAGCACCCGGGTAACAACAATAACAATAACGACGACGACAAGGCGAGCAACATCGCGATCGTGCCTAATCAGTCACAGCTGCGCATCAGCGGCAATAGCGTGGGAGCGTAACAAGGTCGCTTCCGACAAGGGCACTTCCGACGGGTGGGGACGCCAGGCTGTGCTCTCTATCAATCTATCTATCTGTCTCTCTCCAACTCTCAGTCGGTCTCACAGTGGCGCTATCTCTCATTGTGAATTGTGTCCGAGTTGACGCCGACGACAACGGTGGTGGTGTGCTAGGATGGCGTCGGATGGTTACACTCAATGCCGAGTCAAGCAAACGTGGACAGGTGAACTAACTAGAGCATGCTACTAGCAAAACTCCTGCACGCACTCGCCCTGAGTTTGCTCGGCCATAATTAGACGACAAGTTGAAGTTTGGCTGTGCATTGCACTCGGAAGTGTGTGTGTGTACACAGGCGGCCTCTAGGCCACACCAGGCCCCTGGCGATCAGGTCAATCGGATTCCGCCAAAATTCAAATCAGGGGGGGGGGGGCAGGCAGATGCGGTTTTTGTTCAGGTCGCGGCGCGACCTGTCGATGCTGCAACGGCTCTATGGACGTCAACGGCTGACGGTCGTTGAGGGCAGCCGAAAAAGCTTAACTAGAAGGTCAGAAAAGGCCAGGCGCGCTAGGCCTTTGTCGCTTTACAGCCTGGCTCACAGTAGGTACGAGAAAGGCCACAATTGATGCACTGCTGCGACGGCACAATTGTAGCCTGAATCATTTGATGACCGAATTATGAGAGGCATATACATTCGTGTGCGTAGATAGACTCGACTTACTGAAGGTCTTGCGACTATATACTCACTCTATGAGAGTAATATTCTCCATGCACACGTTTTCTCATACATATATATATATACATATATATATATATGTATATATGTGAGCGCCGTATTCGCCGACCATTGACTAGCGCGCCCTCTTTGGGCATGTACCTCAAGTGCGTCACAGAACAATGATCGAAGCGGGCGGCGGCTCATTCACACGAACGAACCCATTTGCAGAGGTTGGTCTGTGGCGTCGGCACCTGACGTCGACTGCCCTCTGACCTCGCCGCCGCACCTTAACAACGGTCCAACACGTCCAACAAGCCATTTAGCCCTGTCGTTATGGCCATAGGGTGCTTCTCTCTCTCTATCTCTCTCTCTCTCTACCGGTGCCCTAAGTCGTCTATTGTCGTCCATCGTCGTCTTGTGCGTAAGCTCTGTTTAAGGGTCGCCTCCATCGATCCTGAATGTATGGCTGTGTGTAGCTGTATTTGTGAATGTACATTTGGATGTATCTGTGGGTATGAATGTATGTATGAATGGGTTTGTGTGTGTGTGTTTGTGAATTGGTATGAACCTGAGTTTGTCTGTAGGTCTGAGTATGTGAATATGTCTCTCCCCTCTCTGTATCTCTCTCTCTCTCCCTCTCTATCTATCTATCTCTCTCTCTGCGTATCTGTATGAATGAAGGTCTATGCCGAGCGCTACGTGTCAGCCGGTACAAGATCGGTCACTAGGTAGAATACTAGATAGTCGTGTGTCTTATTGTGGACAGCGACTGCGTACCCACAAAAGCCAACAACCAATCGGCGCCGTCGTAACAACTGCCATAGACGTCATCGTCGTCGTCATCACCATCATTATCGTATTAGAACGCGCCTATGATGCGGCAGCCGAAGTAGAATAGTCAAGCAGGAGCAGCAGCAGCAGGTCGAAGAAGCAACCTGTTCAAGCTCCCCTTTTTTCTGGCTCGGCTGACCCGCTTGAACAGGCAGCACCGACCTAACAGAAGGCGAAACGCCGTTGCTGCGGCCCGCGTCGAAGGAATTCGCGACGGCCGTGTGTTTGGCGTCCGTCGTAGTCGTCGTCGCCTGTGGGGGTGACGATTTGATTATGATCACGGTTGACTACTCCTCACTGCTGCTGCCTCTGTATTTCTCTTATTTGTTTTTACATATATATATATATATATATATATATATATATATATATTACGACAGTAGCTTTCACTAAATACAACGACTTTGACTGCAATTGTCGCATGAAGTTTGCTGATTTAGTTGTTGTTGCTGTTGTTGCTGTTGTTACTGTGAACGCGCTCTTAGTAGTGGCTCGTCCCGCGTTCCACGAAGTAACGGGCCAACCCAGTCACTCTCGGCGCCGATTAGGAAGTTGACGGCTACATGTGTCGTTATGTACACGTCTCAGCAGGTCGGCGAGATTTGGCTCGAATCAGCCGGGAACCAACCGGAACCCTCTCGACGACGATTAACTATTTATCAATCTGTTCATGTGCTATTTTCTCTCTTCCCTCTTTTTCTAAACATGTCACTGTTTGCTTATAAGACCGTTAAGATAATAAAATTACCATCAAAGCGATATTAGTGTCGTGCTAAGTGTGTCGCACGCAAACAACAAAAAAGCCGTTGGGCGCAAAATGATGAGACAGCTTTAAAGGGTACCATTTTAACTGCCAAACGATTTCACCGCGAACGGGTGATTCGGTCGATTTTTCAACGCGAATTGTTTAGCAGTGCGGGCATTATAACAAGTAAAAAAAACAAATATATATATTGTTTTTTAATATATATATGTTCTATAATATATATATAGAGCTATATTATATATAGAATATATATAGATTAGATATCAATTTAGATAATATATAATATAGATATATATAGATAAATATATAAATTTATATAATTATATCATATATATATATATTAAATTGATTACACCTACTCCCCCGCCCTCAAGTGGACAACAGTATCTGG
This sequence comes from Dermanyssus gallinae, assembly GCA_003439945.1. Classification (NCBI taxonomy): domain Eukaryota; kingdom Metazoa; phylum Arthropoda; class Arachnida; order Mesostigmata; family Dermanyssidae; genus Dermanyssus; species Dermanyssus gallinae. Next base: position 85,457 of record QVRM01006095.1, read on the forward strand.
CGCAGCAGCGATGAAACAAGTTGCGCGGATAGACCGAGAGCGTCACAGCAAAATTCAGAGATTCGTGCCAAGCGATACCGCCGAATAGGCCGTTCAGGGAAGCAGCACATAGTGCCTAAATTATTGAGCACTTACTTCCGCATAAGAGAGTCGAAACAGAATGTTTTCTAACACGTAATTTATATATATATGTATATGTATGTATATATATATATATATATATATATATATATATACATATATAAGGGTGTGCGGATCTATGTGCGTAAACATCAATATATTAGTTAAGATCGTTGATAGTGAGCCTCTCGAGCGGCAGCAGCACCACTTTTCTCTCTAACAATCGGCCCGTAGTTGTAGTAGCTGTAGTAATAGTGGTAGCAGTATGGCGGTAAATCTTGGCAGTTCGTGTGATCTTCGTTGTAAGCGATGGCGGCGTCGCCGGAGTCGTCGTTGTCGCATTTCTCATACACCCCCGCAGACACACACACATACGCACGCATGCATATATATATATATATATATATATATATATACATATATATATAGACATACGGGGCCACGCATACGAGACTGTGACACATAAAGCAATCGAGAACGCACAAACAACACAAGACAGGGTTGACAACCACAAAAACAACGACGACGACGACAACAACAATGACAATAACAACAACAACAATAACAATAACAACAACATTAACAACAACAACGACAACAACGACAGCAACAACAACGAGGCGCCGGCGACAACGGTGTCCCCTAACCCAAAAACTACTGAACACACGGTCATGGTTGATTGACAACCGGCAAGGCGGGTTTTAGCGCATGTACGAACGAGGGCACACGAAGCCGTGAGCCATTCGAATCAAGCAATATAATAATCTCGATCACGCTCTCTCGCTCGCATATATATCGCTGCCCGCTTGTCACAGTAAGCTATCCTGCCGCTCTGTATGTGGTAGTGCGGCGACCGCAGCTATGACTGCGGGACACCTAAGAGAAAATAAAGAGGTATCAAGAAGGATAGACAGGATGGGGGGGGGGGTAACAAGGAGGTAGATAACCGTGGTGGTCTCTGGACCTCGTGTTCCATCTCTATTTAGGCCGTGGGCAGTGGGCGAGTGCGAGCCCATCTATTGCGGCTCACCACGCCACAATTCGTCAGCCGTACCGACTCGACGACCAGCTATGGTTGCTTACAGTTAGGCTAATTCAACAAGAGAAATAGCAACAACAACATTAGCAACAACAGCAGCAGCAGCACTACAAAAGCAACAATGGAAACAAAAACAACAACAGCAACAACAACAACAGCCTACAGCAACAAACCTACAACACCAATAACAGCGGCGACAAAACAAGCCCGTGAAATGTTGATGACGATTAAGACGACATCGACGACAACTAGTTGCTGCCGTCGCGATTTAGTGCATGAAGCACCAGCCTTCGTGGTGCTTTATGAGCTAAATAGAGGTGAAACTTGTACTCGTGCAGCGACAACGGTAAGAACGACGTGACTTTTTCTTCTACGGGTCTACTCATGCTGCGAGCCAACGATTGCTGGCTTCGACCTTGTCCCCTCATCAACCCGGCACCGCCCCCGATAGGCGATCATCAACTATCAACCATCAACAATCAACCATCAACAACAACGACAACGACATAGAAGCATATCGTCGTCGGTAAAGTCGTGCTTATTTGTCAACGCTGTAGACAATGTCAATCTCGCCTTGATGGTCGTTGCTCGTGATTTCGTCGACGAAGGCGAGCGATGAGAATGACGACTTGGGTAACTTGACTGCCACTGCCAACCGACTTTCTCGACTGCTAACCGAATGAAGTTCGAATATGCTGTCCAGCGGCAAAAACGACACGTATAGCATAGCCGGTAGCCCAAACTCGTTTCATGTTCAGCGAGCTCAACGCCGGTGTCCGCTTATCAAACACACCACCATGGCCCTATATAACGAATGCGGTAACTTAACTTGCTGTTTCTTAGAAGAAATTTCGTTCTCGTTGTTGTTCACGTCTTTTCCTATTCCTCCTCTGGAACTTCCGATGCTCAACGCTAGCAGACGTTTAACGATAAGCCAAACGCTTGACGTGTCTTGCCCTCCACGGTTTCGGCCGGTGGAATTGTGTGCGGTGCCGATCTGCGGGGTCACATCGTGGCCTTCGTCGTTTAACTCGCTATTCTCTACCTATTGCCGATTGATGGAGGATTGAACGATCCATCCTTGCCTCGATCGCTAACGGGGGCCTTTCATTAAGCAAGCTTCATCAAACGAAGTCGTCAATGACTCGCTACAGGATGAACCCACCTGTGATAGTTCCGAACCGTAAACGAACGGTACTCAGAACCGGCGCGCCACAGATGCGGGATCAGCTAGGGATCTGCTAGGTTTTGGCCTCATTCGTTTGTTCGCAAACGACGAAATCGTAAATAACCTGCCGTATATTGGCGTTTCAAAGCACTCGCCAAGCGAGCAGTCTGTCTGGTTCTGACAGAAACAACAGCAGCTAGGGCTCACAGATAACCAATATGTTAGCTGTCACTTTGCTTACCCCCTTGTTACTATTGTTGTTGATGTTTTTATTGTTGTCGTCGAGGTTGTTGTTGTTGTCGTCGTCATGTTTCTATCTATCTATCGTCGTCGTCGTTGCTGTTGACGTTTATGCTGTTACCGTACCAGTACGACTGGGTTGTTATTGCCATTGTCGATTCCATTTCACTGGGTAGTCGTGACATCACCAGGACGTCACCGATACGACGAGAAGCCTCACTACTCGAGACAAACTCAACACTCACTGATCACCAGAGTCAATCGATCCCACTATATATCGATCGGTTTTTTCCCACTTAGCGTTGCGCGTCAATGTCTCTTGTCGCCCTGGTCGACTGGTGCGCTCCGACTTGAACCTCTCTGCGAACCTCGAGAACAAGTCGAAGCTGTTTCGACATCGACATGCCGTTGTAAGAAAGAGGCATCAACCCCCTCACAAGATGCTGCTGCACGTAACGGCGACAGAACGCACACATGCCGGTGGGGGGGGGGGGGGAAACGCAGAGAACCTCACAGCAGAGGCCGCCAACGACTCAGGCTCCGTATATTGATTGTAGTGCTAGCACGTTATTCATGTTTGATTCCGTACGAAGTAGACCTCGCTCCGCACCTGAGAAGCACTCTGTTGTCAAAATGCGACGACGTTGAACAAGGGCGCATCTTCGTTTTTCTTTGCTTCTCGTTGAGATAGAAACTTTAAAAGCTCATCAAACCTGGCGCACAGGTAAATTATAAAACTTAGTGCTCATATTGCGCTATATAAATATATATATATATATATATATATATATATATATATATATATATATATATATATACTTATATGTATCTATATATATATATATATATATATATATATATATATCTATATGCGTTTGACATTGTGCGACCTGCGCGCATTGCTATACTAAAGCGAAGCACCAGTGCTCCAGAGTCGCGCGCTGTTGTACTACGCAGCCTTTGACGCAGTCAGCCACTTGTCCTCGTTGGCGTCGTCGTCGGAACCGACTGCTGTACTTAAACTCAGCCGTCAGAGTGACAGTCAGGCGAGCTGTCACGCACCCTACGACACAGTCCAGAGACACAGCCATCCTCGCAGCTCGCAGCTTCTGCAGAGCGCGTATCGGTAGCAACAACGGTAGCCGCGGTAGTAGACGAGAGAAGTATTAGAGAAATGAAGTACTAGTGGTACTCTCAATGTTAGTAATAATAATAATAATAATAATAATAATAATAATAATAATAATAATAATAATAATAATAATAATAATAATAATAATAATAATAATAATTATTATTATTATTATTATTATTATATAGCTGTATGAGCAAGAGTTACTCATCTCATCGGGCTCAACTGGCTTCGTTCGCTCGAGAGAGAGAGAGGGGGGAGGCATAGAGAGAGTGCGAGGCTTGTTCTCGTAGCGAGAATGCCGACAAACCCATGGCGACCGTTCAACAACACAGTTCGTCTTCTACCATCAACGATTTATCAAAGATGAGTTAGAAATCATCCACTGCTATCCTGTGTGCCTCTTCACAAGCCGAGCCCGCAAGTAAGCTCACTCCAATTTGTGCATCTCTGCCCGTTCGTCCGTATACTTGAAGGTCGAAAGCAAATGGGTGCGAACGACTCACGTTTATTCATTACCGTAATACGGCATTCGCCGGACTTGCCTAACAATCGATACACACGCGCGTCCATATATATACAGCTGCCAGCCATAAACTTTCTTGTCTTCGAGTCCGGAACAGCGGAGTGGGAGGGCGGCTGCCAATTAATGGGTCGGTCCTCTGCATTACCTTGGCTGTAGCAGCTTCGTAGCGGTGCAACACGTGTCTGTTCCGACACGTTTCGGAACTGCGCTTCTTTTTGCTCTGCGTCTTATTCCCCGGCTACTAATGATCGGGAAGGGGCGGGGCACGGGGGTGCCAATAGAAATAACATCTGAAGTGCGCCGGAAGCACGGCGTGGAATGAATTACTCTTAGATATGCGGGGTAGACACTCGAACCTTACTGCATAGCGTGACAGCCGGGAAACGTCTGTTTCGCTTGCGAATTCTACATCAGGCATTCTCAAAGATGTGTTCACCCGTGTACCTGCAATAGTAGTAGAAGTATACACTTCAAAAGGTTCAAGCAGCGTTTCAGACATTTAGCAGTGTTTCAGCCTTCTTGGCTGATTTCGCTTCGTAAGGTTTGACTTTGGTCTAGATCCACATAGCTGTACGGCTGTCTATGAAGTCTATGAAAAATGCAACGACATGGAGTATCCCGACCATTATTGTTGTTGTTGCTGCGGCTGTGCGTCGTGTTTTATTGTTGTTGTTACTGCTGCTTCTTTGATCGTCGATATATCGGTAGACGCTAGACGACGTTTATTTGACCTGTTCTAGTCCACCACGATGCCGAAATGGCCTCCAGCAGCATTAGGTCTAGTACTAGAAGTACCAACAGTGGTTACTGCTGCGTCTACGCTTCACTTACGCGCGTGATGTTAGCGTTTAGTCCTCACTGTGCCCCTTCAGAGAGATGCTTCGAGCCGACTCCCTACAGTTTCCCTGTGCGATCCTGCCGTTATCCAGTCGGTTGGAGATGGCTCGAACAGTCTACCACGTTCGTTCTCTCTCTCTCTCGCTCACTATATCGCTATCTCGTAAGCGAATTTTGGACCTCCGTAGGTTCGGACAGTTCGTCAGTCTCTCTTCCTACCCCCGCCGGCCTAGTATCAAAGCTTTCTTGCTGCTAATATTGTTGTTGCTGTTGTTGTTGTTGTTTTGACGGTGGCTTCACGTCTATCATATTGTGCACACCCCAATTCATCCGCAAACCTGGACATCCTATAATGCGCACAGCAAACCTAAACGATCATCGGGGGTTAAGAGCAACAACAACAACAACAACAGCAGCAACAACACAAAAGACAACGGGAACAATAACAACAACAACCCAATTCGAAGGCGTAGCAATATGGTTGTCATTAATCGCGATGAGCAAAGACCGTAGCATCCTGCATTCCTTTCAGCCTACAAGTGCACGACCACGAACAAATGGCTCCGATCGTACCGGCCACAACTCAACCGATCCTAGTTTAGCAGCAACAGACAGCAGCCACAACAACAACAACAACCGCAACAACAACAACAATAACGGAATCAACCGCAACAACAACAATAACAGAATCAACCGCAACAACAACAACAACAATAAGGACTACAACAGCATGAACATCATGTCAGGTCATCTTTACGAGCTGCTAGAGTTGCTCGGTGTGCTCATACGAGCCAGTCAGGCCGAAGCAGGTATTCACCTAGCGAGAGCGCAGACCGCTTAGCCCTCCAGTTCGCCAGAAGTCACCACCAGCCAACAGCTCGACCAGTGGATCGACTCACATATACTTTGCGTACACACTAATATATATATATATATATATATATATATATATACATACATATATGCGATTTGGGTCAGGTGTCTGCTGACGTTGGCCTTCGAGGGAGTCAAGAAAAAGTCGACCGACAAGAAGGCACAGAACGCGCTATGTGAGGAGAAGGAGGGAGCAGGAGCTGGCGGCGGAGGAGAAGGAGGAGCTGGGGATCGTGGGGAGTGTATAGAGGAAAAGAAACAGGGCTGCAGCAGCAGCAAAAGCAGTAGTAGCCGTCGTCGTCATCGAAAAAAAAAGACCCCCAACAACCAACGGCAACTTACCGCTGTTGTACTGTTTCATTTGGCCTCATCGTCGGCGCGGCAGTCGTCCCAGCAGCAATCGGCGCGCCGGCCTTTTTCTTCTTCGTCTTCTTCTTCGTCGTCGTCGTCGTCGCCGTCGTGATTCTTCGTGTTCGTCGTAAGCGTCGTCGGCCGCATGCTTAAGCGTTCCGAGGCTCGATCTATCGTCTGCGTAGTATCTAGTGCGAGTGCGCCCGCGCGCGTCTGGGGCCCACCGAAGACCTTCGCCGCCGCCGCCGCCACCGTCAGCGCCACCGGCACCACCGTGACCGCGGTTGCTGCCGGCGGTCGCACTGCCCCGTTGGCGGGACGTTACTTGGGCGCCTTCAGAGGAATTCGGAGTCTTCTCGCCCCGGCTACGTGCTCAAGCCCTCTCCAATGGTTTCAATGGTTCGCCCCCCCCCCCCCTCCCCCTTCGCCGCCCCGCTCGTCGTCTTCATTTTTCCTCTCTTGATGATCACTTTCTCTCTGGCCTTCTCTCGCTCTGACTTGATTTCTCTCTCCCTCTATCTTTATCTCTCCCTTTGCGCACACCCTGTCTTTCTCTCGTCTCGTCGTTCTTCGGCCTTCGGCCTTCGCTGTGCCCCCTCACTGGATGACACACCCACACTCACACACGGCCCAACCGCAGCAGCAGCGGCAGCGGTAGAATTGACCAGCAGCAACGACCTAACAGCAGGTTGCTAGCTACTACGCCAGAGGAGTCGTAACTCTGACGTGATCGCGGTAAAACCGCATCAGTAGTAGTAGTGGTAGCGACAGTATGAGGAGTATAGGAGGTCGTAGTGCGCTAACAGCAGCAGCAGCAACAACAACAGCAACAACAACAACAACAGCAGCAACAACAACAACGGTAACATCGGCATGTCAGGGGCCGGCGTCCGTCAGACCACGATCTCGCCGGGGCCTCTACCGTACTACGGAGTTTGCGGGGCTGCTGCTGCAGCCTTCAACGGCAGCTACGATCGGCTACTGCGAACATTGAGCAGGGGTTCGCTGGCTTAGCGAAGATCTCGTCGTCTATCTTGGCCTGATTGATGCTATTGGCCACCGCGCGACGCTTACCGGAGGAACAGTGGCGGCAACAACAGCAACAACAACAACTTATATATGGCTGTCTTACAACAACAACAACAATAACAGCAGCAGCAACAATAGGAATATAGGCATCAACCGCAACAGGAATATCGCCGGCGGCGGCAACAACAACAACAACAAGAACAACTTGTGGACTAACGGCAGAATCAGCCAAAACAATAACAACAACGGGCGGGGGGTTACAACGCCGTTAGCGAAGCAGCGAATGTTGTCGGAGAGGGAATTTTGTATCTCGGGGGGGGCGGGGAGCGAAGACTTGGACTATGCCGACGACAAGGCGCTCAATAAGTGTAGCACGATGTCAGAAGCAGACTAGTATTTAGAAGTACTACCAGCACTACAACGCACTAGTAGTCGAGGAGTCGAGGTCCAGTGTTAGGAAGCCACCTGTCTTTAAGCTTAAACTTCTTCTACGCGAACCAAGTATATATATATATAAGTATATATATATATATATATAAGTATATATATTTATATATATGGACCAATCGAAACCCAAGTTCGTCACCTCTATTCACTGACAGGTGAAAGGATGCGCCTTCGATTCGAGGGATTGGTGCGCGTACATGCTCCTATATACATACATAGTACACACATACGTCTTATATTACGTACATATATGATACATCATATATACATGCATACGTCTGCACACAGTTGAACCAATGACCGGTAAGAAACGAACCACACCGAAGGAGAGAAAAAGCGAAAAGAAAGCAGGAATCGAAGAAGGCAGCAGGTGAGTGACAGTTATAGGTGTGGGAGAGAGATAGTGGGGTTCAGGTACCGAGCAAGATACGAATCAGAGCCATGCGCGGCAGCCAGCCAGCCATCCAGAGGGAGAATTACGTGATTTAGGTCAACCGACGATATTCTTCAAGTGCGTTAATCGGAGTAGATACCGATAGCACGAGTGTCGTTTCATAATGCGACTTATATAACATTCGGACGACACGACGGTCGTGAAACACATACAGAGAGACGCAGACCGAAGAGAGAAACATATTACACGTACATACAAAAGATGGAACGTCAGAGGGCGGGCGCCACGGAGAGACCCCCAACGAAATCGTCGTTACGAATCTGGGGTAACTTTCTTCGCAATTGTTTAATGTGTGATGCGTAGCACAATTATGTATGCGCAGCCCCAGCATGAGACGACCACGGATTTGGGTTATTAATCAACATTGATGTAGTAGTACATTTACCGTGCTGCTTTTGTTTGCTACCTGTTTTTGCTCCATTATTCGACACTTCGACAGCCTATATATACACTCCCTCCGTAGCGGACCTTGTTATTAGATCGATGACGATGATGATAATGCTTATCATTATTATTAGCACTCCAGTAAAAAAGAACGAATTATACGTTTGTTATTCATCATACGATCTAAAGTATCCAAGTTTTGTTTGTGATTTAAAAAGGCTCTGAGTTAATGGGACAGTGTACAGCATGATTTTGCTAGGTTGCATAGACTCTGGTAATCGCAATTGGCATTGTGACACTAGGTATTGACGGGCTGGCCAGTGTATGTGAAGCGGTCTGGCAAGCCATGGTCACCAACCAAACCCGGAACAGGAGAGCAAACACTACCGGATGACCTTTGGTGACTCAGGGTCTGTCCTGTCTCCACTGCTCTATTCTCGCCTTGTGCTAATGCTTGTTGGCGGCGGTGAAATTAAGGAAAGCAAACGACACAAGATAACGTCAAATGAGTTCGCGTTGTACGGTCGCTAACCGGGCCAGACAACTTCGTCGCTATTGTTCCGCCGTCCTGAATCAATAGGGCGGGAGGCGACTGAGGTGTGTTGTTGTAGGTCCTGTTCTCTGATAGCAGGCGAACATAGACGAACGAAACACATTGAGTTTGTACTGAGAGACTCGGGAGGCGGCGGGGGATGGGAAGCAGAACAATACAGAGAGAAAAACACTGAGTGTAGCATTGCGAAGCAAGAGATCATTTGTTGGCCAGCTATTATTTGGGCAGAAACGTGTACCGTTATCGACCTATACGTAGCAATGCTGCTCTTGTTTTGCTGCTTCCCCCCTCATCGACAAGGGGTGGGTGGTGCATTCGGGGGAGTTCGGACTCTTACGGTTTTCCTCTGGCCTCAACCTGGCTGCTCGCGTAGGGGTCGGCGGTCGGCATGTTCAGCTGCACGGGACACGGTCGTTTCCCGTATCGTTTTCCTGTCTTCCTGAATACGAATGTATACGTATTCAGCGTAGCATTGTTTTTCGTGTTGTCAATGTTTTGTGTCTCTCACTCGTTGGCATATGCGCGGTACTTCCCTGTTTGTATCTTCCTGTATTTATCTTTTTCTCTCTATTTCTATATGTCTATCTATCTATCTATCTATCTATCTTGTTTTTTCTCCTTCTCCTCATGTTTCGTCCTCTGTCCCGCGATCTATCCAGTTTAAGTATGAGGAAAGTTTGCTACGGCCGCAGTATGGTAATGGTAGCGGCAGTAACGTGGTAGTCGTAGCAGTAGTAGTTTGTTGTGTAGCAGCAGCAACAGTAATAATATCAGAAGTGGACACAGCGGCCGGCGTCAAGCGGTAGCGTCGCGCTCGACGGCTGCTTCCTCGAGCGAGGCCAAAACTTAACCGATAGCGCAGCAGAGATCACACGACAGACAGCGAGACCGAAACGACGGGCGAGAGCACACGATATGGATAGGGATGGAGCAAAAGGCTGGCGAGAGCAACAAACTCCAACCATAACGACAACAATGACAGCAAACAACAACAACAACAATAGCAACAACGACGTCACAGCGACGACGGCGTCGTCACTGTGAAGACTCGAGTCGAGGTGGAGGAGCTCTACTAGAGGCGGGGGGCCCTACAACTGGCCATGTTCTTTCTCTCTATTCTGTCTCTATTCGTACTTATTGGCAGTTGATCGTTGGACTGGCTAGTGAGTCTGTGTCTGAGTGTCTGTGAGTGCTTGTGTGTCGTCGTAACGTCGGCTGTTACTAGTTTAGTTACGGCGTTGTGATCGGTAGCCTCTCCCCGACGTCATCATGTGGCGCCGCCCTAGTGGTGCAACATGTGGTGCGCACAAGTGCACGCTGACGCGCTCGACGTGGCAGCCAGATAGAGACGCAGCGAGCGAACGAGATCAGAGAGCAGCTCTCCCGACTGGCGGAGAGTCCCCTGAGGGGCCCTGACCCGCCGAGCAGCCGAGGGCCTACAGGCTAGCCTGAATGACGCCTCGATACGCCTGAGAGCGGCGTCAAAACGAAGCGGCGATAGCAATAGCAGAAGCAGCAGCAACAACAACAACAACAACAATAACAACAACAGCAACAATAACAACAACAACAACAACAACAAAAGCAACAACAACACCAGAACAATGATCCGCTTCGATAACCCCAAGTGGACCACCGTCGTCGAGTCTCCCCACTCCTCATACACCGCGTCTATTTTCTAGACGGACGATAACGTACACGAATTTCGTAAATTTGGATGTACTCACACGAATGTCATATGCGTCCTCACGTTTTGCACGTTATCGGACTTAATATTCGCATATGTATACATGCATGGTCGTGAATATCGTATATATCAATATACAATGTTGCTCTGTATATGTGGTGAACATACATATACCTTACTGCTTGTAATATATATATATATATATATATATATATATATATATATGTATTCTGGCTAAGCTGCTCTTAGCATGTGTACACATTTTCGTGTATAACATGCCGTTAAATCGACAGGCGTCGCTGTTGCATGAGAACCTATAAGATACCCGTGGATGACGACGACGACGACAACTGTCGCACCTATGCGGGATGTGCTACATATGATCCTACATCGCATATGTGCGGTATGCTCTGTGCAGAATGTTTACGGTTTTTATTCAGTCGAACGCCCTGCTTTCGTAGGACATTGTTCGAAAAGATTGTTTGATCACAACCAAACGGTGACGCTAGGGTCTGATACGATGCGCGTTTGACTCTATGCGATGTCGAATCTAAACGCCTATACCCAAATATCTAATTCAAGCCTAGTATTAATGATAGGCATACTATAATGCTCGCAAATGTTGCTCATATCAAACAAAAATCGTGCTAAACTTTTGATGACTGATTGAATTTGCTTTGAGCGGTGCTCAGCAAGCATAAATGATAAACAACACCGCTGAGAGACAGCGGCCATGCTGCGACAAGTTTCTTTGGGAAAATATGCCCCCTCTCAACGTGCCCGGCACTCAGTGCATTGAAAATCTGCACGACAGCGATTGATCACAGCCCGTAGGGAACGGAGGATGGTTTATGTATATAATCCGTTCCCTTGTGGAAGTGCGCGTGCTTCCAGAGACGAGACGGTGTAGACCTCTCTCTCTCTTTCTTATTTCGCATTCGAGCACAAAGCGTATTGATGGCATCACGGATGTTTACGGCTGAACTTTCGCGGCGTTCGTGTTGTTGTTTTCAAGCACGTTCTGTGTACAGGGCTGCGTGTTTGGCGGGATAGAACCTATCCTGGTGGCTGCCACACCAACAAAATAGTGACCAGTGAACATTTCATTTGCCGAGACGTGTTCCATCTTCCGTTCGGTCCTATTTATATCGTCTTTTTGTGTGGGTGTGTGCGTGTGGTACGCTTATCGACTTCCATTTCTGGGAAAACCGCCAACGGCTGGTGTCGATCCGATCTTCAGAACAAAGCCGCCGTTTTGCCGCCGTGGCAGACCTCAATCCGGCCCAATGGCCGGGAGTGGTTGCAGAAAGGGACTGCTCGATTCGTAGGGGAGTATTCGTAGAATCATCGACCCTCGACCAGGAACTGACCCTCTTCGCTCTGCAAGCGCATTGGTTATGACTATCGCCCACCCGGCCGCATTATCTTGCCACACGTAGACTACCGTAGAAGAGAGAGGGTTGTTGCTCTTTTGCCGCTGTGTCAGAGAAGGAACAACCATCATCACATTCTACCTACATGGCACACTCGCGGGAGGTAGCATTACTGAGTCTACTATCGCCAACCACGTAGAAGAGCTTATAAATTCCCGCATTCCAAGACGATCCCAAAAGGCGGACTTCTGAGAGTTTTAGGCACAAATGTCTACATATATATATATATCTAATATATATATATATATATATATTTTTTAGACGTTACCAGTCCATATTTAGTTCACATATAGCCGTAGATGCACTGTTCAGCAATTGGCTCATGCGTCCCCTCGGTCAACAGCGTCAAAAGAATAAGCCGAGGACGTTTTCCACAGTTCGGCTTTAGTACACAGTCCGACCTGTACGATAGCAGCCTGACCGACGGACACGCACATGTCGGGCAGAAGGTTTCAAAAGAGAATGAAAAATGGCAAAAAGGCAACGGGAGACAAAGACGAGACAAAACACAAATGCAGAGAGAGAGAGAGAGAGAGAGAACCATAGTAGAGTGGGCCTAAGTGTATAAGAGGGAGGAGGAGGTTCATAAATGAACGCGTTTTCGTCACGAGAGTAACATAAATAGGCCTGTCGGCCTGGCTGGTCGTTGAAATCACTCGGCCGTACGGACCGAACAGGGGAACCAAAGGCGAGTGAAAGGGGGGAGAGAGAGAGACCGTGATGTGAACGTAGAAATCGGGCGACCAGAGTCGCCAAGGCCTGCCAGAGCTCGTATGGTGCCGTGGACTGGGGGGACTGTGCGGTGAGGAGCGTATCCGCGAGTGTACGCTTGTATAGCATACGCTTAGATGTGCCCAACAAGCATACACACATACGTGCTGCCTTTTCAAGAGGTCATTTGTCCACACACAGTATAATAAGAGTGGTAGCAGCGGCAGCAGCTACGGCAGGGGCAGAAGGTCACTGCCGTTGTTTGTGTATGTTGTTGTCGTCATTGTTGTTCTAGTTGTTGTTGTCCTTGGGGTCGTGGAAGTGGTGGTCCTCATTATTATTATTATTGTCATTGTCGCCGTCCCCAGGTCGCCCCGCCAGCTTGCCATCTTGTTGGGGTGTTTTGCCCGCTCGGTGAGAGCCGGACGACTCGCGGACTCGCTCGTGCACGACCACGGCGATACGACTGGCCACCGAATACGTTACGTCGCTACAAAAGCAATTCTTCTGCTCACTGCACGCAGAACGACCACTGAACGAGCACGACGTTGATGGTGATGATAATGTCAGAGGAACGACACGAAGAACACCCGAGACCCGTCGACACTGACTACTATGACTACGACGACCACGACCTAGTCCGGGAGATGAGAACTGGACCAACAGGTGCGGAGAACATCAACAACGGGTCCAGTCGGCCATCCACCCGCTTACCTGCTTGCTATGGTGGGGCGGTCCGCTATGGTCCGGTTCAGTGTTTGTGCGGTGGCGTTTCTGCAGCGCCGGCTGCTGCTGCTGCTATTGTTGAGGCCAGTGAAGAGAGGTTGGGGCCGCCGCCAGCTGGGGTAGAGAAACGGGAAGGCTCTATCTTGGATGCCCCTTCCCCCCCCATCTCCTCCCCCGTCCCCAGTCCCATGCGCCTTGATGCATAGAAGTGAGGATGCCGCTGTTCCCCATTGCTGCGGCTTCTCGGACTGCTACGGCGACTGCCTCTGCTGCTGCTGGCATCAGATAGTATAGGACATCGGACTGGCGGCGGCACCAGCCGCTATCGGGTATTTAGGCCCGGACCAGAACAGCAAACTCAAGCAACGAAGCCAGAGAAAAGAACTAGATGAAAAAGCCAGCAGCGGCGGCAGTAACAGGCACGATTCAGGACAAGAGAGGATTGATAGCGAAACTGAATGGGCCAGAGGGGAAAGAAAGATGACGAAGAAGAGGAAGAAAAGAATACACGGGAGATCATAGGGGCACACATTCACTACAGTCGGGCTGCTGGTGGTGACATCGCACGTTTTGGCCCTCGTTGTTTTTGTTCTTGTTGTTGTTGCCGGTGTGGTTGTCGTCGTCGTCGGCGGCGTTTTCGTGTTTTCGTGCCCACTTGTGCACAGCAGCGTTCAACTAATGGACGGACAGGACGAATGGATGTACACCGGTTGAGGTGAACAAACAGCATCATCCACGGGCTGGCCCGGGGTCAGCTATCCCCATGCCCCATCAGGAGCAAGCTAGTATGATGGTGATGATGATGATGACGATGACTGGGGCACATTCCGTGTTCGGACATACACATGCAGACGCATGTATATGTATATATGTGTGTGTGTGTAAGTCAGTATATTTATATATATATATATATATATATATATATATATATATATATATATATATATATATATATATATATGTGTATGGGCGGTGAACGCGCACCTGGGATCACTACCTGTTGTCCGACCGGGAAGTGGACGGGCGCAGTGGACTAGTAAAGCGAGTAATGATAGTAGAGCAGTTACAAAAGCCAATGTCAAAGTAGGCCTCATACGCTATAGCAGGCCAACACATACAGCGCACAGACAGACTATCTGGCGACACAGAAACGGTTGCAAAGCATTTGTACGTCTTGAGTGCTACTGAGTAAAAAAAACAACCAGTACATGCGTCAAAGGCGATCGTATCTACAAGTACTCCCAGAACTTTTCTTGAGAGCTTCTGCAGTTTCTAGTACGTTCCCGTGAACAGCAACTAATAACGCTAGCCGTGCTATCGAGCAACAATACTGCGGCTGCTGATGACAGTGCTATCATGACTAGTGTGAGTAGGAACATCAATGTTGTTCTTCCGATACGGCGTAGAGGCCAGAAATAGGCCATTTACAGAAATAGGCCATCTGAACGCAATCGCACAGCCGATCAGAGACAACATCGATATGGCGACCGGGCTGAGTGCAAGCCAGTCTGAAGGTCTTCTGATAGTTTGACGTCTAGTGTAGTCTAGACCTCTAATCAGCAGCAGTCACAGCGTGCAGGCATAACCGTAATCCTCTCAAACACACGTATAGCTTTACTCGCCTCGCGCGAGTTTCTGACTCTGTTGCCTACTACGGCCATGTAGGCCACGTATTCAAGGCTTGTCGGACGGGGAAGCGGTGGAAGTGATTTGTAGGCAAATCAAACCCACTTGCTGCTGGTAGCAGACCACTATGCATACGCTATCTTTTCCTGTTTACCCTCTTAGCTACTAGCGTGCTCACTCATACTGGACTTAGTTGGGCTTGCTTCAACAAACGAATGTAGCAGCAGTGCGATGCTGAATCCGATCTTAACAATAATGAAAGAATAATAAATTCTACCCGAAAATAATTCGATTCTACGCATGGCAGCGCCTCATGTTTTTTAGAGCCGCCTAGGCCATAATTTCTACGATGTTATATATATATGGCTATTGCTTCTTAGGGGAGAGGGGTCTACGATACAAGTAGACAAGGCAGTCGCTGCTTCGATCAAGTAGTTTAGTATTTTTGAAGTCGGACCGTATCGGTCGTGTGACCTGGTTGACTTGCTGCGTCCCCTGCACTATGGGCCTTCCCGGGGGCCTTCTACCCGGAGGGTGGGGAGATGGGGTGTGGAGGGTTGAGGAAAGAAGGACGAAAGGCTGGGGCGTTCAAACTCAAAAAGCTCTGTGATTCGGATGGCTGCCGATGCCGCCATGTATGTAGAACGGACAAACAGTAAAGCGTAGATATATATATATTGAAAGAGAGAGAAATGCGAAAAGACATTATTCGTAGAGCCGCAAGTACATACAGCCCGACATCCTGTCAGCTAGTAACTCGCAGCTACGTACACTGTTTCCATAAGTGCACGATAGACCTCATCATCATCATCATCATCATCATCGTTCTCATCAGCATTATCAGCAAGAACCACATAGCAATTGCGAGGCAACAACAACAACAACAACCACGACAACGACAAGAACAACAGCCACAACAGCAGCGGCAACAATGATGACGACAACAAGAACAACAACGACGACGACGACAACAAGAGCAACGATGACAGCACTGACGTCATTCATGCAGACGACCACGACGCGTCGCTGGCCCCCAGGTGACGGACGCCACGTTCAGACGATCCAAAAGCTATCGGGCGATCGGGCACGACCCGAACGAGAGGGGAGGACGAGGCGACTGGAGCATTGACGTCGTCGTCATCGTCGTCGTCGTCGTCGTAGTTTTCCTCACACGTGACCAAGTTCGAGGCAGCACGCCTCGAAGGCCAGTGGCGGCGGCCGAATACGTGCAGACCGTGGTCCCAGACGTGAACCGTCCGTGCCGTTAGAAAACCACGACACCGCATGTATCCAATTGAGCCGCCACTGCATCTACAGCTTACCGCTGCCGACCACCAAACGCTGCATCTATAACTACTGCAGGATCTCATACAGTTGTGGTTACTACGACGACAACGACGGGAACTCCATACAGACGACGAATACCTCTACTACTACTTATACTTCAACTACTACTACTACTACTACTATTACCACAACTTTTATCGCCATTAGTTCTACGGCAGCGATTGGCGGCGTCCCCAGCACACGCCAATGTGAGAACCGAACAAGCGGATGAAGGATATTGACGGCAACAACCGCAGCAACAACAACAACAGCAACAACTACAGAAGTAGCAGCAGCAGCAGGAATGCCGTCACCAACAGCATACAGAATAAGAACAGCAACAACAACAGAAGCAACAACAACCTTAACAGCAGTAGCACCAACACTTTTACGGAATGAAAGAGAAAGGAGTCCATTCTGAAACCACCGCTTGCCGCTGTTGTCGCTGTTGTTGTTGTTGTTGTTGTTGTTGCTGTCGTCGTCACTGTGCCCAAGCGGACGCCGTCGTCGTCAACGTCAAGGAGCCGCAACCTTGGCTTCTGTAGCTGGGGGCGCTGTTCGGCTGTTGCGCTACGGCTGCTGGTGCTACTTCTGCTGCTGCTGCTGCTGCTGTTGCTGCTTCGACTGCCGACGGAGGCTGTTGCCAGGGGCTACGATACGCCAAATACGCCAAGACGTCGGCTGCCAGCCAGACATACAGCCAAACAACGACGCATAAACGTGCACGTCGTTCGTTCATTTTTCGTCGGCCAAACGAACACGTATAGTCATGGATACTATGATCTCGACACAACCCCCTCCCTCACTCCCTCCCTCCCTCCCCCGCCGCCCCGACAACCCCAAACAGACGCACACGTACATATACGTCACATGGGCATATAAATATACACATAGACACACACACACACATTTATAGAGATAGGTATATACATACCGCCACCAACATAAAGAGATTGACTGACTCATTGACTGACAAACAGACCAAGTGACACCGTGCAGCCGAAGTGCAGTGCAGTGGCGGCACCGTCGGTGCCATTTTCTGCTTCTGCACTTTTTTCCTCCCGTATTCTTCTCCCGCGTCTCCCCACTGTACTCCCGGCTCGCTTGCCGGCCAGCAAACCGGCCAGCCAGCCAGCTAGCCAGCTATCCATTCAGGCAGTTGCCCAGCCAACCAGCCCTTCTTTGGCACTCGGTCGGTCGGTTGGTCAGTCGGTCTTTTCCCTCGGACCTACTTATTCTTCGTCTCCTTCTTCTTCTTTTTCATCGTCGTCCTCTTCTTCTTGATCTTCTCCCAGTCAGAGACTTCACTTCACTTTTGTTATTAGTTCGCTTTCGTTCTCGATACGGCCCTCGATATATTATCGTCATCGTCGTCGTCGTTATTGTTGTTGTTGTTGTTGTTGTTTTTGTTTATTGTTGCTGCTACTTCTGCTACTGTTGTTCTTGTTGCTGTCTGGCTTTCGTCGGTACTCGAGTGTCTCTACCAACGTGTGTATATATGTGAGTCGTTATTTTTGATTATTGTTGCTGCTACTTCTGCTACTGTTGTTCTTGTTGCTGTCTAGCTTTTGTCGGTACTCGAGTGTCTCTACCAACGTGTGTATATGTATATGTGAGTCGTCGCTGCGTGCGCGTTGGCGGTGCGTATGAACGAACGACAGCGACAAATGTAACAACAACAACAATAACTACAAACGGCAAACTCGTTTAGTATAGAATCCGTTCATTGCGCCCTGTTTTGTTGTTGTTGCTGTTGTTGTTGTTGTTGTTGTTGTTTTCAGCTTCCCCTGTCCGCAATGCCTGACGGTGTGCTGCGACCGTGGACCTTGCTATTCTGATGTTCTAACTCCTTGACCATCGAGGAGATGCGCTTCATCGCCACCCCAGCAGCTACCGCGACTGCTATTATTTGTGACGATTAGTGCTACTAAGCTGATCATCACTCCTACCACGACTGCCCCTCCCCTCGACACAGTAATATAATAGCATTGCTTTTCGTTGATTATTAATATTATTGATCCGTGTGACTATTATTAACGGCACTACCACCACTGCATTTCTATGACTGCATTTCAAGCTAGTGGTTGCTGGCTTTCATCCCGTTATCTTCTAGCTCCACAAACATGCGACGCTATGTTTGTGGATGTTAATTTCATCAGATAGAGGCCATCATGTGTACCGCCGCCAGCCCGAGCAGCTCCGATAAGCTCCAAACAGGTGGTCTCCATTTCTTTCCCAGCCTTTTATGTACGGCGCCCGCCCGCCGGCGCTGCGCGCCGCTGATTTCTAGTTGTTTATTGTAGAATATCTGCCTATGCTTGAATGTCTATATATATATATATATATATATATGGCACACCCAATTGAAGCCATTTATATGAACCACCTGTTTGCCTGTATAGGGCAGAGTGGCTGTTATGGTAAGGCACCCACCCATCAGCAACAGCAACGTTAACGCCTGAACAGTTATTATTTGTAACAACAGTATGAGGTTTTTTGCAGCAAGTCATTAATTGACTTTCTAGGACAGTCTACATCTAGATCAGAACTTCGAGGGGGCAGCAAGGCAGACCTCTAGAAAGCCTTCCTGTCCGAGAGTCAGCATTGCCGCCCGCTTTGACTGCGCCCATCGCTGATCGTTGTCCAGTTGCAGCCAGTGCCGACCACTTCACTGGCGAGTCCATGCAGCACACAGCGAGCGGAGTCGGACTTCAATCTGACGAAGACCATGGCGATGACCACGTCACGATACGGTTAACCACACACGACGCCAATACCACAACCAAGTTTCGAGTGGCAGACCAACAGCAGACGATCAGCAAGCAGATGGATGAAGCCAAATGAAGGCCGAGGTCCGACGAATCAACAACAAACTACAGATTACCTCGCGATGATGGCCAGACGGACAGAGAGCGAGAGAGCGAGAGAGAGAGAGATAGAGAGAGAGCGGCCGGCCAGTCAATCTTTGCGATGCCCTCGGATGTGCATCGCGTGGATTTAGCTGCTCTGTCTGTTGATTTGTCTGTCCTTCTGTTCGTCTCTATGTCACGCCGCCGCCGCCGCCGTCGCCGCCGCCGCTGCCACCGGCGTCATCGTCGTCGCTTGTCGAAAACGATACATAGGTAAGAAGGGGTGTGCATGGTTGCCTGCCTCTGTGCGTCTCTGCGTGAGGGTTTTGCTGCGGCTGCATACAGCATCAGCAGGCAAATGATGCCGCCGCCGCTACCACCCGCGGCACCGGCACCACCGTCACTGCATCGGGCTCTACCAGCGCCAACGCACTTGTTGTCGTCGTCGGCATCGTCGTCATCGTCGTCATCGTCGTCGTCGTCGTTGCTGTTGCTTCAGAGCCGCTGCCGGCGATACCATGACGTCGGCGGCCGGCCTATTGCTGCTCCGGCTTTAACTTGCGGCGTTGTGCGCAGCACAGAATCCCGATGCCCCGATGGGCGATCTTCTGGTCGGCTCCCGGCGTCGGCTTCGTTGTCGTCACCGTAGCCGTCCGTCGTTGTCGTTGTCGTCATCGTCGTCGTTGGCGCTAGTCGCTCGCACACGGACCAACCAGCAAACAACAACAGCAAAAGCATCAGCAACAGCAACAGCAGCAGCAGCATCAGAAGCCCGGAGTTGCCCGGCCTCCTGCCGGAAACGGGCTGCGTTCGCCAGAAACAGCGCGCACGGGGCTGTGCGCTCCCTTGCTGATCATCGGTTGCTGGTTTACCCGCTTGCAAACTGCCAAGGTCATCGCAACGACTACTCATGCCTCGCTGCTGCTGCCGCTGCTGTTGCTGTTGCTGCCGCTACTGCGGCTAGTGTTGTTGGTGCTGTTGTTGCTGTTGCTAATGCTGGAGTTTCTGATGTTGTCTCAGTTGCTGCTGCTGCTGGTGCAAGCTGCGGTTGTGCCCGCTGGCTGGCGGATTCTGGCTGAGCCTTGACGTCAACGACGACAACAACAACAACAACAACAGTAGCAACAACAACAACAACTACACAAAAGGGAATTCCGCCGACGACAAGCCCGCCGAAGGCTGGCTCAAGAAGGTCTTGGCCACGGCTGCGCTGATGAGGTTTGGAAGAAGGACGAAAGAACCCGAGGAGTAGAAGGAGTTCAGGAAGGTACGAATCATCCCAGATCGCATTGACGCCTGACGTGCGGTTAGCCACAACCAACAACTATATTGTCTATGACTATATGTCTACTATATTGTCTACTATATGTCTACTATATTGTCTATATTGTCTACCAAAGACCGCGTACTGAAACAGCAGCGCCAGCAGTCCCAATGTAGTAAAATCGCAGAAGGCCCACAGCTATCAGGTGGTGGATCGGGTAGACCTAGGGTGCAGGCACCGATTATTAAACAAATTATTATCAAACAAACAAAAAGTTTATCACCAGGTTGTGTCGCGTATCGTCAATGAACACCGCAACTACCAGGCACTACTCATCAAAATTTCCAAACACCAACAGCCTGCTTGTGCCAGCATTGATTATTACCCTCAAATTCGCCGACTTGATGGGCTTGTCGAAGGTTATCTTCGGCCTACGACTACAGGATCAACGCTAAGTCAACAACCATTAGATCTCATCATTACCAATGCCATTACCAACGTCATCATCATCATCATCGTCGTCACCATCATCATGGTCACCCTAGCGGTGGATGCGGTTGTTATAGACTAGTTGCAGGTTTTAATTCTGAGCGTGCGCTGGTTGTGGTAGCAGACCCGTCGGATGAATATATATATATATATATATATATACATATATATTCAGGCAGACAAGAGAAGTTATGCAAAGATGACGGGAAAGAAGGAAACACGGCGGAAATGAGGGAAGAACAACGACATACTTTGCATGATCGTTTAGAGCGATTACTACGACAACGACAAATAACCACGCAGATCATCTGGCAGAACCGCCATGGCTGTAGCCATCAACGGTGCTGTTGTGATTACTGTTGTTTTTGTTGCAGTTGCCGTCGTTGTTGTTGTTGTTGTTGCTGCAAATGATGTTGTTGCAGCTGTTATTGCTGTTTTTGCTGCTGCCATTTTTGTTGCTGTTATTGCTGCTGCTGTTGTTGTTATCGTTTTCGACCTCGAATGTCGTTGTCGCGGATTTCTGGTAAGCGACATTATAGCGCAGCGAGCGGCAGCAGCAGCGGCGGCAACATCAGCAGCAGAAGGAACCGGATTAATGATGATGGCTAAACGATTCAAACTCGGGCAAGGGTACAAGGCTTGACACCCGCAGCACTGAGACAACTCTGCCGGGCTGCCGGGGACGGATCTGTGTGCACAGACGGGGGGGAGGGGGGGGGGGGGGATGGTGACCTGATGATGTCGTCTGTATTCATTACAGCAGTCCCAACCCAAGGAGTGGTGGTAGTCGCAACAAGACCCGGCTAGCGATACCCGGCTGTGACAGCAGGCACGGCCCTTTCGCCCGGCGACACTACTGAGGCGCACAGTGACTAGGTGACCGTAAACGCTGGAAAAAAATAGGGCTGCCAGCCAAGACCCTGCCAACTGGACATGCGCAGCAACAAGCAAGCGGCCAAACAAGACTTCTTGACCACTTCCGTTCTGCGCCTACCCGCGCTATCTCGTTCGCAGTTCGAAAGTCTCTTTATTCCTCCTCATTATAGAGTCGTAGGCGTTGGCGTTGCAGTCGCCGCCGAGAGGCCTGGGACATGGCTCAACAGAGACCATGAAGACGTCACCTAATATCTGACGCAGACACGTTTGGCGGATCTGACACGGGCACTTTTACAGTGACAGGCAAGGCTTCAAATACCAAGTGTGTCATGTGCGAGATACGCGAGGAGGATGCCCAGGCCATCGTCATTCGAGGAAGGTGGAACAACAGCACACGGAGCACAAAGAAAAGCGCTCATTTTCAGCGCAGTTAAACGATAGTCGTCATATTGATGGAATCCGTTGTAACATTTGCTCAATCAAGCAGAAGGTCACAGAGAGTGGGTGTAAATGAGGGCATGATCGCAGTGCCACTACTGCGACTTCAGCTGCTGCTGCTGCTGCCGCTAGCAAGCAGGCAATGGTGCTGGTAGATGATGGTAGAATAGAAGCCATTTTTATAGTAGCCTTTCTGGTTGTTTAAGCAGTGATGATGTTGATAATGACTGCTGGTTATAGTACATTGATACCGCTGGTTGTATCTAACTAGACATTTGCGTAGCCCCACGTTATAGGGCTAGATGGTAGGTACGGTTGCATACGTACATACAGACATGCACCCAGAGGTATAGCGGTCGAGTGTCGCAGCATCTGTCTTGTATATATATATATATATATATATATACACAAATGTATGACGACAAGGGTTTCGACAGTTTGACAGGAAAGTGGTCGAACCGAATTGACAACGTCAGTGAAGCTAGAGACGGGCAAAGCGGCGGGGGAGGCCGAACGGGGGGTAGAGGAAAGTAGTGAAAGAGGAGGAAAACTACTATTTCTGGGCCCTCGGCTATCATCAGCAAACGCGTGGTGAGGATCGTCATCACGTCCATTACCATCTTCTTCATGTTCTTCATGGTCATTGTCATCAGCATCAGCATCGTCACCACCATCATCGTCGGCACCACTACCAGTGGATGAGTATAAACGACCCGACGTATATCCGAGCGGCGAGATAAACGAGCAAGGATCAAGTTGGCGTGAGTCGGCGAATCCCAAGTCGACCAACAGGTACCTGATACACACATACACACACATATACAGGCGGCAGACGGCAAATACATCCGTCGAGACACGTCGAACGCCAGTACGAACAGCCTGGCATATAGTCCGACATTGAGACAGACAGTCAGACATTGAGACAGACCGTCAGACACTGAGGCATTAAGACAGACAGTCAGACACTGAGACAGGCAGACGTTCTGACATTCAGATCAACAAACAAACAAACAGACATCCATCCATCTATCCATGCACCATCCATCTATCTATAGACGGGCTGGCGCTGGGCGAACAACAACAACAACAACAACGGGCAAAAGGGCGGCCCGCAGTGTCGAGGTCGCCTGCGGTTGCGTCGCGGTGCAGCCGACTTGCTGATGATGGACGTCCGTTTATGACGGAACAGTGACTTCTAATAGTAGAAGTAGTAGCAGTAACGATGAAACGGCGGTACCACCACTACCACCATTACCACGAGAGCTAGTCTGGCCTCGACCATGACAGCAGCGGGAAGGGCTACGGCACAGCGTTCGTAGGAGCAGCACGGTAGAGGTAGAGGTGTACAAGACATCACATCACGAGAAGTATCATGAGCCAGAGCTGCCATTGCAATTGCTGCTGCTGCTGCTGCTGACCGACTCAGCGAGGAACAGGCGCCCATCCGTCCGTTCGCCCGGTCGCTCGTTGAACTAGCCACGTCGCTATTGTTGCTGTTGTTGTTGTTGTTGTTGTGGATGCTGTTGTTGCTGACATTGTTGTTGCTGTTGTTTCTGACAATGTTGACAATGTCGCTGTTGTTGCTAATGTCAATTGTCGATGCCGTTGCTGTTGTTATTGTTGCCGTTGCTATTGTTGGTGTTGTTGGTGTCGTTGCTGTTGTTGTTGTTGTTGTTGCTGTTGTTGTTGTTGGCGTTGTTGCTGTTGTTGTTGCTGTCGCTGTTGTTGGTGCTGATTGATGTTGGCAACCTGCCTAGTCGGGGCCTGTGCCGGTGCGTACGCCGTCAGCACCAGCAGGAGTCAGCCAGCCGCAGTCGCTTCGAATAGTACGTGAGAGCATCAAGTGAGAAGTCAAGACAACTACAGCTACAAAATGAAGCTGCTTCTGTTGCTGCTACGGGCAGGCCGGCGGGCAGCAATGAACGACGGATTTCTGCTGGATGGATCCACCGCCGCCGCCGCAGCCGCCGCCGCAGCCGACGCAGCCGCCGCAAATGCGATGTCTTGACGCCACACTTGCTAACGTCGCCGTGGTTGTTGCAGAAATAACCGCCCGTTGCAGCCTTCAGCGACACAGAAACCGCTGCAACCAGCGCGCCTATTTACCGTCGTCATGTCATCCCATCGCAACCCATGCTATACCCAGACTACATCTATCGCTACCACTACTACCACTACCTCGACAATGATGATGACGATGATGATGATGATGATAATGATGATGACGACAACAACAACAACAACAACAACAACAACAACAACAACAACAACAACAACGACAACAACAACAACCATTGAAGGACCCCAGAGCTGACGGAAGACGTTTCTTGCCGTCAAGGTCGCGATGACTTTGACGAGTTACCACTGGCGCAGGCGCATCGCAAACATTTTGATGACCACAACTTCGACGACGAGTATGACGATAGCAGCGGCGGCGGCGGCGGCAACGATGCTGAAATTATGATGTTTGTGGTGGTTGTAATAGATGTAATGCTGGGCTTGCTGACGGTGGTTATGCTGGTTATGCTGGCCATGATAGGCTGATGATGATGGTTACGTTAGTAACAACGACAGGTTAACAGCGACCGGTTGACAACGGCAGGTTGACAACAAGGTTGTCTTGTGGTCGCGCTGCAGTTGCTGTGCGTAATACGTACATAGACCAGGCAGGCCAGCGGTGGCGTCGTCGGGTTCTCACCAAGCTCACGCCCCACTCACTATATGTATCATCTCGAGTACAACACATCTCTCTCATAGCACTCACAGAGCTACCACCTACACCGCCATTTCTACGCGATATGAGCGGTCAATGCGCCAACAGGGCCTCTAGGCGCCGCAGGCCGGATACGCACGGCGGCAGGCATGTCGTTGTTGATGTTGCCAACGTAGGCGCTGTGTTCCGCCTACGACACATTGCCATCGTTTTCTGGCGGCGGCAGAGAGCGCTTTACGGGGCCGCCGCACGCCACCTACATTGACCTTGTATCACTTCCATAGCCATGACAATTAGCATCATCACCGTTTTCCTCATCATCATCATCATCATCGTTTTCCTCATCATCATCAGCATCGTCGTCGTCCTCAGCAACAGCAGCATCACCATGATCTTCATAATCGGCAGCGGCAACAGCATCATAATTGATCATTGATCAGCAATGAGCAAACAGCAGTGAATGAGCCACCCAAAGGCAGACTCCGTACGTACAGACAGACATAAGCAGACTCCCTAGGCAGACTAACAGGCGCAGTTTGCGCTAGATAGAGCAAACAACGATAGTGGTGTCTACGTACGCACATTGGTTACAACGTGCCGCGTTTCGTGCGAACACTACTGAACAACTTCAGCATACGCAGTGTTGTTCTATGTATGCCATGCATTACTGGCTGTTAGCCGTCGGTTAGACGTTTACTGGTTGTATTGCAAATGGTTGGTATTTTGTTTATCGTTGTAGTAGTAGTAGTAGTATTTTTTTTCTAGTAGCAGTAGTATAACTGATATTACTAAGCTACCACCACTATTAGTACTATGATTGCTTCGTATTACAATTATGGCTGCACTGACGGTTGCTGCAAAAAAACAATCATCCAATGATCCAAATCATAAACATATATATATATATATATGGTCGTACATGTACGAGATTCTATGTGATGGTTGCCGCCCATTACAACCGTTCAAAACGGCGTCCAAAACTCTAGTCAAGTCTTTCAAGTCAAGTGATGTGAGGTTAGGTCAGGTCGTTTAGGCTGCGTTGAGCCGCCGCGTCCCTATGTAGGTGCATCATTCCTACCGTCCACCAATATTATTAATATTATTATAGAATAGAATAGGTAATCGTTTTATAATCATCATCATTCTTACTGTCATCACCGAAATCGCCATCGACATTATTGCCGACAAGCAGAGCGCACCGTTGATCCATTTGTCGCGTATTTGAGCGGCACTGCGACCTGTTTCTGCTAGCAGTACCTGTTTGTGCGAATCAAACGCCTTGAGGCAGCACAGCGACCTCATCACGAATAATTTCCTCCACCCTCGTTTCTCTCTCTCTCTCTCTCTCGATTTCTCGCTCTTCCTATAGATCCTCTCTCTCTCTCTCGATCTCTCTCTTGATCTCTCTCTCTCTCGGTATTTGTCTCATCGTGCGTCTTCACTTCGTTGTGAGATGGTGGCAAATCGATACGTACGCACTCACACAAACAAACCCCTCTGTCGGCCTGTCTGTACGCTGTACGTTGTACCAACCTAGTGTTCGTTGTGGTCGGACCACAACGACAACAACGTCATCGAAAACGAAAGGTATGTCTTCAGCAACTAGGCCTCCTTGCTCCGTTCTTGGCCTCGCTGCTGGGAGCGCCGCGCTTGATGTTGTTGTTGCTGTTGTTTTTTGTTACCGACGCCGTAAGGTCGTTGATAGCGTTGATAGGCTGGGGCCGCTGCTTCAACTCGGGTTCGGCCAGAAGGATCCCGCAAGGAGGTGTCGTCGTCTTCCCGTCGTCGTCGTTCTTGTTGTTGTTGTTGTTGCTGTTGTTGATCGGCGTGAGCGACGGGCGGCATTACCTCCCAACGGAGATACTGTGCCGTCCGACCTAAGCATGCCTTCTGATGACGGTGCTGTCTACTCACAGTGACCACGACGAAAACGACAACAACAACAACAACAACAACAGCAACAACAACGACAACAACAACAGCGACGACGACAGTGGCAGGATTGAACCGACTGGCGTTGACGTGCCAGAGCTCTATCTACCTGCTCAAGCGTGGTCTTCGAGAGGTCTTCACCCACCGCGGCTGGCGGCCTGAAGACTTCGGGAGCAAAAGCACAAAAAAGGGAAGGCGAAGGGGCGAGCGAAAGGGGGAGTGGGAGGACGAGGAGGACAAGGACCACGAGGTACCCCCGCCGCGGAGGTCGAACTCCGCGCGCGGCCGCAACCAACCGAGCTCCCGCGAAGAGTGTGCGTTTCTCGTCCACTTCTCTCTTTTTCTCTCTCTCTCTCTCCCTCTCCGTCTTAACGCTATCGGTGCACGTTTGTTTGTCGTTTGCCTACGGGAAGACGCTGCGGCAGGTCTAGACGGCTGGCTTGCC
>QVRM01006096.1:0-349678 GCA_003439945.1 Dermanyssus gallinae
GGCGGGCGAGCATTCATTGCAATGTCTGTCATTAGATGTTCAGAGGGAAATGCCGCCATGGTCAGGTCGTGCATACGTTCTTACTCACAATAGATCTTTTGTATACATAAATAATAATGATATATATATATATATGATATATATATATATATATATATATATATATATATATATATATATCTATATATTATTATTATATACATATATAACTCACGATTTAGTTTACCGGAACTGCATTATGAATGCTTCATATTAAATTTGGGCATAAATTATATGCGGTGCTACAAAAGCCGAACTGCACTGAAACGCAAGAAGTTAGTGTCCTCGAAATAGCAATTTAGACTCGGCAAAACCAAATTTCGAAGAGTTTTTGACTTACGTTTAGAAGTGTAGTCTACAATTGAAGTAGGGCTGCAGCTAGATAATAGACCTGTGAATTTTCTCTCATATAATAGGACTACGATAGCACATTTTAAACAACAAGAAAAAACTGCTCTGCTCAAAACAGAGACAGCTAAAGCAGGTGAATAGCCGACGCTACTTTAGTAGTTTAGCCGGAACACCCGTGACGCCACAGGACGAGCTAGGTGTTTTTAACGACTGATGTCTCAACCCAAGCCAGGGAAAAACAACTCTGTCTCCTTGGGATATAGTTTAGGAAGGGGTAGCCTGGAAGTAACCGGCAAAATCCAGCAAGCCCGTGACTATGTGACAAACTATAGCAAAATGTCAACTTTAGTTACGTCAACAGGCTTAGTCCATGCGAAAACTACCAACTGAAGTGCTAGAAAGTCTCCCGTCAACACACATGACACATGCTTTCTTCAATCTGTTGACAATTATCTAGTTTTGTCTAGATTCCGTTGCGTTGTTCGCCATATTCGTTGCACGCCGAGTTGTACGTCTAATAGCAGCATAATTATAAAATTATTTCGCAAGTTCATGGTTCTCAGATTCTAGCCTGCACCACGAAAATTGATGTTGACTTGCGTTATTTTTCAATAGGTTTATTCTAGACTAAACTTATGATCCACGAAGCCTAGTGTTAGTAGTAGTAGTAGTAGTAAGATTAGTTGCTGGCTGCGTTTGGGACAAAATCCTCGGATCACAGCGTGCATCGATAAACAAAATAATCTAAGTATCACAGTTTAGGAGTTATATATATATAACATATTGTGATGATTTATTATTAATTTACAATACGTTTGCACACTCGGCAGTGCTCGCCTTAATAAAATGTGGTAAAAAGGTGTCACGTGAGGTTAAGATCAGCTGTACGTGTCCTTGCTTGATCGTAGCCCCCCGCTCTTATGGACGGTGCGAGCGGTATATCCTCAAGGTTCCTTGCAACGTTAAGACGGTAAGATCTATAAGATTCCTCTTCGTGACGCTGAGCCCCAAGAGCGTACTCGCAGATTCCGGAGTTCCATACACCACTCATAGAGATAGTGATGGATCCGAATCTGCGAGTTTTTGGGGTCGGGGAGCGCCGCTCTTAGGAACTCGACGTCATATTTGGTGATCTTGTCCTGCCGCGCTTTTGCCAGGTCCCTGTTCGGGCCGCAAACCTCGGCATCTAAAAACCCAGACCTCGGTAGGTGTTGTTATTTACGAAGTTGGGCTCTAGATCCGGTGCACCCGGTCGACGGAATACTCGCTCACGAACCACCTCATGATTCCTCTCGCGGAGAAGACGCGCCACGCGATCACAGACGTCGTCATGTCTCTTCATAGTTTGTTTGTGTGTTGTATCGCACATCTGAGCGACATGAGCCAACGTCTCAATCGCATGACACCCGTGCCTACAACTGTTTGTTGTAACCCGGGCGTCCCCTGGCCAATCAGGCACGCGTTGGTATATGTTCATACAAAAAGTGTCAGCTTTGCTATGATTTGGTCATAATTACCCTTCTAGAAATTATACCCTCAATTTTCAATACGTAGGTATTCGAAATCGAATAAACGATTAAAGGAACTACTTTTATAGTCCTAGGTGGTCATAAGGGATTTAAAAAACGAGTCTATCTTCTACCATACCTGGATCGGTGATAAGAACCAAATCAATCAATGCATCCATAATTTGAGAATCTAAAGAAACACAATTTGTCGATTCCTGAAAGGTTAAAATCACCAACACTTAGAATTGTTTTAGCACTATCACATATACGTTCAAAGTAATCACATATTTTTTTTTAGCGACAAAAGCGTAAGGCCATGAGACAATTTACACCTATTCTAACGGGGGTTCTATTTCGGGGTCTAACACCCCCGAAAACAAAAGTGTTGGTCAGCTGTTGCGGCGGCTCCTGCAACAATAACACTGAGTATCATGAAGAAAACGCTTACCGAAGCTAGATGAGTCGGCTCGTTCTTGGCTTGACTCAAAAAATGATCCTTCGTATCCGGTTGACTTGACAACAGCCTACTTCAACTTGTTGATAGTTTTACAAAAAAGTGATTACTTGATATTTTGCTGGCCACTGACCCCGGCATACTTAAGAATCTGGAACTCGCCCTAACTCACAAACGAACGAAGCAGGCTACAAGACTTGTCGTTTAACCAAATAAAAAAAGCAACGACTACACAAGCATTTTCTAGGTACGAAAAAAGAAGTGCTACTTCGTCTAATGTTAAAGTCTAGCTATGCGTTAAAAACATCATCTTAATTTTCTTGAACACTTTTGCGATTCTTTTGGAAGAACGCCTTAAACAATGTTTTGTCGGTTTGTTATAAATTACCCCGCGAATATATATGTATATGTATATATATATATATATATATATATATATATATTCATATATACACACTCCCTGAAAAGGTATAAAGTCACAATTTGTTTAAAACTTTATATATATATATATATATATATATATATATATATATATATATATATATATATATATATATATATATATATATATATGTATATATATATATATGGGCGGATCGGCAAGTTTTAGTTATTTGATTTTTAAAAATTGAACCGAAACCACCAAGGATTCCAGTTTGTTTCCCTTAGAAGCCATTCATCAGCTACACACAGGCTTAGTCTCGCTTATCGTTTAGTGGTTGAGGTCGGTTCAAAGAAGTGAAGAAGACGATTTTTAAGAAGCCGAATGATATAGGAACAATGCATTTGTATAAAGGTTTGTGTTAAAAACCAATTCATATGTTCTCATGTGGTGGAAGTGCGACAAACTGCTTTTCACTACAAACGTCGTGCTTGATGGCATTAGCGTACGGCCCGCGACCGGAGGACATCCGGAGGTGCATGGGTTCGAGCCTTCAATGAGAGCTCTAAGCTGTTTCATGCTTTGCAAAGCTAAAATGACAACATATCATTTAGAAGCTACGCAGTCAAAGTGCGATTGCCACGCCAGCAATCATAATGAAAAGCGACCCCTAGATACTTCACTACGCAGAAGTGATTCACCACACGCGGACAAAGTTAGAAGGACGCACGCCACTTGTCTTCTAGCTTGACGAAACAATATAACATTCGTTTTGCTAGTGGCAAGAACTGGGCCAAACTCATTGAACGTTCTCGTACGACGTGATCCACCAACGTAGTAGAGTTGTTTATCAGCACTATTAACGTCATGTGAATCGATTCGAAATAGTGTCGTTGTGTCATCAGCATAAGTTGTCGCTTTACCTAGTTGGCATGTCTTATCTTCAAAAGTATAAAATTAACCAGAATTATACACATAATAAGACCAAAAACAGACTCTTGTGATGCCCCTATGTCAGCGGTATGCCAGGACGATTCCCTCGTACCGACTCTGACGGCTTATATCAGGCTAAAAGGTAGAAGTTACACCAATGACCGTGGAGAGCCCGCCGCGGTCAGCGTGTGCCAACAATTGAGTAAGCCCATGATGATCAAGGCAAATTAAAAAAGCCGCCACATCAATGATAACTGCCAAGCAGACGACCTTATGAGCAGCCTCTACCGAGCCATCAACATACTGTCACACTTTCACAACGCCGCATCCGTTGACTCATCATAGAAAGCCAAAACCAATAAGGGAAGAGGGATTCAAAACGTTCCACGTTGCGCGACACCACCTTCTCGAATATTTGTATAATCAGGCTTTATATATATATATATATATACACCGAGCAAGATGGCAAAGCCTTTGCCTTGCATTCGGGAGGACTGGGTTCGAGACCCAGACCGGCCACTCTTAAATTGGTTTGCATGGTTTCCAATTTAGACAAGGTAAATGCCGGAGTGGATTCAAATTAGCCATGACATGAAAAAAAAAACGTACACGGGCAATAGCCTTACGGAAAATCTAATATATATATATACATTTTTTTTTAGGACCGTCTTCTTCGGACGGAAAATTCATTTAAGTTGAATAACTCTTCATTGAGCTTGAAATTTCCATTATTACATAAATTCAAACAATTATAACCATTTAGGTAATTTTGCAGAAAAGGCTATCGCCCGTGTCTAGTATATATATATATATATATATATATATATATATATATATCTTTATATTTTTATAATCAGACTTTATAACTTCAGCAGCGTTCGTCAAGCATGCCAAGACTGCAATACGTTCGACCGGCTCGCAAAGAGTCCATGGTCCTTAATACGTCGATGCGGGTAACGGAAGCGAGAGCACCTCATCCATTAATTTTCCCCTAGACCTCCTAAAGCCGGCCGGCTGAATATCGACCGCCCAACCAAGCGGCTCCGCGGTGCGACGACCAACCGTGGCAAAGTGACGATTCAGAGTGCCTGAAGCACGCTTGGCGTCAGTCAACAAATCACCGGCGTCTGTAGACAGGACCGCAGGAAGCTCGGTCGTGTCGCAACCTCTATCACACGTCTTATTTATGAATCTCCAGAGCCGCCTGGAATCCTTTTCCAAGAACGTCGAATCGAGTTCTATAAAACACGCCCCAATCGCTGCACGGTCAGCGGTTGTATATCTCTTTTTTGGCGCATAAGTACGCCGTCGTAGTCTCTGACACTTTTAGCCTACGGTATCTACGGGACAGCTTCTTAGCATTGTATCTTAACCTGCGAGGACTTGCCGAAAAATAAACGAGTCCCCGTCCCAAATCCTGATACATTGTTGGAGTGAGACATAGTAAATACATTGTCGTATATGGATTTGAGCATGTAGTCTGTAGCACCCCAAAAGCAGAGTTGGCACCCGAGACGTCCACCACATTCAGCCACAAGGCCGCATTGACCCGATCCAATAACTTAGCGATGCCAACTCATGTCATGCTTCTTACAGCTAGCAGTTATTTGGCGTTGGCCAAAACGTTCTGAAATTATATTCAACTGTATGCTATACTCAATCTGAGTGAAATAAATATAATTGAATTGAAACGTTCGTTCAAAGACATATAAACCAGATAAACAGATCGACATTTTCTGCCAAGATATTCAGTTAGGCCAAGACAATACAAATTTTTTTTTCTTAATAGTCGAACCCACATTATCCTGTAATACGCGATTATAAAATCCGAAAGTGGTGTTTTATCAAGTTCACTCATTTAAGTATCTGCACTCCGTATGAGTGCAGCACACACACGCATAAGCAGTACGCCCGCGCATAAAAAGTTAAATTAGTTATGCTACTTGAAGACTCTGTAGCAGCGCCGCGCCCTAGTGGGTGGTCACGTCATGTTTTCACAGGACACGTGCTAATTTTTAATTAACGCAGGCAAGCCCTGTCTGTCCTGCGACCAAGCTGGATTGACAAAGAGCGCACTGGCGCAAAAAAAAATTTGCTGACCAATTTGACTACCCAATTACGCTGATTACCTGCCGGAGATGTACTTCAAGTTAGCCAGTCGTTGATTCAGTCCAAAAATCCTCGGTTCCGTCGAAATGACGAGCATATCGAAAAGGAAATTGGCAGTTATGGTTGTCATTAGAAATATTGTCGGAACTGGTCAAAGTCAGCTCGTTTGCATCGAAGCGCCAGGTAAGCTTATGACATCAGGCAATCTGAACGTTCCTCGGCTAGAAACACATTGTCTAAATCGAATGTATACATAAAGTTATTTAATAGATAATTTTGCAAACACACACGTCAATTAATAGCAGCAGCAGTAGCGGCCAGCTTCTAAATCTATGACAAAAAAAACTTGATACATTTTGTGCAACTGTTACACTGTCAGGATGAATCCACGCATTATCCGATGCAATAAGGTATTTTAATAAAAGAGCAAACGCAGCGCTAGAGGCAGCGACTTCGAAAACGAAGTTACCGAGGGAGGCTTTAACTATCTGCTACCTTAGGACTCGTTGAGGTTATGCGCGGGAAAATGGATGTTTAAATTTGAAGCACGGCCAAGGGACGGTATGGTCGAGCTAAAAATAGAAATTAAATATTGGCGTATTTTTTGCGCTACTTTCTACAGCTGATGAAAATGGCATGGTATGCTTCACGGTATTTGCACGCAGACAGCACCAAGAGCAAGCGGATTTGATTAGTCTTGATCTACTCTGACAGATTAAAGTTACGGCTACCGTCGCCATTTCGAGGGGATAGGACAGTTGGAATTGAAAGATTTCATTCGCATGTTTGACCCATCGAATATGTTTGACCTATTGTATGACCCAACATTTGAGAATGATGCTTAGCGTTTCTTGTCATTTTCCAGGCAGCTTCGGTCACTCAGCTTATCTGTAATATTTAATGTTGTAAAGTAGAATGAAAACGTTGAATACTCATAAAGAATTAGCTACTGTATGCAATATAGTAAACATCAAGCATATGTAATTCTGTCAATCAACGCTTGATGCCTTGAGCTTTTCAACATAAATATGCATGTTATATATGTCTATTTTTTATTTATATATATGCGCATCTTTACATATGGCGTTTTACCGAGAACGTGCGGCTTGTGAAATTTCACATCCGTTTTTGCAAACAGTAGAAAGTAACGTATAGCACATAATAGGAGCCAACGTTGTTATTTTTTTCACACAGATGCATACTACGGCGCAGATATATAGATTATATAAATCGATTTCCATGCGTATGCATTATGATTTATTTCTGTGCCTCACGTACTTTTTGAATCTACGTAATGAGCCATGCTACAGAGCCAACATCCTTGGCAATGACATATACCACAACTTTAGCCTAGAACAACCTTCAATTTCCTGAGTAGAACTCCAATTTATATATATATATATATATATATATATATATATGTGTATATATATATATATATATATAGAAAATATTGTGATGATTTATTAATCATTTACAATACGTTTGCACACTCGGCAGTGCTCGCCTTAATAAAAATTGTAATAAAAAGGTGTCACGTGAAGTTAAGAATCAGTTGTCCGTGTCCTTGCTTGATGGTAGCCCCCGCTCTTATGGATCCGGTGCGAGCGATATATCCTCAAGGTTCCTTGCAAAGTTAAAACGGTGAGATCCATAAGATTCCTCTTCGTGACGCCGAGCCCCAAGAGCGTCCTCGCAGATTCGGAGTCCCATACACCACTCATAGAGATAGTGATGGATCCGAATCTGCGAGGTTTTTGCGGGTAGGGGAGCGCCGCTCTTAGGAACTCGACGTCATATTTGGCGATCTTGTCTTGCCGTGCTTTTGCCAGGTCCCGGTTCGGGCCGCAAACCTCGGCATCTAAAACCCAGACCTCGGTAGGTGTTGTTATTACGAGGTCGGGCTTTAGACCCGGTGCGCCCGGTCGACGGAATACTCGCTCACGAACCACCTCATGACCCCTTTCGCGGAGAAGACGCGCCACGCGATCACAGACGTCGTCATGTCTCTTTATGGTTTGTTTGTGTGTTATATCGCACATCTGAGCGACATGAGCCAACGTCTCAGGCGCATGACACCCGTGCCTACAACGTTTGTTGTAGCCCGGGCGTCCCCTGGCCAATCTGGCACGCGTTGGTAGTGCGTTGATCCTGAGCTTTAGTAGGTTTAAATACTCCTTACCAGATAGGTAGGGCATACCCTTAATCCAGTAATGTACAAAGGGCGTTTCGTGTGCTTTTTTAAAATGTGCCCCATCGAACGTGTTGTGTAGTTGTTGAGACCAGTAATCGGTCTCTTGTGTAGCGGTCTCAATGGAGGTTCCCAAGCGCTCGCAAAGAAGTCTTGTTTTCGCAAGATCTTTTTTAAAGTGCTCGGTGGTTAGCATCCATTGGACCCCAAGGTGCGTGGAGTGTTGTAGTGCTGTCAGGCGGGAGAGGCGGATTCTGGGAATGAATGTTTGGAGGCAGGGGATGTCCAGACCGCCGTGTGCTGTGTGCGTGTACAGGTAGGCGTTCGGCACCGAGTTTTCGAGCTTAAGCCATTTCGACTTAACAACCTTTCTGATCTCTTTATCTAGGTCACTAAGGAGTGCGTAAGATGGTCTGGGACCGGAGACCAGTTTATATAGGAGACGGGGAATGAGAAAGTCTTTCAAAAATATGAGTCTTTGGTGGGGTTTAAGGGGAGCTATCGTAAGTCTGTTGAGTAAGTTAAGGAGTATATCCTTGGTGGAGTCAACTCTGCCATTGCTGTCAAAGTCGACTCCAAGATATCTCCATCGATCGCTCATACCTTTAGCTGGCAATTGCCGATCTCCAACGTTAAATTCTGATACGGTATTGATAAAACCTTTACCTTCCTTCCTATTAAATAGGTGGGAGATAGTAAAGCTTTTATTAGTATTAATTTCAAGGCCTCGGGATTTTAAAAGTGGGTCCGCAATATTAAGGAGCCGTTGGAGAGTGGATTTCGTGGAGGCTAGGAGGATGAGATCATCCGCAAATGCTAAGCCCATAAGGCGGAAGTCATCAGTAAGTTGGTACCCGATATTAGTTTGGTCTAATTTTGAGAGAATGTCGTCGAGAACTAGATTAAATAAGAGGGGGGACAGAGGATCTCCCTGCCTAACACCCCTAGTTGGCCGAAATGTGCGACATTCTTGTCCAAATTCTATGAGAGTTTTAGATGAGAGGTACAAGCGTTCGATATAGTTAATGAATACCTCCGGGTATCCGCGAGTCCGGAGTGACCACAGGACGGAGTCATGACTCACCATGTCGAACGCCTTACGGAGGTCGATTGAGGCAAGTCTGAGCTCACGTCCTGCAGACTTGGCATCGTTAAGGATACCATCCAGAACCGCAAGATTCTCGAAGGTACCATTATAGGGGAGAAACGCTCGCTGGATTGGGAGAAGCTTAATAGAGTTCTGGAGGCGTCTAGAGAGAATTTTGTTAAGCGTTCGTTGTAAGTATGAACTAATAGATAGGGGTCGCAGATCGCTTGGGGATGTGGCATTGTTAATTTTAGGGATGAACGCTAAGCGAGCAGTTTCATGGGCTGAGGCAATATCGCTAATTATTAGTATGTTAAGAATACAACAGACTACTTCTAACGGGAGTTTACGGAGGGACGAAAGACAAATCCCGTCCAAGCCTAGTGCTTTAGAAGGTCCGCGGAGAGCTGCGTGGGTTTCCTTTAGGGAGATAGGGAGGGAAACCTCAAAGAGATCAGAGTTGGGAGTGTATACGGGGCAAGGGAGTGGTTCAGGGGGTGGTTGTGTCATCGTGTTGGCCCAGTGTTCTACAACTTCGGTGGCCTGCATGTTGTGTATGGTGTGTTTGCCGTCCAGCACCTCATGAGCGCATTTGGATCGGTTTTGGCTAAAAAGTTTTTGAGTGGTTGCGTAGTCTTGACGTCGCTGTTGCCTTTTAGATACTCGCGCTTCAGTGGAAGGTGTTTCTCTAAAGGCACGACGTCGGACAGTGTGTGTAAAATGTTTGTTCAGAAATTCGTTTAAGGCGATAGTGTGGTCCTCACCTGAGCAAATTATATTTGACAGATGAGTAAGGTCTGTTGAAATTATGTTGCGTTTGGGAAATGTGTTTGTGAGGGCTTGTATTTTAGATATAATAATATCTTTTTGGGATGGATTATAGGGGCCATCTGATTCAGAGTATCGAGGCCGACTACGCTCAGGAAGCTCAGATCCGTCAAGGTTGGAATCCAGGAGAGACCTCTTTTTAAGGAGGTCCTCTACCAAATCCTTATGCGCCTGAGAATTACGTTGGCCCCTAATCGCCCCAGGTGTGCGTGAGTTAAAATTAGTAGCTAAAAGGTGGTCAATTTCTCTAGGAGTTTCGTTATTATTATCTAATATAAAATCTGCTTCTAATGTTGCTAAAAGTTCACGGTCTTGTGGGTTCCATCTGGCCTTCTTAGAGGGGGGGGCTAAAATGTTCTCATTATATTCGTCCGGATGGGCACGACGACGG
Source organism: Dermanyssus gallinae (assembly GCA_003439945.1). Classification (NCBI taxonomy): domain Eukaryota; kingdom Metazoa; phylum Arthropoda; class Arachnida; order Mesostigmata; family Dermanyssidae; genus Dermanyssus; species Dermanyssus gallinae. The sequence continues at coordinate 10,274 of QVRM01006096.1, forward strand.
TGTAAATTAAGACCTGATTTAGAATTAAAGACCTTTAAGCAAGTACTAGATGGACATTTACAATTTGGCTGGGAGACGCGTGAAGTACTAGGGGGGTTAAAATTATCATTAGAAGCAGCAGTGTCATTTTGTGAGGAACTTAAAATCAAATTATTAGTCTGTGATCTGTTAGGAGTTTGGGAGGTGGCACGAACTTCTCGTTGATTGTGAGTCAATCTAATGTGGCTCGCGAGGCCCGCGCCAGATTTGCATACTCGCCCGCAAGTCCGGCAGCTGAGTCTTCCGGCGGTGTTGCTGCCGTCACGTGATGCCATCGTTGTCTTGGTCCACAGCGGTGGTAAGATTTCTTTAAAAGTCTTGTACGCGAACGATGGCGCGATTTTACGCAGATGTTGTTGTTAAAATCGCTAAAATGAAGCGGTCTTTAGACCATCATTCTGTTCAAATATATAGATATGTGTGTATATATATATATATATATATATAGATATGTGTATATATATATATATATATATATAGATATATGTGTATATATATATATATATATATATATATATATAAAGTGTGTTGCAAAATATTAGCAACTCATGTTTTTTTGTGATAATTTCGGCTTGGTTTATTTGAATGGCTTGAAATTTTAAGCGCATGGTGTACATGACGAAACATGAGTATAGTGTTGATTTCATTGCAATCTCAACATCGGTTCATACAAAAAATAAAAAAGTGTGAAAAAACAGTGTTGCAAAATATTAGCAACAATAGCGCCTTACAGCGTATTCGATTCTTAGCAGGGCTGTATGACTTATTTGATACTACATATTTTATTCTAGAAACGGGTTTTTCGTCCCTTTCTCTGAATCAAATTGTAAACTCGGTCTTTCATGGAGTTAATGAGCTGTTGTAAGTACGAAAGTGGAATATTAGTCCATGCTTGCTGGACAGCTTCTTTGAGGTCCGACAAATGATCATATTGTCGACCATTTGCGTAAATCTGCTTTACCAAATGTCTCCAAAGATTTTCAATGGGATTCAGGTCTGGACTTAACGCCGGCCAGTCAAAAAGTGGCACTCCTTGTTCTTGAAAAAAGGCTATAGTGCTAGCCGAGGTATGAAACGTGCGTTGTCTTGTTGAAAAACTGCGTCAGGTCCCCCAATTCTTCTGAAGTGGGCTTCTAATTGGGAACCGACAATGCGCTGGTACATGTCAGAATTGTTTCGGCCCACAATCTCGACTAGATCAGACTTCCCATTATATCCAAACGCGCCCCAATATTTCACAGAACCACCACCGGTCACACGTTTCGAGAACCATTTAGGTTCTTTTCGTAAGTCGTGCCAATAGTACTGACAACCGTCAGGGCCATCGAGATTAAATTTCTTTTCATCCGAGAAGACGATGTTTTTCCACTCGTTATCCCAAGTTTGGTATCTATGCGAAAATTCACGCCGTGCGACAATGTGCTTCGGTTGCAGTCGCGGCATAAGCTTCCTTTTCGCGTATCGCACGTTTTTGTCAGAACTTAACACTCGGTACACTGTGGATCGGTGCACTGGCACTCCCAAAGTAGTCCTGATCCTGGAAGAAGACATTTGGTCATGAGTAGCCAACTGTATGATCCTTCGCCGATCTCGAATAGTCAAAACTGGCTTACGCCCACTGTTAGATCTGCACCTTTGGTTCACTCCAGGTTGTAAGAACCTGCTGATGGTGCTTTTATGCCGTCCTAATCTGGTTGCTATAGCAGTTACTGTATGACCGAGCTCAGCATATGCCTCAATTCTTGTCTTTTCGTTATCCGAAAGATCCTTTGTACGACCCATGGTTTAAACATAAGCTTTGTCGTTAGTTCGGAACAACGACTAAGCTGTAGAATATTTTGCAGCTATATAACGATTGATTTAGCTAGACAATATTCCTGACCTTTGATCCCCGGGATCGAATATCAGCTGTAGTATCGACTATCCTTTACAAACAAGAGCTGTGTTGTTAGCATGTTATTGTTGCTAATATTTTGCAACACTGTTTTTTCACACTGTTTTATTTTTTGTATGAACCGATTTTGAGATTGCAATGAAATCAACACTATACTCATGTTTCGTCATGTACATCATGCACTCATGCCATTCAAATAAACCAAGCCGAAATTATCACAAAAAAACATGAGTTGCTAATTTTTTGCAACACACTTTATATATATATATATATATATATATATATATATATATATATATATATATATATATATATATATATATATATATATATATATATATATACATATATAGACGAGTAACTTTTGGTGACTTTAGAGCTGACGAAACACTCGATAGGTAGAGCATCGTTGTTTAGTTTCAATGCTCCGTTCAGGATCTAAGTCCTTCCACGCGGCGCCAGGAAAATAAGGAGTTCTGCCTTATGTATATATATATATATATATATATATATATATATAAATATATCTTTCAAAAGTTTCCGCGCTCAGCTCTGCCCTCTTCGCGAGTTCCTCTCTTCGTAAGTAAAATAGGGTAGGGCGTTACTCAACGGACGAACGCGCGTAAAGATTGCAAGCATTTATCATGAAAAGGGAAACTTAGGGTACGATCATGCTGGCGAGCTCCTCGCGCAATTTACGGTCGACATAACCGGCCTTGTGAGAACACCATTCGCAAACTTGTGCAAAAGTTTCACAGGACAGGTTTAGTACGCGATGTGCGAAAAGTCGTGGAAGACCACGGAGACGCTGCTCGTTCAGTTGAAAATATCTCCGTTGTGGCCGACAGTGTGAAACAATGTCTGGGAGTGTCAGTTCGGCGACGTACTCATTAACCAATGGGTGTTTCGCGCACTTCAACCCGGTGTATTTTGACCAGGCCAGGTCTAGCGACGTACCCATCATATAAAAATCATCTCGCGTAAGAACTGCGGATTGTCAGAAGCGGCGAAACTTCGTCGTTTCAGGATAGATTTTACAATTCCTACGCGTTCATACAGTTGATGACTCGGACACCATTGCTGTACATACATATTCGGCTCATTAGCACCTTCGATAGTCGGTGCAGATGCAGGGGTGCTTATAGCAAAATAATCGATTTTAATGTGTAATTAGCACATGGCTGAGCAGGTCATGCTTCCTGCTAAGAAACGCAGAAAATACCCTGGCGTTGCTTATCCGCTTACTAATTTTGTCCGTTGGCATTTGATACAATGGGAGCTCGAAGCCGCCTTACACTCAAGTTCATTCAGCGTGTGGGTAGAAGCCCTCATCGTTCGACGAGAGATTCGAAGGCATCTGGATTTTCTTCATGCGTCATCGGCTGCCGCTTGAGAAATTAAATAAGGAATTACAGCGTCTGCCCTTTTGCTTGTTTGGTCTCCTTTTAATATATATATATACATACATAAATACATATACATATATTTATATATACACATATATTGTAGTATTTGTCACAACGATCACTTGTTACCACCCTTGCCTTGCCCCGGCTCTGACGAAACGGTGGCGACGAAAGCGCACTTGACGCAAGCGTATCGGTACTACGCACAATGCGACAGTGCGTCAACATCACCCGCATTGTCGTTCCACTTCCTTCGCCTGGTCATGGCTCGTGTTTCGTCCGATCGAGTTCCTGCCGCTAGGCGTGCAGTGGTCCTGACGCCACCAGTGGCTCTCCATCACGAGGCAGGACAATTCCTCTGATCCAATTGCTTTGCTACGCTCGTCACTACGACCTTCTACCACCACCACCACCACGACCCCCACTCCCGCCACCGCACTCCCTGCGCGTTTCCTGGGTCGGCACCATGGAAACAGGATCTTCTCATGTGGTCTTCTTGGCTACGTTTGCTGGCGTACTTCTTGGTTGCCTTCAAAATAGAAAGGAAAGTCAGAGGAGGCAACATAGGGTTAGCGGCAAGATCAACGGAAGCGGCAGCAGCAGCAGCACATCAACCGTAGCCCCACCACTCAGTCTCTATTCAACGCTACAAGGTTGGGAAATAAATCTATGTGTCAGCTCGAGACAGCGGGAGAACTGCGGCAGGAAGACGGAGGAGAAGGGGGTAGTTAGTGTTGTCTGCTGCAGATTGTTTGCGATTTGCCGATCTGTCAGTGTCAGTGATATTTGGCATGTTTTTGTTTTAATTATTTTGTATATTGTCAACACGTCCAGTCACAGCTCGTAGTCACCTACGTGGACATCTATGTGTTGCCACGATGTTTAAAAGAAACATTTCATTTATTACATATACGTTTTTACTTTTTCATTTAATGAAAATATGATTTTGTTTTTATTTTTATTTAATGAGCATATGTTTTTAACTTTCATTTGATAAGTATTTGCTTTTATTTTCAATAATTAAATATACGTTTTAGGCTCTCTGTATTTTTAATTATGTTTTCTGCTCTTACGTTCGTATTGAACTGATATTGTTCTTGTAGATAGGTTGCCACTATTACTACCACGATTCTAACTTACTACTACTACTGGGCTGCCAGACCTCTAGGCAGGACGGACAGAATTCGTATCGTAGCAGCGGATGCTTTTGTAGATGAAAGCGCACCGTCAAATGCCGAAATTGAACGAACAACGCTTTATTTGATTCGGCAGTCGTGAACAGCTTCTTGACAAGACATCAATAGCAGCCATAATTGTTTCGGGGCGAGGCGAAGAAGACTTGCAATAAGAGTCTGCTTTACTCGTTCAAAGTAGCTAGCACAATTGACGGACGGCTTGCGGGAAGGACGCTTTCTTTCTTTCCTCTCACACACATATATATATATATATATATATATATATAGGGTCTTCCAGAATTCGTACGACACACGTCGGAGTTCTTTCTCTCTAATGGAACGGGGAAGCCGAACTCTGAGAGCAAAGTGACCAAAATGGTTGTGTTGAGCCTTTTTATTATGACATATCTTTACCAAATCTGCGATTGTGAGTGCCCCAATCATCCCATCGACAAACCATCTGTGTACCTGTGTATTTGAAAAGAAGAAAATTCTGCATCTGCTGAACTCTACTCAGTTAGCGCAAAAAAATAATCTTGTATTATAGATAATTCTTAATAAATGAAACGCTGCGATTCCTATATTTTAGCTTTCACGCTCAATTACTCATTTTCTGATCATATTAACTACCGAACGTCCGAACAATTGGACATCTAATAACGATCATTTTGGTACCAAGTCCATGGTGCTATGAGTGGTTGAGAAGTAACACAAGTTTTGTGGCATACACATCAAAGTGGATGCACGTACATATGCTAGCATTTCGACTTGCTTTATTAAATGAATCATTCGGGTGACTCTAGCAGTTTAGTAAGCCGTTAATTCTTGTTTAATGCTCGAAACGCCCCCCCCCCCTTTGCGATTTCACACGCTCAGTAGCCGTTGCAGTCGAGGTTTCGCTCGAAGCAGTCAAATAGTCCAGGCATTTTCCTAACGACTCCAACAGCGGCGTAAAATATTCTGTCGATCAGCTCCGCAGGCGAGTCAACATGGGTCGCGTAAACGAAACTCTTCGGGTGACCCTGTCGCGTAGTCTAAGCACTCTAGCCCTAGCGCCTAGCGTGCAGTACCCACCGTATACTACCAAAGAGACTAGAACGACCTGTGTATCCGATAAGCGTTCTATTACAAACTGCAGGTTTCACTATTATACATCTCTCGTGATGGACATCAGTCAACCCAAGGACTACGCGCCGGTTGTACGTGAAACGTTTCCCAAATATGCGCCTACTTTATTATGATATACGTTTTCGAGTTCATATGGTCAGCTACGAGATACTGGATCGTCGCTACGACACCGGATACTACTCACGAACAATAAAAACGCCGGATATGGAAAAGCTCATTGTTAGAAAACTATCCCAGCGTCCTCCGGCAAGCATTGGCCGCTAATGTCGACGCGAGTATGAGTGCCGTGCACAGGGCACACTGACCGACAAAGAGCTGCATTCGTACCGGTTTCAGAGAATTCCAACCCATTGGGACCTATGGATTGCCGGCCACGTGCTGATTCACGTCGCTGGTTTCTGCAGCAAGAACAAGTCAATGTAGGGTTTCCGGCACCTGTGCTCTTCACGGACGGGGCTTCGTTTACACGAAAGGGTGTTGTAGTGTCCACCACATCCATGGCTGGCCGGCAACCGTTACGAGTTTGGCCATTCTCTCGCTTAAACAACACCCGTCCTCTGCCTGACTCGCGCCAACGACTACTAACTCATTTATTCTCATGCCTTCTTATATACTCACAGATTGCCCGCGCATTTAGTGACTTCCCGCGTCTTCGCTAATAAGGCTGGCGGCATCTTCTGTTTGGCGCCATGTATTTAGCTTGCTTCGCCATTGCCGCCAACCGACTTTGTCTATGCCTGCGCTGCTTAACGGACACTGCTATCCTACAGGTGTGTTTAATGCATACAATTATTCTTGGTGGGAAAAATCCGTACCTGACATGCACAGCAGGTTTGCTTCTCTTCCACAAGATATTTGTTCAAGTGGGTGGTTCCAGCACGACGAAGCCCCACCACACGACACCGCTACGATGCGGGCCTACCTAAATACCACTTTCTCGAATCGGTAGACTGGCCGGGGCTTTCTCCCGAACTTTAGAACTCGACTTTTTCTTTTGGTGGGGCCACCTGACGAGTTTCGTTTACGCGGCCCATTTTGACTCGCGTGAGAAGTTGATCGACAGAATAAACGCCGTTGTTGGAGCCGTTAGGAAAATGTATGAAATATCTGAACGCGTTCATTATAACGGTTGGCGACGTAACACTAGAAAAATAGAATAAACGCCGTCCGACGGCTCACAGAAAAATAAAGAAAACGAGACAAAAAAAATCACAATCAGCATAGAAAATCAGTCTATCACTAAAGTGCCTATTCGTCTCCCAAGCGAGCAGGCCAGAAAACTGTCAAAAAGATGGTGAAATGCATCCTGGCACCACACGGTATTTCTTCGATGCATGCGAGGGTAATGACTTTCGGCGTATATAGTGGCAATGAGTAAAACCCTCGAAACCACCCAAAATCATAGAGGTAACGGAGTAGAAGCGCTCGGGAGCCTCAGGGATAAGGTAGACCCGGGTAACGCGGGAATGCAGATTAAATAGGCTGGTGAGGAGAGAAAAGAGGATGTAGTCGTACAGCTACGGGAGACGATTCAGGATATAAGGATAAGGTTTGCACAGTCAAATATATGTGGTCTGTATATAAGTCATACTACATCGCCAAAACGATGACGTGCCCATTCTACAGAAAACACGTGAAGGCCCAGAAGCTGAGCATAGAAAGCCCGCTTGTTACCTCCTAAAGGGAACCATTGTTTTACAGCCAAATACGAACATAACTCAACCGTCTGAATAGTTGGTTAGAAGAAAAAAATAACGAAGCTGTCAAAATCCGACAAACCAGGAAATTATAGAATACCGCCTAGCCCGTGAGATACATAAAAGTTGAAATACCAAAATGCAAAAAGCTTTTAGTGGAAGGACTGCTCCCGGCGGAGTTAAAAAAGACCACTGATACTGATATTCATAACATGGAAGTTGATCGGTGTGCCAATCCACTATAGACCACTGTGTTTTCTTAGCTTCTTTTACTATAATTGAAAATATCTAGGAACCTTATAAGCGAATATAAAGCCTAGATATAAAATAGAGGGATTCTATACATTAATTAATATTGCAAGACACTGAAGACAAAGCGTTCATAGCAGAACAGATAAATAGGCATCACCCAAAACCCCCAGAGAAACACAAACTGTCTTATTCGCATAGGAAGAAAAGTAGGTTAGAAGCTTTGACCTCTAACTAAAAGGACGCCAAGTTATGATTGGCAAGGTAGTCCGGTAATGGGGTCAAGCATCCAATTAAGCTAAGCCAGCACTTGTAACAGGCCTCAACTAAAAAAAATTGGATCACTAGTACTTAAGTAGTAGTAGTACTTACACTAAGTAAACTTAACGAGAGCCTCTTTCCATTTTTCCCAGAACTTGAAAGAGTCTGCGGAATATCACAAGTGTCCCGAAGATTTAGAGCCTTTCTAAATGTACGCCGTACATATGCCAAACAGAAGTCTTTTTGCCTAAGAAGTACACGGAACTGAACGAGTGTCTCAAGCTTACGAGCTCTGCGCAAGGACAGAACGGCCAGCAAGTGGCATCTTTATTTGTCGGAGGGACAATCCAATAACCACACGTTAAGCCTGTAAGTAGGCGACTTCATTTTCATATGTGGCGGCATGGTCTAAGGAGCAAGTCATAGTTGCCATCTATTGGGTGTCGCCGGTTTGAGTCCTGTTGTTGATCAAATTTGTTTGAGCAATGCTCATTGAGAATAAATGTTAAGTCATACCGCCGAGAGTCAACGGCTATGCTGCCAGAATGACTGTTAAGTAACCCTACATGTCTCAACATGTTTGGCCCTCGGTGTATTAAATATATGCCTTACGTCGACCTCAAGCCCATAGGGGACGGTGAATAGTCTCATAGTTCAATTTAAAAAAAACTGGTAATCAGAGAAACGCTAGTAATTGAAAGAACCGAAATGAATCAAAAACGCTGGCAAATATGAGAAGAGAATTCAACAGGCTTTACGAGAAAATACCATCCGGTTATTATTTACGGCGGTACTCTTCCCGATGGTTCACAACATCATACTACGGTGGAAAGTACTCAGCTTTCTTTACCTGCTCTCATAGATCCCCGACTACGAACAGTTTGCGGTACCGTCCGGTAAGGCTACATATAACTTGAAGATTAAAATAATAAAGTTTAAAGACTGTAAACGGAACCTGCAGATAGAAAAATCACGTCATATATATGCAGTAAAGAAGAAAAAGCCAATGTTAGGATTTTTTTAAAAAGAAACGATAAATAGCACCGCCCTCAGGTATAAACAATATTCCCGGTTTCGGCACCTCAATAAAATCGAATACATTTTTACCTAAACGGGTTTTCACAGAAAAGCTTGCAAAAACATCCCATTTTGTTAGTCTGCCCTGCCGCTGGCGCGAGCTAAGTTACGCTTCGACAGTTAACATAGGCCAATGCTTTTCTGTGCTACCGCTTCTTTAAGTGTATCATCTGCCGTTCTGCAGTGGTTTAGTTTTATGGAACTTAAGACATCATTGGGTATTCTAATTGCGCCCGGCCACCGACCCGTCTGCTACCGAAGTGGTTTGCCTTGATTTCGTTTTCCTGCAATTGCCTTTTCGCCTGCTACGTGAGGGCTCGCAGCTCCTGTATTCACGCATGCTACTTTAGGCACACTATTTCGTCCCTCGATGGCCACCTGCTTTGCAAAGACAGCACCGCGTACGATGCAGTCCCGGACCACATGTCCTGGACACCTGCATCGATGGACCTACTCTCGGCGCTACCTACTCTGTCCTGCAATGTACAACGTCGTTCCCGGGTGTCTGGCGCTTGAAGCATGCCGGGAGTCTTTCTGTTCGGCAGCCAGTCATCTTGAATGCCAGCCAGCCAGTTTGAATGGTACGGCCTTTAGGATTTTAGCCGATTTGCTAGGGTTAGTCCCTGTTAGTGCCCACCTGCTAGTTATCGTCATCGATATGACATTTCGAACTGGCACGTTTCCGTCACTCCTAAAAGACGTCATTGCAACCTATTGTATAAAAAGAAAGACGATCGAACACGTGCGTCTAACTGCTATCTAATTTTAATTGTCGATTATCTATATAAAGTTGTTGACTTGTTCAGACTGACACCTATAGTTGTCTCATCTCCTTTCTGCTACACAATTAGCTTTTTAAAAGGGGCGGCCTACCGAGCTAGCATTGGCTCATCTGTAGCAATAAAATATTGATACCGTTAAATCTAGTTAGCTATGTGCAGTAAAAGTCGAAATAGTTGAATCGTCTTGGAGAAAGGTCGATGAAGGTATACCCTAGAATCCAGTTTTTGACCTCGTCATATTTCGAATTTACTTAAAATGCATTTTTCTACAATTTTAGAAAGACACTATGGCCGACCGCTTATCGCCTTTACAGTTGACACTAGAGTTAGTTTTTGTATTCGACGCTTCTGTTGTTCAATGGGCATACAATCTGGAGCTCTATATGCGCCGACCATATATTTAAATATAGAATCCGTTTAGCCTACTTGATACAATGTTGCAGTAGATTAGGTAAATTGTTTTTCTAAAGGTTGTGCAGAGAAAGCTAATGATAACAACGTATACATATCTGTAAACGTCTGATTTAACTAATAGGCTAGAAAACGTTAATGTAGGCGAGTTCTACAGGTTCTCAGAGGAATTCTTACAACAATAGCATTTTTGTAGCTAAAGGACGAAAATAGGAATAGTTTGCGCAGAAGGTTGGAAGATTGAAAAGGTCGTACAATCGAGTTTATCAACATGACATTGTTGTTTATCAACCTGACATTGTTGCTACATTAGGCAGAAGTTCAGTAGTGACTCGACACATAATGTATGTCGATATCTGAATATACTTGTATGTTACTCATACCAATGCAAAAAATGAAATAAAAATTAAAGGTACGCCGTTACATCATAGAATTGAGACTTCCTTTAGAGATGAAACTTCGATTTAAAATGTAAATAATTTAAAATTTTAGCTTTTCTCTAATAGAGAGCTGATGTTGACCGCATTGATGTGTGTGCAGATGTTCTTTCGGGTGCTCTTGTTAAGTATGTATCCCTATATTGTGTCCTCACCATATCTCTCCATATTGGTTGGGGTGTCACTGGTCGCCCCCCGTGACCAAGTGGAACCCCTAAGGGAGCACGTTGCCATGGGCAGTTGGGTCCGCGTCGAGGACTATCTCATCGGGCGCCTACGTAGACATTTACTTGCTAATCAGTCACCCATTCAGAGTTGTCAATTGCCTAGATTCCGTAGTGACAAAAACTGCCAATACCGCCACGACAACAATTTCAACTGTTAGTCTAGTACCTGCACTAGTAACCACGAAAGCCCAACATAAAAAGCACACACCCACATATTTACAGCACACATTACACATTACAGGGTCGGAAAATGTGGGCCGAGGAAAATAAGTGAACACGAGCTTTTTTTATTAAATTGCTTTTTTGTTTTCAACTTTGTTCGAAACGTGTTTTTATTAAAAATATTAGGTTTCGAAGAGATGCTCCGCATTTATCCACTATGTCAGACACCTAGTTCAACACTGTTTTCCATTTTCACATGTTCAGTATAACACGATGATAGACACAGCAAGCAAGTTCTTGGTACCTACCCCTTAAACTTAAATAATGTTCACTACATTGCTCAACGTTATGACTTTACTATTATTAAAGATTCATTTTGATAACTATATTTGTATAAAATCATCCCCTGTTACCTAGACAGATAACTAATCTAATTAGAAGACAATAAAGTGCTAAATTGGTAAAAGAATAATATTCATATTATATTCAAACACCCTTTTAGCATCAGACGCAGGTGACGAAGCACTATGCCTAGTCATTAAAACGTTTGTCACTGTATCCCCGACGAGGTCATTTGCTCGATTTGTGCACCGTTTTGTCGACGTCAATTTATCCATTGGTCCAAGCTAGAATGCCCAGACAACCAACGGCAACGGATCACTCACGCATGAGCTGAAGCGGATAACGGAGAGCGAATTGTCTTTGAGAATGACTTTGAGATTTCGCCGAAGTCAAGTAAGAAAGTCCCAGCCCCAGAGGCACTCTACTGAGGCTCTGTCTCTCTCTCTCTCTCTCTCTCTCGTTCTTACTTCCTCCGTCCGTCTTCAATGAGCACCGCTGACTTTGCTCGCCGTCGTCCTTGGGCACAATGCGACACAATGTACACGAAAACCTCGTCTATCTAGTCCAGAGACCAGTCGGCACTTCCGGCAGAAAATGTTCTCTTATTATAGTATCGACGGCACAGTGCTTCCAGTCGCGTAGCGGTAGCGTTGGCGCTGATGGCGGCCATCCGGCAATCACCGAGGTGATCCGAGGACGTGGACGTTTGGCCATGACCCCAATGAACATGTGTGTGTGGCGATGTGCTTTGCTTAGCTAAGTCGAGGCCGCAGCACAGTGTTTCGCCGCACGATTTCCGGTTCCTCTGTAATATTGCTTACAGCAGGAAAACTGTATATATATATATATATATATATATATACACATACTTATTTATTTGAATCTGATTACTAACGAATGGCGCAAGTATTGCACCGTTGTCATTTTAGCTGAAGGATAAATACTAGGATAGGATAAAACAACTGCTACGGTGCTCATTCCGGTTTGCAAACAGAAGTGATTAATGCGTAGATTATTGTGGAATGAGTGGTTAGTTCCCAAACACCCCATGTAACTACTCTGTGATTGAACAATTATATGTTAAGAGGCTTTTATTTTAGTAAGATGAAAACCCAAATTAACTTGTAATTCAAGGGTATATTTGCGCTAGTATATTTAAATCCATCGCCCGGAGTATATATTTAAATCCATCGCCCGTTCAATGGAAAATGCTTTGTCGAATAGTCCTGCACAATTGATAGTTTATTGCCGAAATAGGAAGTTTTTTAGACAAGAAATAACGGCGCTCAACATATATATATATATATACTGGGTCCCGTCTACTTTGGTACGTATTTTTAAGCCCGTACCTGAATGAAAACAAGTATTTAGGCGATTTTTGGCGTGAGTCGACAGGCGAAATCCTGGCAAACACTTTTGTTTAATATCAACCCCGCTTATGCTAATCACTGCCAGTACCTGGCAAACAGCGCCAATGATTCTAGAATCCCCCACTGTCGAACGGTTACGTACTGTACTAGAGAATTCCAAGAAATGTCTTAGCACGCACTGGAGCAGCTCTCCTGAGGATCCGATTTCCTAGGCAGGCTGGACCGCGCCGTTGGAGGATATACGACCAGCTGATCTCCTCAATTCAGCAGAAGACAAGGTGAACAAAGCACGGTTTCGAGCAGTTTCATCTAGTGGTGCTAGTGCATGGCTCAATGCTCTACCAAGTGCTCTCGTTGGAACGCTACCGTGATCGACTCTTTAGGATCTTCAATGATCAGTAACGGCGCTGCCCAGGCTGATTATGCTGCTTCGCAGGCAGAGAGAACTAAGTGTCGGAAGTATGCGTTTATCGAGGACTCTATGGATTGTTGACCTTTTGCATTTGAGACCTTAGGGGCCCAAGCAAAATTACTGAAGGAGTTATTACTAAGATATGCAAGTGTCTAAGATTGGCCACGGTTGGTCTGAGATGGCCATTCATTCCAATCCAACGGATTTAAGTCGAGCCTGTTCGGCAGCCATATGGCCTTGCCCCAAAACATACTCATGTGCTGAGGTAGGGACTTGTATACTAAATGGCTGGTATAAGTGGAAGCGCCTTCTACTTCTCAGGGAGTATTTACCTGACTTGTACTACATAGGAACCTTGTACCTGACGTCCTCGTCAACAGGCTTGCGCATGGTCATTATGGCCATGTTAAATTCATGTGCAAAGTTTTTAATTGAAATCGAAGAATTCTCAGAAATCCGTAGTTGGACTGTGTCGATCAGTTTTTGAATCTTTGCTTGCTAATTCTTCCTCTTTACTGCGTAGAAACCTAATTCTAAATTAGTTCTAATTCTAAAAAAATCTAATATCTGCTGAACTTTCCGTAGACTGACACCAAGGAAATTTGCTGCCCATATATATTTAGCTGCAGCTAGCAGCCGTTAGCGGCAAAGACGCAGTTCTGTTGTTGGAGTGTCTGGCTCATTGTTCCACGAGCAAAGCCTTACCTACGCATTTCCTACGACATTTCCGGGGCATTTACCATGTCAAACTTGGCGCCAAAATGCGCCGATTTGCCGGGAGCTTTCATTTTCTGTTATCGTTTGAAAAAAATCTCCGACCGAAGCGCATAAAATGCTTGTTGAAGCTTACGTCGAGAATACTCTTGAGAGATCACATTGTTTTGAGTAGTTTAAACGTTCAACAGTGGCCATTTCGAACTGAACGACGGAGCACGCGGAAAACCGCCAAAAAAGTTTAAGGACACCAAATTGCAAGTTTTGTTGGACGTAGACGACACGCAAACGCAAGAAGTGGATATTCGTCGGCAATTCCAAGCGCCAATAGTCATGGTTAGATCCTGGCGCAGCAGCGTCATCGACCCTGAGGCCAAATCGCTTCGGAAAAACAATGCTCTGTGTTTGATGGGATCACAAAGGTGTTGCCTATTATGAACTGCTAAAACCGGGTGAAATTGTCGATGCTGCTCGTCAATAAATATTCGATCGAACCTAGATACTTCGCCGGGCTCTTCGCGTCGTTAGCTCACGGTCTGGCTAAGTAGAATGTTTTCCCTAAATGCTTGTCCGAAAATGAGCAGGTAATGACGAGGGTAGTTGTTTTGAATAAAATATCTTCACTAGTTATAGAATCAGAGACATTTATTTCTCCTTAAAAATCCGCTTGTATATGCATAGACTTAGTTTATGTAATGACTTAGTGTATTTAATGTATTATATTAGATAATAAGTGTTCTGGACCATCACTCTATTATAATATGCGTTTCCTTCAATTTCCCTTATTTTGCAAGTAGATGACACTTAGGCATGAAAACGGCGCAGACTAAGAAAGACGCGTATTTTGTGTTATGATTATATTATCATATCCTTAGTTATTTATAGTATTTATTTATTATTGCCAATTTAGTGTGCAGTGTGAATATCATTGTTCTAATGAATGAATAAGTCCTTCTATACGTGTACGAATATATACACTTTTGCTCGGACAGTCGTTATTCCAAGATAATACGCAATGGCTACCTTAAACAAATGTATACATATGCCTATTTGTTTGAGAGAGTAGAGTGGCTGTAATAATTAACTCTTTATCTTTATAGAGACATCCGTACCTCTTGTGGTTTTGTCTATAACCAATACAATGCATTCCAGCACTCAGTTTATTCTACGATGTGACTACAAAGAATTTATACGAGTGTCCGGGAATCGAACCCCAGCCCCCCCCCCCCCCCCCGTACCCCCCCCGCCCGTGAATACAAGGTATTTACTTTGCCACTAACTGAATTTCCAGGAGATGGGTGTGTAATACTTCGGACGCATTCGACTGTCTTTGCCAGTGGCTATTTGAGGATCGGCTGAAGCAAAGCTCCTCTGATCAAATATGGGCGAGGCGGCTCCTCTTTCCAATCCGGCACGACACCGCGATTCGTTGACCAACTTGCGCACTCATCCTTGACCAGGGCCGACCATTCCCATAGATATCGCGAGCATTCAGGTAGGATCTCGTGTATGCTGACTGAAATGTAATGAATAGTCTTGCTTAATGCGACGAACACAACCAAAAAGAGTTAGGTTTGCTTTCACATACCTAAGGACGAGCTAACCACCACCGCTGTGCAACAGCCATCTAAAGTGACACCGCAAGGCTAATTTGGCCTGTATTATTGCTAACTTTATATATATATATAGCTTTACTTGTCAAGGTTATTTAAACAAAAAATATAGAATATGACGGGCAAGCCGTCTGTTGGAACCGGAATTAATCATCTTCAACTGAGTGAGTCTTCAAGACAGGGATTGAAATAGTGCGTTTCGATCTAGTATATATCTGCATGGGCGAGCGGAATTCGGGGAACTGAATCTTTCAAGAAGCCGTTCCAAATAGACGTACGTATGACCTACATATATATGTCTTCTGTGGTTGGACAGTTATTGTTATTATACAGTTTAAAATTAAATATAAAAGAAGTCTCATTGACTCTCTAATGTTATTCAATGGCTGATTACTGGTATTCCCTCTGCTAGTTGAATACCACCGCAACAGCATTAGACCGCGCGCAGACCTTGTTTCATTTCTCCAACGTAGCCCAGTCGCTGCTAAATTCGTTAGGTCTTGTAGCCTTTGTAAAGAAATCGGTGTCGCCGAAATAATTAATCTCCTGCGAATTCGTTCGCCACTTTCGTGATCGTATGAAGAACTGGGAAAAGTTAATGCTTTTTACCTTGCAATTAAACTTGTACGGGGAGTTCTTATGACACGTTTTCTCAAATATTTGCATAAATGCATATATTTCTCGGCAGTAAGGCTTATCTTGCCTTTGCCTTGGCCGATGCGCTTACCTCAAATGACTTTATGCCGATGGATAGGATTGACGCATTCCGTGAAGCATTTGTGTCTCCAATACAACGAACGTTTGAATATGGCACGTTTTCCTGTTGCTACCTTGAGATAAGCCAGGCTCTCAGTAATCCGGAGTTTCGGCGGAACAATTCAGTTGGTAAATCGACTGGATGTTCAAGATGCACAGACCGAATGCAATTCAGCTACGGCACAGACCAATGAATCAGATAACAATAAGTGAATGCACCTTAAAACAATGTTGTGTTTTCTAAGCTTGCCCATTTTGTTTGCATTTTATACGTGTATACACATATACGTTGTTTACGAAACGTTTTCTGAGAAATTCGGGATTTTCGTTTATCAATTCTTATTACAATTTTATCTTAGCAAACGTGTTCACCTCCAGCCAAGAACAACCCTGGTCTGCACCATTCGGTAGGCGATCCTAGAATTAGGATTGCGTTGCCCCGCTGGACGTCAACGCTGGACGTCAATGAAAAGTGTCTGGTGTAAGAACTGTGCAGTTTCTCTTAGCATTTGTACGACTGGACCAGACTTGGTATGAATAAATGCAAATACATTTGCAGAAAGTTGTGATCGCTCTGAAAAAGGAAATTAAAACGATCAATACACTGGCAAGCCCCAGCTGGTAGTTCGAAGTAACCGCCTGTCCGTTCCGAGCGTGCCTCTAACATCATCATTATTATTTGTTGTTGTTGTTGTTGTTGCTGTTGTTGTTGCAGTACTTGACATTGTTGTTACCGCTTATTCAGCTACTAGCGTTACTTGTTCTCGTTTCATAGCACACTAACACAAACAGCTAAAGTCAAAGACTTTAACGACGCGATCGTGCAGGGAGGCTGACTCGGCGTGTTACGATCGCCGACGATTAGAACCTCGACGACTTCATAACGATACTGCACTCCTGCACTCCTTCTGGGAAACCAGAGCCTGCCTTGAGCAAATATGCCAGAAGTGTACGCGTAGAAAACGAGACCACTCACTACCTGAGAAGCATTCTGCATAAACAAAAAACACTACAAGCTAAATTCACGGCGGGAAGACGGCCGTGTTCGAGACCTAGTGTTGGTTAGATGAAATGCTCCTTGTCCATTACGTATGTATGTAATACGTGTCCAACTGCGCGTTACTTCATAACTTCTTATTAGACTCAGTGGCAGCAGACCTGTGCACAGGTTCACACCTACCCACGCGCCCGAAGATGTACATAGTTCGGCGCCGTTTCCCGCAGCTGCACTAGTCAAGTGAGGCCACTCTTATCCGCTTTTGGGTAGAAAATAAACGTCTACAACTTGAAATACAATGTATTTACTTCCCAGAGTATAAGAAACGCCGTATAGGCTACAACGAAACGCGGTTCAAGTGGCTTATATATGCATCGTTTGGAATGACAATTTCGCATACATGTTTGTATAGGCCCACAATTTACCTTTATAGAGCAATTGTTACATGGTAGTGTTGACACAAATTGACACAAATTAATATTTAGTATAGTAATAATAACTGTGCCGAGGAAGCACCGGTTGTATCGTCAGTTCCGAGGAATATGAATTAGAAGCTAGGAGGAGACAAGGAGTACACGTTTACACTTCACAATTGCAACGTTTAAACAATGATGATGATAATAATAAGATTCCTTCTGTTTATACGCTTTCACTCATGAATACTGAATAGATATAAGTGACTACACGGTAAGCAGCGCGTTGCTTTCCTTATAATATTATATATATATATATATATATATAGACCGCGGGTTTCTATGCAATACCAATCAATTGGCTTCCGTGAATTCCGATCCAAGTGAAATCACGGTCAAAGTACACCATCATTGGCCATGACCAAAACCAAAGAAAATGAAGCAAATATTCGAGGAATAAAATGAATGGCATACAATTTGCGTATCTTTATATGTACTGTGATGTTCTGAAAAGCTTGGTTAGGACACGCTTCTCAAGCTCAACGAGCCGAACGCAGTTCTGTCAAAGCCAGTACAGTGTGCGTGTCCAAAAAGCTTAAGACGGCATTGCCATATCACTTTGCCAAGCCGCAAAGAGGTGACGGCCGTGGTATACGCGAGCCATTGGCAGAGCGGGAGAGGGTCAAAGGCGAAGTGTGGTCCTCTTTAAGGACACGAAACGAGAATTTATTGCCTGGCCTGGTCCGATGGTCGTCTCCGCTCGCTATTTGCCGGGCACTCCTTTTTCCACCACGCCGCGTCTCATAGCGCAAATGTTTGCTTAACGTACATATATCTATCTCTCCGGACCTATTCACATCTACATTGCGACGTGTCCGTCTAAAGTGCAAACACACGCTTGCAGAGTAACAACAGAGATATGGCCATCGAAAAGTCGTTTGGCAGTCGCCTAAGTATGATATCTAGGCCTATCCGGCCGAAAAAAACGTCGCGCATCTTCTTCAACGCCATACCAAGAGCTGAGCGCGCATGTAACATACTAGAGCCTAGATTATAGGTCATAATAATAGTAATCATAATATTATTAGTCATAGTGGTGACAGCGTGCACTTCAGAAAGCAATAACGATTGCAGTGGAAACAGCCGCAGCAGCAACAACAACAACAGCAACAGCAACAACAACAACAACAACAAGAAACCACACGAGACGCGAGGAGTAAGACTTATCCCTATGACAGAGACAAGTATGGCAGTTGAAGTGAGGATTCAAAGAGCAGTTTATTTCAGAAGCTGCAGTCGGCAAACTTCGACGCCGAAAGCTTTCAAACAGTGCAAGCTGTGCCAACCAAGGGTCAAATGGGGTGGCGTATGTCTAAAAATAGCCGCTGAATGAAATGAAGAAATATTGACAAAAATAGAAGTCGCGTGATGTCCTTGAGCTATCTTATATCTCATATCCGACCCGAACCGCACACGATGTTGTACCAAACGACTTCCTTTCGATGGGATATGTCTCTTGCTTTCTCTCTCTCTCTATATATATATATATCTATATACATATATTCATCTCTTCCTTTCTCTTCAGATAACCTTCTGTTCTGTGCCTTCTCGCTGGTTCACCCGCTCGTGGTCTCCTTTGGTGGCGGGTGTGGCTTACGGCCACGATGGTCACCACCGCTGTGATGAGCAAAGTAGTGCCCACGACCTTGTCGGCTATCGACGTGATGGTGATCAAGGATTTCTTTCATCCCGGATCGGGCGCGGGGGGGGGGGGGTTCAGGGGTGACCGCTGGTTTGTCTTAGACTAGATACTGCTGCTGCTGTGGGGGCTGCTAGCTGGCTGACCGACGGCCCGGCTACCGAGGCCGACATCGCGGTGTAGGGGGTCCTACGCCCACCATCATCTGGGGGTGAGGGGTGAGGAGAACACGTCGCCCGCAATGCACGTCTCGTACGTAGTGTCGTGGTGACGCTGGCGGCGATCTCCGCGGTGCTAACATCGCCTAATTCCGCTACTGGACGCTCCTTTTGTATTTATTAGATATATTAAATTTATACATTACTGTAACTACGATTACTACTACTGTTACTCTAAGTTGCACTGCCACGTCGGCCAAAAACAGCGAATTGGCCTTTGCCTCTTCGATAGCGTGCGACTTCCCGCTGTGTCCTGGATAAAGGACAAGAGGAAAAGGCCAAACCCTGTTTTGGATTCGCTTTGTCTGCCTGGACGGCCAATCGCATCTATTCATTGCAAGATGGATAATTATCATCATTAAGCCAATCCGACGCTACCTTCATGGTTTGCGGTAGCTTTCAAGTGTATCGTCGCTAAGCTGATATTACATTGTTAAATGAACTACGCGTCAACACAGTCGACTAACTTCAGTTTTGAACGCGCTCATGGACGTGCGGGTTTTAGAGCTTTTTCGAGAGGCAGCGGGCTTTTAGCGGATGCAAAAGACGTTTTTGCCACCCGCGACACCCGATCTTAAAATATATAGTGCGCTAGACTCCCCATCAACCGACCCAGCACCACTCAGATTGCAATATTTTGCGTTTTAATAAATACCCATCGTATGAAAGCATCACATATGAAATACATATTATTTTTTTTTATGCTGAAACCTCTCAGCATTAATATGGGGGATTACGGGAATCGTGATGAACATGCGTCACCACAGCCAGTGACTACTGTGGGACTCACAAACCCACTAACCCCCGCCTCCCCCCCACCCCCAGGGAACGGTAACTGCTAGGCATCGCTTCGTATATATGAAATACATATGACCACATCTAAAAGCATTAGGTGAAATTAAACGACGAGAAAACGTATCATCATCAAACAGACGTCACATAGTTTTTTTTGTTGTTAGAGTCTGATGTCACTGCTACAATAAAAAAATCCGGAATACGACCTGCTCTCCCAGGTTGAACAACCCAGTATTATGTGCTCTGCGGTGTCCTCGAGTCCACTGCCATATCAACGCACGTAGGGCCATGGGTATTTCGAATCCTGCATAGGTACGCCTGAAAATCTCCGTGCCCTTTCAGAGCTTGAATGGTTGAACAGAAAGTACGTTCTTCCCTTAGATGTATCCAGTTTTATATATATCCGCAAATTGGACTTTCTTTCCCCAGGTTGTCCCATTAAGCCTGCCACAAATTTCGTGTACGCCAAGGCTCTTCGTCCTTCTCACGCACTGGGTCCTCCCACAGGTAACGGCAGTCCTCGAGTCCCAGATTATTTTTCTGGCCAACAGCAATGCCATTCTCACGCTAATTGTCCTTATCACGGCAAGGTCTCCGATCCTTTGGGCCTGGTGCAAGAGAGTTGGTAGTTAGTGGTGAGTGCCACAACCATAGGCTGCCATAATATATAGGCCACTACGGATCCCCGTATAAAGGGACCGACTCGGACAAACCCATGATGTTGTGCCACCTTGAATGCCGGAATGTGTAGATGTTGGGCATGAGACGTAAAATCATTGAACATCTTCAGGGCTTTCTCGTCGCCTTGATTATGTGTAACCTTGGAGAAAGATCCTCAGGCACCTGGCCGTGTGTACGATGTCGATTTTCATGGCGAGGGTAATGTGTCCGCGGCCGCCCGCATGCTATTGTCAAACGAAACACTAGCCAATGAGGAGGACACTATCAGAAAGTTGCGCGATGACAGGCACCCGCCGGTACCGGTTAACCTCCCGAGTCCATCGGCCTACTGAATATGATGGCCACAAAGGAAGACATTTATAGGATGTTACGATCCTTCCCTAAAAGCTGGGTTAGATCTTTTGAGGCCCTGCTTGCTGGACGACCTGGCCGTAAGAACGTTAAGAGCGGTCGCCGCCGACCTTTGCCGAGGCACCAGCCGGTGCCGTGGACATCCTACGTCACGGTTGCCTTCCAGGCCGGTGAAAGCTTCTCGCCTTCGGAACAAAGTTGAGGAGGCATTATTAAGACACCCGATCAAGGGCCTACTCAGCCGCTTCCACAAATGACGGGATTCCACGGGATGACGTGCCTATAACTTCTTCCAAAAGTGCTTGATTGAACAGATTGTTATTACATACGTCATTTCTAATATAAGGAGTCATCAGTTGCTGCGGGCACCTGTATGCAGTAGCGCATTGTGTCCTACTTTCCACCGAACGCTAAAGAAATATTGCTCAATTTAAATCATTAATTGTCACGAATTTAATGTAAACTTAGAAAACCAAAGACTGGTAGAGCCTTTGACAACTCAGTAAAATCTTTTTTTTTAAAGAGGTACACGATTTAGTTGTGATCATATACACAGAAATAATGCCTTGCAATGCTTTACGTCGGTGGTACTGGTAATAATACAATAGTAAAAGCCGCTTACGATTACGGTCGGGAATAAAGTTAAGCGAGGGTCAGCAGCATTTTATCCTCTCCAACACCGGTGTCGTTGTATTGAATAGGCAGGTAAAACAGGTCATGGCATATTTGTGTACGTCGACTCTGTAGGAGTCCGTTTGGTGCAATGCCAGACATTTTTCACTCGGGCAGCGACGCGTCGTAGCGTCAGGCCGGGCACCTGTGTTAGCTTGAGACAAAAGTCTAAGTCTGTAGCTCACACCTGATCACAACTTGGGCAGTGGACAGACAATTAATAGGGATAATTAATTGGCAATTCAAGCCATTTATCGTCTTGACATCATTACCGTTACCATACATCAAAACGGTCCAGATCGTAAGAGCTTCAATAAACAGTGCTCAAGTCTACTGGTGGGCAGTTGTGTGGATCTTTAAGAAAACATTTCATTTATTGTATTAGTTATAAACACGTCCTACTTCTCCAAGTAAAACGAAAGCTATTAAATTACAAGTGAACATTTCTCCAATGTTGGACCGCATTTAAATGTGCACTCACTCATTACCACCGTTCAGTCTACCACAGCTACGACCCTATATGTTATTCTATACATAAAAAATATATTTTTATGTATATATATATATATATATATATATATATATATATATATATACCACATATTTAAGCATCCTCCTTCTAAAGATAATGAATACACATATATTATCTACAGAAAAAAAAACATTGCATTAATCAATTTGTCTTCTTATAATAATTTTGCACGTTTGAAACTTTAAGACTCGAGCCCAGAACCGGTCACTTCCCAAACGGTTTTGTGAACCTTCCAGTTAAAATACGATGCACACCCAAGTGCACTAAACCTCGATTCCATCCTCCATTCCAAGCGCAGTTGCTACCTCGCTTGTGGCATTCTTGGCACATTCTGCTTCTAAACTAAGCAGAATCACGTGCGGTACAAAAAGTCACAAAAGTCTGCAACAAGTACATGGACACAGTAACACAAATCTGCAACAAGTCCAAGCTCTTTGATGGGAAAACACGAGAAAAAAACGTTCAAAAATTAGATGTCGAGGTTTCAGGTTTGAAACGCCTTTTTTTGCTCGTCATCATCGAATTGAGCGGATCATCACAATGACGGTTCCAGCCAAACTTTGACAGTGGCGGCCTGGTCTAGGGGACTAGTGCGCTAGTCATGGTTGTCATCTGCCGGTCCCCGGTTCGATCCCTGTTGTTGATCGAATTTTCTTTGAGCGATCCTCATTGAGATTAGCTGATTAACCATACCGCTGAGTGTCAGCGGCCATGCTGCCACAAGGACTGTTAGGGAAACCCTAGATATCTTAACATGTCCGGCCCTCGGTGCTTTGAAGATATACCTCAGGTTGATCTCCAAGCCCGTAGGGGACGAAGGATAGTCTAGAATTAAAAACAACCGCCTTAAAAAAAAATAATGTTTTTAATTCTAGCCAAACTTTAAATCTCCAAAGCTGCTCGGTCGTGGGGTAGCACACGCGAACATTTTCACACACACACTTGCCCTTATTACGGCATCACTCGGTTTGATAGGGTCATAAGGCACTCATGCTCGATTAAGTATGAGCTCAAACCGCTGTGCAAAGAAATGTTAACACGCTCCCAAGCAGCTTCGAGCGCAGAAGTAGCAAAGAGCAGAATTCTAATCACGTTCGAGTTGCGGCCAGAGTAGAGACAACTCCACTCTCCACCAGAAATGGCTCAACTGAATCAAGAGCGGCTTCTCCAGCTAGAACGAGACGAACATCGTCAAAGGGTGCTGCCGCTAACATATGGACGAGATATGAAATAAAAAACAAGTTTGTAACCTGCGCCCAACCGAATTTGCGCAAATAATCAGGGCTGCTGCTGCGTGTAAGCACCGTATAGTATCAGTAACCTCTAAAACAATTGGCCGGCCAAAACCAATAACGAATATAACACTGGCAATTCGAGCACGTAAAATATGTTATGCTCGTAATGTAAACAATGAGAAAATGTCCCCGTAATTGCCAATTGAGGCCGTTAACACTAGAACCTGACCTAGCATAGCAAAGTACTATCGCTGAGAACAATATACAGAATCGTGTCAACTTAGGAGTGGTGTAAATATCTGTTATTAGATCATTGGCTTGAAGAAAAGCCATTTCCTTCCCCGCAGGATTCAATATCGGCGTCGGATTGCGTTACGAGTCGCAGACGGACTATTGCGGCAGTTTCAAAGCACTTCCTGATCCGTTGCGATATTTGCTGCTAATTAATCCATCACGGTGATTTATATACAATAGAGAAGATCGTATGCGGCTTAGTATGGGGACCTTGGGAATATGAGCCGATTTAAGTCTTTCGGTGTTACTCGGAGGAAGGGCGCAAAAATATACGATTCCGAAATCTTTCGAAATCTTGCCGTATAGCCTTAATAACAGGCGCTTCTAGTGTCAGTCAGATGTTAATTACGAGCATTTACTTGATTCTTAATTACATGTATAAACTCTGTACATGGATATGGAAGCATTAAAATTCAGCGACGTGCGGTTAAATCTATTTGACGACGTCTGGATTTGAAGTCTGCTGAGCACGAAACGTCTCAGCTAATTAAAGGGTTGTTAAATGTAACTGGAAGCGGTTGTAAAAGAACATACGTGATATTCTATTCCATAACTAGAGGCGCTCTAGGGAAAAAACGTTAAAAAGTAAAGGAAGAAGCAACTAAAGTGGTTCGATACAAATTATGGCAGCCTTTACAAAATATGGCGTCTTGCCGGGGGTTGATTCTCTCTAGTGTTACATCTATAGCGTGAGCGTTTTTCATCTGAGTGTAAAGAATACCGGCAAAAGCTCTGCGGGATATCATTTTGCATCAAGAAGGGCTTCATTACTCTAGGCCTCGGGCAACCACCCTAAAGTTGAGCTGTAAATGCCATTCGGTATTTATAGCCCAATTTTATTGGGCTTTCCACTTCCACCTTGCCCCTTTAGTGCAAAGTGGCAAAACTGATCTACCTAAATGCCAGGCATTATTTTAGAAAGAGTGAGGTGACATTTAGAACGAGAGAAGTGAGGTGCGCTCCTGACTCTACAGCTGAGCTTTCGCCTTAATAACTGTACAATTAGAATATCGTCGACTATTCAGATTCGTCTGGCACACAGGCCGGCACACCCAGCGCCACGATGCTACCGGATGTCTAAGGTTACGTGGGGGCCGCATTCAGCGGTTGCCTTCTGGCTGCAACACTGAGGGAGCACTTTAAAAGTATCACCCCTGAGAATGAGCGTCAGCTGGCTGATGATGGCCTTTATCACGATAATGTTCTTACGACGCTTCTCGACAGATAACGACGAAAGCGATCGCCTTTATCGACAACCTGACCCGCTGGCTCAGATCGGGCAGTATGGAACTCACAAAATGAAAAACAAATGACGAAACGAAGAGTCCCGCAAGCAGTCGCCACCATTTTTGATTTTGTAAGACGGTTGGCGCCATTCGTGCTTCGTGAAAAGGCGTGATACAGACTCGGTAGACGCAGCGTCTCTCAATTGGCATGACGAACTCGACAGCCAGGCAGTTTCTGAATAGTTTGGTGCTGGTTAAGTGAAGTCCAGACGCTGTCATCTATTCGTAGCAATGCGCGCACGTTAACGAGCCAGTCGCCGGTCCGGCTCCTTCAGGTCTTCAGTGAGGTGTTCGGCCTTATTGCGAGCAGTTGCTGTGACGCCGTACATGCAGACGCTGTATAAGGACGGAGCCTACCTCTGCCCCAGCTCGTTATGGCAAAGTCTCGCCTGGCTCCACTGGATCGCCTCACGCCTAAGGACCTGCCGCTCTGCGACACAACCAGACATGGAAGGGCGGACCCCAGTGGCTGAGCTTGACTCGGGAGGAGGAGGCCCGTTTCGAGACCGCGATCCGATGTCGTTGACAAGCTTAGGGATGCCGTCTCCGAGAAACGGGCCCTGATCATGCCGGTGATTTGGATTAACCTGCGTGTGCATGTCAACAGATTCAGTGACAGTAGTTTTGTCGCTCATGTATTACATTACATATTGTTTATTTCGCAATAACTTTGCATTTCAAGATAGTACATAATTACAATACAGTCGTCATTAAATTATTTTTGAACACTTCAGCGACCGTCCCACCGGACGTCGACTATTAATGTCGGTTGCCAAGTCAAGTGCACTTTTCGCAGTGCCAGACTGGAAGCAGAACACCCTGAAAATGACGGCGGTACAAAACGCCGACCACAGGAGCCAAAGAGTGGCTTCGCGAAATTCAACGAACGGCCGACCTCAATGACCACGACGACGAGCAAAGGGTGCGAGTGGCAACGCTGTCGCTGAAGAAGAAAACAGCCGCCGACTGGTACAACGCCATCCCGAGAGCGGCGAGACCCACCACGTGAACCGACTTCCGCCGCGAGTTCCTGGCAAGAATCGGCACATTGGCCATTATCGCCGAAGAAAAACTGAAACAGCTATACCACGACCAAGAGACCCCATTCATCGCCCACCTTGAACAGGTACAGCGACTGTGCCGCGACATCGACCACGACATGGCAGACACTTCCATCATTCGCTGGTTCATACGAGCCATGCGAGCCGACTACAACACCTACATTCGTCTTCGCCGCGTTCAAAAGCGTACAAGTCGCCCGAGGGAAAAGCATAAGAATAGACGCAATTGAGCCGTTCGTCGTTCGTGCACCAGTGACCAGCGGACCGTCCACCTCACACCCACCGACCTCATCCGACATGACACCTCATTTTTTTGGCGAGCGCCACACCGCCGACGGCCCCCCTTTATTATGCAACTGGTGCCACTACCCAGGACACAAAATAGAAGAATGCAAGAACCGAAGCAGGTTCCCACGGCGCAAGAGTGCACCTCCACCACGTTGGACACCGCCCAATCGCTTCCGACAATGACGAAGAAACCAACCGCAACACTACACCGGAACAGAATCCGCATAACCGTGGCAGGCGTGAGCGCTGTGATGGCGCTGGTGAACTTGGAGCAGACATCTCCGCCAGCAGCGTGGCACACCGCAAGGTGACCTTCGCGCAGGGCGCACCACACACCCCCGCCGCCAACGGAACACCAATGCAGACACGTGTTTTCTGCTGGCTGGTTGAGACATATATCGGTCGGTGAACGGGACGCTGTGGCCGTTGGACGTGGTCGGTTAGGACTGATTTGAATTGCGTCATGATGTGTATACAGTGGGCGGAATTCGCCCTCCCCCCCCCCCAATCTGAATTGGCTCGTCTCGAGCCAACCATGGTGTGTTATGAATTAGGAAACATTGCGTCCAAGCTGGGGGATGGTACGGTGATGTCAGGCGGTGGTCAACGTTGCACCTTTTGGTCACTTCACTGATGAGAGAGGATATGAACGTTTTCCCACGGTCACAAGTGAGCACTCTCGATGCACCATGTACTAGGATGATCTTATTCACCAGAAACATAGCTACTTGCTCTGTCGAGCCATTAGGTAACGCGTCGGCGATCAAGAATTTGGTGAGATGGCACATTGCGGTCATTCTCTCTTTGTTGCCGGAGGCTGTTTCATTAAGTGATGCAAAGTCGATGCCAATGGTGTGAAACGTTTCGGTCTGTGTGTCCATATGCTGTAACATTTGGCGTTGGATGGGGTCAATCTTCCGTTGTTGGCAGGTTTTACAGGAGCGGACGTGTAGCGGTCGGTGTCTCTGTACGCATTCGACCAGTAGTACTTTTGTGTGATGATGTCCGAGAGTGGTTCAAAAAGCGAGATGGATCACTGTCGTACCCTCTGACCCAAATTTTGACGGGCCACGGCACCTTCAGAAAATACCTACATCGTATAGGACGTGCTCCGTCTCCAGCATGCATACTCTGCGACTCAGGAGAAGAAGACGACGTCAAACACACCTTCGAAGTATGCGCGAACAGGGCGGAGCTGGCGCGGCTCTTAGACCGGGAACTCCCGGTAACATGTGAACAAATGGCTCAGGCCCTCTTGCAAGACACTCAAAGCTGGCACATCATAACGGATTCTGCCGCGACGATTATTGAACAAAATGATTTGGTGCAGACCGCGATGTGCGCTTTGTTCACGCAACCCTAAGGAAGAAGTAGGGGTTGAAGTAATATTAAAGAATGGTTACAGATCTTCGCCACTTCTTAAGGTCATTTAGGTCAGGAGGTTTTTAGTGGGTATTGTGCCAACAACATCGGCATCAAGTCCCACACTACCCGCTTTGGGTGTGCGTAAAGACATTTTCCCTCTCACCAAAAAAAAGTGCTTTTGTGTGATACGGCCGGATGTTTTAGCCAGGCCCAGATGGCTGGCTTTGCGGTCCGTGTGTGCTGCTGCTGCTAATGCTTCTCGTTGGTACTCGCTTGGTAATACCCACAATAATTCTTGGCCGCGGCCGGTGAAGTTGTACTTGTATAGTACGCCGTCTATTGTCTGGAATACGGTGGAGAGGGTCGATTGTTCAAGTAGTCGTTGCAGTGTTGGGTCGGAGCGTTGCTGGCGGGCCTGGTCGGTTATGAGGATGGACGAGTCTTCGGAGTGGTTTCTAGTCGGTGTCAGGATCGTTGGTTGGAAGTGGATAACGGGACAGGCAGTCGGCATCGCGGTGTTTGCGGCCTTGTTCGTATACGATGTGAATATCGTGCTCTTGTAATTGTATTGCCCATCGAGCCAGGCGGCCGGCTAAGTGCCGGCTCGTCATGAGTCAGCACAGTGCGCGGTGGTCGGTGACTACACTTCTTTATGTTCTTTGAGAGATTGGCTCGTTGTAAACATGACAAAATATCTTGCAGGCGTTGGTTGTGTTCGGTCAGCGTCCGGCCGAATGCGCATATGTCGTCGAGGTAGACAAGACACGAGGTCCATTTTCGGCCCCGGAGAACGGTGTACATCAGTCTTCATCACGTCAAATGTTGCTTCAACAGACTACATGGTTTTCCTTTAGGGATATAGGGAGGGAAACCTTGAAGAGATCAGATTTGGGAGTGGGTATACGGGGCAAGGGAGTGGTTCAGGAGGTGGTTGTGTCATCGTGTTGGCCCAGTGTTCTACAACTTCGGTGGCCTGCATGTTGTGTATGGTGTGTTTGCCGTCCAGCACCTCATGAGAGCATTTGGATCGGTTTTGGCTAAAAAGGTTTTGAGTGGTTGCGTAGTCTTGACGTCGCTGTTGCCTTTTAGATATTCGCGCTTCAGTGGAAGGTGTTTCTCTAAAGGCACGACGGACAGTGTGTGCAATATATATATATATATATACTTTCTGGGCTGACTCTAAGCCAAGATTTACCGTCCATGGGACTGCTTTTCGCATTGCTTCATAGACGGACGCCTATAAGTACAAATATGCAACGGGGGGGCTCGAACCCGTGCACCTGTGTGTCTCCTCCGGTCGCGAGGCGCAGACGAAGGCACCACGCCACCGGGCTCTACAGCTTAGTATAAGACACGCAAACAGTGGCAACAACACGACAGCAACATTAACAGTATTCTAAAAGTAGCTTTGAATGGTCACAGCGTGCGAGTTTCAAATCAACGCGCGTTTGCTGCCGTCTGCTGACGCTTCTTAATGCGTATGTACATAGTATACCGTGTATGTATACACATGTATACACGATCATAACTAGCGGCGGCCCACTCACGCCCTCTAGCGCCACGGCTATAAGGCCATAGCAGATGCCTTGTTCATTGGCGGGCGGGCGCTTCGATAGCGGACGACAGAGCAGACGACATTAGCAACCGTTGTTGGTCATTGCTGCTGTTGTTGTTATTGTTGTCGTCGCTGCCGCTGCTGTTATAAATGGGCTAATCGAAAACAGATTGATGATGATGATGATCCGCCTGTTATTCTTCTCTCGCCGCCCGTCGGAGAAACACCAGCTTTTAGAACGCAACGGACGGCTGTTGCCGGCGACTGCCTATCGAGCGCTTGATTCTGTTGCCGTCGTCTGCAGCGTGTGCGCCGCTATTTCGGCCGCTGCTCGGTCTGGCACAAACACACAAAGACACACAAATGACTGGTCGTGTTTGAATGAGGATCGTGCGGAGCTGCGACTACACTCTCCGATGTAGTTTGTAGTTTTCGATGATATTTGAGTTTTGTTTTGAATTTGTTTGCATTCTAGCTCAGCTTCGAAAATAAAAAAAAGTCTGCCACCAAGTCTCTCACTGTGAATCGTCGAGTGTGACGTGACGCACAGCGTGTCTGTCTGTGCAGCTACATACAGATAGATATACATACATACATACGTTCATATATACGTGTATTTATATCTATGTATATACGTGACCGGTGTGTATTAATTACTGTGTACTGAGCGAGTGTCGTCGATGATGTGCCGCTGTTAGCTGCTCTGTGAGACTGAGAGTTGGTGTTGCGGTTGGTCTTGCCTGCTCTTGGCGAAAGTGTTTGTTGTTAACATCAGAGAAAGTGGAACAAGTACGATTGCTCGCAGCGAAAACGTCGACAGCGACCAAGGTATGGTTGACACAAATTGTAGCGACTATATTAATATATATACATAGATATGTACATAAGGCTGACATTTGTATTTAGGTATGCATGTCAAGCGAATATATATATATATATATATATATATATATATATATGTAATCACTTTAGTTCATTAACTGCAGTGTATATATAAGTAAATATATATATATATATATATATATATTTATATATACACTGCAGTTAATGAACTAAAGTGATTACATATATATATATATATTCGCTTGACATGCATACCTAAATACAAATGTCAACCTTATGTACATATCTATGTATATATGTATATATATATATATATATATATATATATAGGTAAGCATACACGTTGCTATTAGTGCGCCTATATTGAGTATCCGCAAGCCCCGAAGTTCAATGGAAGCGTACTCGACGCTGTGCAACAGGTGTTGTTGTGCACAGTCTAAGGTATTTTGCTTTCGATAAATAGGCTCGTTGTTCAGTTCAACGTAACTTATTTGCGAAATCAACGGTCAGTTCTGGCGGCAAGTCCTCCCCCCCCCGCCCACGGAAAACTGGTTTGCCGGTGCATATATATATATATATATATATATATATATAAATACATGCGTACATATACACAAGGTACTTCCAGTAAACAATGACATGTCTGTCACTGCAAATAACATAGTGTCTACTATAGGTCATCTTTATCGCCTAGCAACAAGGCGACGTAAACGACACAACATACAGTCCGCGAAAAAAAAGATACAGCCGCATTTTTATTTTATTTTAAACTTTTTTGTTTAGTTTTTGCCACATTACACGCATTTATTATAGCAAGTCGTGTAAAAACTACAGTGACACATGCTCATCGAGTAACAGCGGAGACTTCCATCGACATTTGGGGTCTCGGATTACTTTGAAACGCCAGAGCTCCACATTTGACACAGCTGTACCGCAAAAAGATGATACAGCCACCAGCAAGATGCATGCTCTAGCGAGTGAATTGAGCGGAGTAACGACGTTTAGGCTAATTTCACGGCTCGACGGAAACAAAGGCAGATCTCCTACCAGAAGTTTTTTTTCTGTATTATTGTTGTCGATTGGGGCGGCGTTTTTCCCAAGTAGTGAACAACCTCCTGAATTTAGGTGAAAACTACGCCGTAAAAAGAGTTCCGGCCGAATGCCAAAATGCCATTTCGGAACGAAGCATACGTGCAGTTCTGAAGAAAGCGTCGAAGAACTCTGCACTTTCGGCAAGAGCAATTGCAGCGGCAGCCGCTCGTGCAAACCAGCGTGCGAAATGTGCAAAACCTCCTCTGGAAGACACCTTGGCTAAATAAAAAACACAATAGAAAACCACGATTGACCGCTGAGGGGATCTACTAGAAGAGCAATCGGCGCATTTTGAGCTGATGGGATGGCCCGACTTTGTTTTTCAACACGATAACGCCCCGATTCACACCGCCAGGCTGATCGGAAGCTGATCCGAGCAACGCCACATTGAGGTCCTACGATGGCCTGCAGGCTCACCTGATCTTAATATCATCGAGAATGTGTGGGGCTGTTGGCGCGCCCGAAAGGATTACACAGACGAAAAACATTTTTCGAACCAGGTGTAGAACGAAACTAAGCAATTGTGAAGGCTTGGGGCGAACTCTCGCAGGACGTCATCCGAAACTTGTTCAACACTATACCAAACTGCATTTTTGAGGTTATCCGACTTGACGGGAAGTTCATTGAGTATTAAGTATAGCTGCTGGATGCAATTGATGTGTATTAAGTATAGTTTCTGGGTGCACTCGCTAAGACATGCATCTTGCTAATGGCTGTATAATTTGTCGCGGTGTAGCTGTGCCAAATGTAGAGATCTCGTGTTTAAAGTTAAAACGTGTGTAAAGTAAACCGAGACCCCTCATGTCGATGGAAGTCTTCGTCGTTCCTCTATGAGCATGTATCACTGTACTCTTTACACGACTGGCTATAATACATGTGTGTAATGTGGCAAAAATGGGTGGCCGTATCCTTTTTTTCGCGGACTGTACATGCGGTATTTGCCTTCTAGACATTCATGTTACCATATCAGTGTAACAAATATACGAGCGATTTATATGTATATATATATATATATATATATATATATATATATATATATATATATATATATACATATATATATATATATATATATATAGAGCGTACTCTCGTTTGATGACATATGTTATTGGAGAGCACGAAATGCATTTCTTTTTTTTACTAACTTAAGCCAATACATACTCTTCCATGGCCCATATACCTATGCTTTGTAAATTAGTAGACATTTCAATATTGTGTGCATTTCTACCTCGAACATATACGTATAAGGCTTTATAAATAGGTGGAAGTTTCTGTGTCGCACGAATTATATATATATATATATATATATAAGCAAATCGCCGAAGTGCCTAATGGCTTTAGTTTATAATTAATGACAATTGTGCCGATCCGATACGATAACAATGCACGAATGAAATATTCATAAAAGCACGTATGCTTGAGAACTACGAACATAGTACACTGCCTGAGAACAAATAAATGCACCTCTTCGCCTCTGCGCTACTATGCGCAGATATACTTTCTTGCTGCCGAAAGCTCCGCATATATATATATATATATATATATATATATATATATATATGTATATATATATATATATATATATATAGAGAGAGAGAGAGAGAGAGAAAGAAAGGGTGTTTGCATGTATACACTCGTACGTAGGTCACAGGCGCATTTGCGTGGGCGCGTGGTTGTCAATCGGGTCGAGCTCTGATTTGTTCTCATGATTCGACGGGCGGGGTTCTTTGCTCTTTGGCCCTTTTTTGTTTACCGAGATGTGCGAAAGGATCTACAGCCTGGTCCGTCCGACGTCCTTCCCCGTCCCGGTCCCTATTTCGTCCTCCTTCCCCTTCATGCTGCTCCTGTTATCGCCATCACCGCTAGAGCTGCTGATCCAATCCGACTGTGCTGCGGCTTCCGAATAATTGAGTCGATTGACTGCTTCCAGCTAAGCTGGCTCAACTCATGCTACTGCCACTGCTGATGCTGCTGCTGCTGTATTCTCGTCGACAACGTCGTCGTCGTTGGCAGACGTAATGCAGTGACTATTTTTGCATATACTATGTGATTCTATAGATGGTCGAGCCCGGTGGCATGGGCGATTCGATTGACCGAATGTAGACCGAAATACACATGGCACCATCTTTTAGACCAGAGGCACTTCGAGTGGCAGCATGCGTGGACATGCGCATTTATTTATATTTATTTTAGTATCATAAGATGTCTAGTATTCCAGCAACAGTCCCCCCTTCTCTAATTCTCTTTATATATATATATATATATATATGTATATATATATATATATATATATATGTATATATATATATATATATATATATGTATATATATATATATATATATATATATATATATATATATATATATATATATATATATATATATATATATTATATATGGATTTTAGTCGAGTATGTATACGCGCAGCAGGTTGTCGACGATTACCTAACGAGAAAGCAGAGCCCCGACATGCTACGACACACTGAATGAAGGCGGCACACCACTAGGAGAGAAAAGGGGCGCGCGCCTGAAGAGAGAGAGACAGATAGACCCACTCTGAGATCGCTGATGGGGGAGCGAGTGAGCGATATATCGAGAAACCGAGAGACATCTGGACTTCCCGCCGGCCGTTCCTTCCTTCTTCTCGCGTCAGCCTCATTTCCGTAGCCGTGGTTTCGTCGAGCCGCAGAGCAGTGAGCGGCACTGCTCTCTGCGTTGGTTCGTTGACGATGGCGAACTACACATTGAGTCAGCAGCAGCAGCAGCAGCGATAGTCGTCGGTCGTACGTCGTATGTATGGCCAGTGTCGCAGCTGCATGAGCCCGAACTGAGTGGCGCCCGAACTAAACTTGCTATGCTGGCAAGCTGGCATGATGATGTCGAAATGTCTCGCCAGAAGCTAACGAAGCGAACGGGGCTAAGACAGGAAACTATGGAGGCGTGGTAAACCTTTATTAAGAGCCTGGCGACTAGTAGCTTTTGCTAATAATGCCTCTCTGATGTACCCTGCTCCTGTACCCTGTACTGGAACGGGCAAGGATGGCGAACACGTTGTTGTTGTTGCTGCTGCTGTTGTTGTTGTAGTTGCCGCTGCTGTTGTTGTAGTTGTTGCTGCTGCTGTTGTTGTTGTAGTTGCCGCTGCTGTTGTTGTAGTTGTTGCTGCTGTTGCTTTTGTTGTTGTCATCGCCGCCAAACCGCATTTTGGATTCGTCTTTAAAAAGTGCAAAATTTTAATGTACACACCCCACCATCGTTTCTCTGCAGTTCTCCAAAATGTGATGTTGTCAGCATGCACTTTTCCCGAAGTTCCACACACGAAATTAGGAATCCTCCGCCTTGTCCATAGGGCTGATTGGGACGATTTTCACATACCGCACTTGTGATATCGTCTGCCGCAGGTTTGTTTATGTAGCCATCTGGCGATGTGGACAACCTTTTACTATCAAGCCCTGCCTACTTACGCGGTTGAAGCCTTCCCATTCAGACCAGGATATTGTGCGTAGCCTATTAATTAGCGTCTGTATGAAGCACTTGTGTTACCCGACGACTCCCTCAAAAATGCCGCACTTAATGGAAGCGCTGCAGCGGACAAGCTTAAGTTAAGCCTCCCTTAAATTGCGTAAGTTAATCCTGAAGTATTCAAGACCCCGGTGGCTGGTGGTGGTATTTTGGCTTAACGTGTTTTTATTAACAGTTTGCTTAATTTACCTTCTGTAGTGTTCTATTCTATTCGTTTTGTAATTCTACAAAATTAAACGTGTTCACTACTGCGGCTCTTGGTTCTTCTTACTAGCAGGGTAAGGTCATATATATGTATAGTAAATAAATATCCCTGGTAGTCGTTTCATCGGCATAGACGCAATTCCAAGCTCAGTTTGTTGCATGCATTGCACTGTTATTGGCAAGTGCTACTACGACCATAAATCGCTTCGATGTCCAAAACCGTCTGTATCAAAAGCAAGATCGGCAGACGCTAATCGAAATACTTTCTTCGAGTGGCTCTAAACTTTCGCCGTCGACTCGTGTCGACGTATCTGCATCGGTGTCGGGTATTCTGTTTAAATCACTCGAATTGAGCATCATGTACTATATTATGTAAACTTGCTACATAAAGTTGTCTTTATAATAATTTTTTTTCTTCACGCTTCCGGCGAGCGAAATGGCGCAACGATGTATCCTCAAAGAAGTGCTGCGCATTCCACTGCATGGTACTTGGTTCACCTCAGCAGACAGAACCGGCAGATGCACAACTTGTTCTCTTCGTGAAAGGCGGCATTTCAACATACCATGCACCTGATGTATATATACTACGTGGCGACTGTCGCATGCAGGACCAGACAAAACGTGCAAAAAAGGAGAAATCGCTTTCTGCGATGAATCAACAACCCGCCCATGTTCTTGATGGAGTAGTATCTTTGCCATATGTATGTAGGTATGTACGTATATATATATATATATATATATATATATATATATATATATATATATATATATATATATATAGGCGCATCAATTTGGTGAATGCGCTCGATGGATGCGACCGTTTCATGTTGCGAATTCTTGATTTCAATAATGCTTCAACCCGCCTTCTTCTTTCGCGTCGTTTCCTCGAATACGTTGTGACCTTAAAGACGGTGATAAACATATTACATGTCAACTAGGACATTCATAAATACAAGCTTTATCTGCGTTTGATGTGTCTTCGTGGCTAGATTGCGAAAGTTGTGTCCTTGTTTTCCACCCAGTAAATAAATACGTCAACCTCGAATGAAGTGGTGTATATATATATATATATATTATATATATATTAAATGTGATGGCTCAACAGTTATATGTATGTATATCTATATATATATATATATATATATATATATATATATATATATATATATATATATACAGGTTGGAAGCAGAAGAGCAGTTATGAAAAGCTCAGCATACAAACTGTTGAGCATATAACTGTTGATGTTTATGCACCAATATTGGTAGATTTTTGTTGAGTATATACGTGTGCAGTTCGGTCTGAAGGCGAATAGTGAAAGCGTTGAAGCTACGCGAAGCTCAATCTCTGCCTAGTGTTTGAAATCGCGATGGGGTCTATAGAGGCAAAGGGTTATAAATCAAATCAAATCAAATGCACCTTTATTTAGTCAAAGGGGGGACAATATTTACATTTAGAAACCGTTACCTAGATACTACAATAGTCAGTTTACTTGTGTGGCGACATTTGCACTGTTAGCGCTTTAAGTTCTCATTGCCCTCGCCATCCGCCACGAAAACATGTTATTTACACGATCTGTCTTGGCAATTTGTTTCGACGAGATGGTGTTACCGCTTCTAAGATTGTTCAACCGAATGCTAAAATAATTTGACTTATTTGATGAGTTTATAATACGATTGAACATGCGATAATCCGCTCTGGACTGAAGTTCCCGAATAGGGCTTATCACAATAGAATTTCGGGCAATGTTACACCTTAACGAGACACGACGAAGGAATCTCCTCTGTACACTTTCCATTGCTTCAATGTGTTTATCTAAGTAAGGCCGCCAAACCTCACAGCAATAGAGAAACTTAGGTACAACCAAACTATTATAAAGCCTCATGTAAAAATTGTAATCATTAATTATGAAACAACGAAATATGGTATTAGATATAAGATTAGCTGATCGGATGACTTGTGTAATATGGGTGCTAATATATATATATATATATATATATATACATTTTTTAATAGCCATCCACCCCGACGATCATGTTGATGGAGCAAACGCTGGCTAATCATTTGGGGACCGCTGTTGCTGTTGTTCTGGCGAGCACCAAAGCGCAGCAATGGTGTTTCATCTAGCGATGGCCCCATCGGTTGCAGTGGCGGGTTGTCCGGTGGGTCCCATCGAACTGGCACGTGTTGATACTAATAGCAGGTAGGCAGACAGACAAGCAGGCCGCAACCTTCTCCGCTCGTTGATCGCTGGTGACGGCTATGGTGGTGCCGGTGATGTTGCGTAGGCAGAGATGCCCACAGGTAGAACAAGGGCCTGTCCGTGCGTCCGTCCATCAATTAATTCGTGCACCCATCTATTCATTGATTCACTTGCTTACTCATTTACTCAAGCATGAATCTATTCATCATCGATCATGCGTTTGTTTGTTGATTTGGTAATGACCACCATCACCCCCACCACCACCACCCCCACCGCCATTATGTTCTTTACCGTCCACCTTATTCTTCACTACCGTGTTCAAGCGCCGCCGTTAGCACAACTTCCATTAGTCGATGATCCAATCCAGTTGAGCCCGGTGGCGTGGTGGCAGGAGTCTGGGCCTCGCAACCGGAGGAGACACATAGCAGGTGCGCGGGTTCAAGCCCCACCGTTGCACAATTTTATTTATGGGGGTCCGTCTGTGAAGCAATGCGCAGAGCAGTCCCATGGTGGACGTTAAATCTTGGCTGAGAGTCAGCCCCAAAAGGATTTTTTTTGTCTATTCAATCCGTTCGTCCCTCAAAGCACTCTGGCTCTTTGCGCTGGCTTCGCATTTCGACGACACTGTTCTTCATCGAGCCGGTAACACGTGAGCGCCGAATGAAGGCTGCTGCGTCGGCAGTGGTGTAAAGCGTTGTCTGTTGTCAGTGTCCTTTTCGTCATCCTCATCATGCCCATCCTACCCCCGATTCCCGTTTCCCGTCGTCCGGGTGCGGCGGCCCACATCTGTGTGCGCCGATACTGGCGCTTGCGGCGACGTTCTGCTGGCCCGTTCAAACAGCAGCTACAACAACAAGAATAACAACCGCCACAACAACAACAACAAGAATAACAACCGCCACAACAACAACAACAAGAATAACAACCGCCACAACAACAAGAATAACGACAACAGCAACAGAAGCAGCAACAACAACAACAACAACAACAGGACATACAGTGGTGGTTCCCGTTTCTGCAGATGCAGCTGCCAGCTGTTGTTGTTAATGTTGTTGTTGTTGTTGTTGTCAAGAATGATGGTTGGTTGTGAAGATGACATCGAAGATGGAGACGACGATGTTGTTTCTCTCGTTGGTTTGTTGGTTGTTCAGTCGCTGTGTCTGTATGTCTGTCTGTCTGTATGTCTGTCTATAGTTGTTGTTGCTATGCGGTCTACCGGCCGGTTTACCGATGCATGCCTTCACTGTTGAAGAAGTGTGTTCGCGCTTTGACGACGGCGGCGGCGGCTACGACGTCGTCTACGGCGGAATCTGTGTCAGCAACTGTGGTGGTTGGTAGTGGACGAAGTAGACGACGAAAACACCGACAGCAATACGAAAAGAAAAAAGGCTACGCCAACCGCGACAGCAAAAAACAAAACAACAACAACAACAACAACGATAACAACAACAGCAGCAACAGCAACGGCAACACGGTGGTGGAGATGATGATGATGATGATAATGGCATTTATGACGATGATTACTACACCACCACCACCATTTCGGCGGTGCTACTCACCCCATCATCATCATCGTCATCATCATCGTCATTATCTGTACCGTGTAGAAAGACGAAAGGAAAGACGACCAAAGAAAATGTTGAGCAGCAGCACCACCATGCATGCATCTGGGTAGACAGATATAAAGACGGAAAACAGAGCCGCCGCCGCCGCCGCTGCTGGTTTGCTGCAATATATGGATTTTTCTGTAGGTGAAAAGTCTCGTTCTAGCCCTCGTTTCGGAACCTCCAAGCCAAAGAGCAGCAACAACAGTAACATCAACAACAACAACAACAACAACAACGACGACGACAACAAAAACAACGACAACAACAGAAGCAGCAGGCGCAGCCGCACACAGCCAGTCAGCCAAGCTGGCTGGGTCGGTCATGGGTCCCGCAGTTGTCTGTCTGTTGCCGCTTACTGGTATTGGCCTCTCCCTTTCTGTATCTGTCAGCGGCGTTGTCAACGCCAGCGGGCTCGTGGCGGCAGGAAGGGAGTTCGTACGCGACACGAACAGCTTCGTTTCCCTTTTCCCGCAGTTTTTTCCCTCTTTCCTTGACAGAATCGTGCTCTCTCGCACGAGATGACAGAAAACCTGGTGCACCAAGCAATAGAAGGCGACAAGACATTATTGCAGTATATATTCAGATATTATTATTATTATTAGCTGCTCATCATACCATGGCGCCGATTATAGATAGACGCGGCGGCATTGCCTCTCTACACACCGTGAGAAACAGAAACTGACTCAGACATTCTCCCTGCCCCGCGCTGGTTCCCCGTCGTTGCTTGCAAGTTCTTCTGGCCAGGTCCCGATTTTGGCTTTTGCTGTCCCACTGCTGATGGGTCCTAGTGTTTAGCATAGCTACCGGTAGATACGAAGGAAAGATAGTTTTTAAACTCTGTGCGTATTTACGTCTCTTTGCTTGTTCAGCGTGCTCGGCTACCCATCCTGGGCTGACAGAGAGCTATGGCTGAGATACGAGGGAGCCCTGGTGCAGGACACTGTAGCATCTCAGCTTAAGCACTTGCCGTGACACCATAATGGTATGGTCATGCTATCAGGTCTCCAGTGGTTGTCCACTCCGGGGCTCCGTGGTTTTAATCATTTAATTTCATAATTATTAATATGAAAAGTAACGCACATTTGTTGTTTAATGCGACGTGAGATTCTTCCAGAACTTCTTGGACAGCTTAGTGGGTGTATGTAGGCCTCGTGTAAGTATCGACCCCGTTTCCGCATACTACGCAAAGAAAGGGTTCGCATATTGGAGCTCCTGTCCTGATAGCGGCAGCCATCGGAAAAGTGGTTGGGTCCAGCATGGTGTCTAGATGTGGAGATAGATGGCATGGGCTTTAAGTCAGCTTCACAAAAACATCTCAGGCGGCTCTAAAAATCGCCTTTTTCACGGCGCATACACGAAGAGTTTTGGATATATCTTGCTAGCGTTCTGCTACTGTATCCGTTTAGTTTCTCTCTCCAAGGGTTCTTCCAAAGGGCCGGAGCCCAAATTTTACATTCAAATTCCATCTTATGTTTGTGAATTAGCTGTCATGCTACCTACATTTAGCATTTTGTAACCCTCATTTTTAATTAGAATTTAAATCAGGACCATTTGGGGGGCAGCAAAATCCTTGAATAAGAAGAGCCTGTCTTCAACATCTTCGTGTAAGAGCCAATGTTATAGCAATTTGTTTGTGTTAACTGTCCTGGTGGAAGAACTAATTTCGGTAGTCCCTTATAGAAGAAACATTGGCGCGGCGAAACATCACACCCACTGGAGACGATATTGAAAGCGTAAACGTTGGCCCAAAATATAGGCTAATACGTCTTCAGGGTCGTGGGCAAGGGTAGTTTTCAGACGTCTTTAAGACCGCATAACTTTGTGCCTACCTCGCTGTTGATATCAGTCACCCAAAAACTCCCATACTATTCAGTCGGCCTTCCGACGCGGAGGCATTCGATGACAAGTGTGCTTCGATTATATTGGGTACTCTGCGGTGTCTGCTTACCACCTTGAGTCGCTTGTTTCTCGTAAGCCCCTGGGGCTTATTCGATTGTAAAGCCCTGGACACCCGATGCGCCACTTGGCGGCTAAAATAATTCGAAGCCTCGGTGGACCTTGGATGCGTAGGCACCCTGCACACCCACCAATATATATATATATATATATATATATATGGATTCCCTTACTCCCTAAATACTCCACCAGGAAGGGTTAGGGAACAATATTGGAGGACAAACTACCATTGGTATTGAGTCCGAGTAACTCAAAGTCCTAAGTAGTGTAGCCCCCGTGGTCGAGATCTAGCCTTATGCGATTGTGTTGTTTTATTTAACCACGCAACCTCGGCAAACCTTTAACGACAGTCCGATAGGCTACTGTCCGTGCAGCTCATATCTTGCTTCAGTACCACTAAGGTACCATTATGCAATTATTTTGTGTGCATTAATGAGAGGGGGATGAGGGTCTATAAGGGACTACCTCTTTTATTGAGACCTCTGCACTTCCGTTGTTTTTATTTGTGTTGTTGTTTTTTTTTTACTATAGCCGAATATAGTCCAACTCGACACTCACCTTATTTGAATTGAGATAACGATGAAACGACCAACCAAGAGTGGCCACTCTAGGATTTTAACCCACGACCTACCGAATGCAAAATAATAGCTTGTCTACACCTAAGCTACCGGAACGCTAGCGATCCGTATAGTAGTAATCGTCGGTTTCTCTAAAACTCTTGCAGTGTTTATGCTTCTCTTTATTAAACAGTGAATACAAAAATACACTGTATACGTGTTCCAGTCTATCGCATGTATATATATATATATATATATCTAGTATAATTACGTTTTAATATTGTTGACACCCTAATGGATGATATTTTCTCACGGCACACGGTTGTGGAACCTCTCATCAGCAGATGGGGGCGAGATTAGGTAGGCTCGCTTCGCCGACAGACACTGCCCTGCGCGTCGTGCACCTCCTCACGCGGCGACCAGTAATACATGTGCAAGCGCACCTCGCTGAGCAAATAATCTGGCGTCTAATATCAAGTCATGCGATAAAAAATGGCGCTTCCCACAATATATATATATATATATATATATATATATATATATATATCGGTTTGCAAATGAAGAGGTAATTATAAAATATAATACCAAAATAGTATGAACGGACGAACTGAATACCAAATAGATGCTACTAAATCGCATGCAGAATTGTAGTCATGAATGATAATTACACATTGGCGTTAAAATTATCTATGTATATATATATATATATGTATATATATTGTAGTAACCATTTATTTTGTGCTTGTTTGCCAACAGATGACG
This sequence comes from Dermanyssus gallinae, assembly GCA_003439945.1. Lineage (NCBI taxonomy): Eukaryota > Metazoa > Arthropoda > Arachnida > Mesostigmata > Dermanyssidae > Dermanyssus > Dermanyssus gallinae. The sequence continues at coordinate 52,609 of QVRM01006096.1, forward strand.
ATCCAACAGGAAATTGGCTTTGCCAAGCATCTGCCGACACAACTACACCGGAAGGCGGCAAAGAAGGGATTCGACTTTAACTTAATGGTCGTTGGTGAATCAGGGCTTGGCAAGAGTACCCTGGTCAATTCACTCTTCATGGCCGACCTTTATCCTGACAGGTAGATTTTAAAAAGCGCGCGACGATGTGTTAGCGAGTACTAACTCGCTCAGATTACTTAGGGAAGATGGCAGGCAACTTGTGTTTACCTCAAGGAAAAAGAATGAAATGAAAAATCATGACCATTCAATTCATTGAATTATAGAAGTACAAGCTCTGTCTAAATGTGAGGGAGTATTTGCATGAATCTAGGTGTTACTTGTCTAAAGTCATATCAACGAGTTCATATGAAGTTATGGACACCTAGCAATTTGTATTCAAATGGATGCTTATTTATGTGACATGTCCTATTTTAATTTTAGATATCTAGTGCAAATGAATGATATATATATATATATATATATATATGTGTCTAGTGCTAGTGAATGCAAATACTCCAGCGTCCTGCAGTCTTTACGATCAGGTCCGGTACATTTATTTTTCTAGTCATATCTATTTTAATCAGCTTCCGGTCATAGTAGAGTGTTACCACGTTGCTTCAAGCCGTTCATGAATCCCCCTCTAGTCTAATGACATACCTGAGCAGGAACGCCCCACGTTATGGCCAATGCGGGTTTTCGCACACTAACATAACAATTATTTTACCTTGAGTCGTTAGATTTGTTTTGAATGTTTTTTTTACGACTTTCTAATAGCTGAGTGCTAATACGGATAATCCGTAACCCATGTAGCACTACAGTAATTGCAATCTATGTGTAGTTTGGTGCGAAGCGAACTAATATAGCGGTTCAGTATGCTTAACCAGTATGTAAACCGTTAGCGCCTAACCAGTATCAGTCGCCTGGAACGCACATGAGGTACTTCCTGTTAGGCTATCGTACGCCGCCTTCAGGCTCTCACGTGGTCGCCCCCCAACGCGATTAAATTGAAAATAGTACTAAGCATGTAGTAACAAAGTTAATGGATTAACGTTCAAGTCGTAACCATCGCATAACACTGCTAAAGCCAGTAATAATTAATTCCTCTTATATCTCATATACATATGTAGTAGTATCTAAATGTTGAAACGTGGTAGCGGCGGCAAAAGACGTGATTGAATGTTGCCACAGCGATCTCGGTCGGGATCGACGTGGGCGGCAAGCTTCCATCGAAGCATCATCATTCTTTAGATTTTCACATTTGGGTTAAGGTTATAGGTCGGTTATAGATCACTAATAACTCAGTGAATATGGGAGGCACGTTAGATTCGTCCGTAAATGAATACGGGAGGCACGTTAGATTCGTCAGTAAAGGATCGTATAGTCTGCGTCGTTGTTGTTGTTGCTGCTGCTGCAGCTGCTGTTGTTGTCAAGCATGCTTATTACGGTCGTAGGTCGTGTTGTTGTTGGTTTATTGGTCCCTTTGTTCAAACGAGAACGGCTGATGGCTGTCTGCTTCGGCCCATGTGTTAACTTTGTGTTTGTCGATCTCTGTGCGTGTGTCCGTCTGTGCTTCTTCTTCGTCCTGCGTTAGACGCATCCCGGACGCCGTCGACATGGGCGACGGCAATACCGTCGAGGTGGAAGCCAACACCGTCGAGATCGACGAACACGGAGTCAAAGTCCGGCTGACAGTCATCGACACGCCGGGCTACGGTGACCGGCTCAACAACGACAGCTCATTCGAGCCCATCATTAAATACATCGACGATCAGTACAACAGGTAGGTTCGTTCGTTCGTTCGCTCGCTCGCTCGCTGATTAGTTGAATCGCTGGTTAGTTAGCTAGTTAGCGATCTAGCTAGTTGATGAATGTATTGATATTTCTTCGTTAACGTTGACGATGGCGATTCGCTTCTTAGGACGACGCATCGGAGCGTCCTCCGTTATTCGACTCGTTCCTCTTGCATCTCTCGATCGATTTCTGCTGCCCCTTTCACCCTGTCACTCTGCCACACCAGCTACTTGTTTTTGCCGTATCAATGCCAATTCGAACTGATATATACATATAATATATACATATATATATATATATATATATATATATATATATATATATAGATATATAATATATATATATGTATGTATTATATATATATATATATATATATATAGATATATCCATCCATACATACATATATATATATATATATATACATATATATATATATATAATAATATACGGAACTTAGGCAAGCAAGCATTTACATATGGTGTTCAAACGTATCGCGACTTTTGTGTTTTTTCAAAAATTATTCATTTATTCATAGAATATCTATTTTGTCCCCTTCAAAGTAGCCCCATGAGATATTATACACTTGTGCCAACGGTTTTTCCAATCTTCGAAGCACTTCAAAAAACCATTTTTTTTATCTTGTTCAGCTCCTCCTTCGATGCCGTCTTTATCTCGTCAAGCGTAGCGTAACGTCGTCCTTTCATGGGCCTCTTCAGTTTAGGGAACAAGAAAAAGTCACAGGGGGCCAGATCTGGGGAATACGGTGGCTGCCGCATCATTAGTGTGTTGTTTTTGGCCAAAAACTCGCGCACAAGCAACGATGTGTGAGCAGGGGCGTTATCGTGGTGCAAAAGCCAATTTTTGTTCTTCCACAAATCCGGGCGTTTCTGGCGGATTACTTCGCGCAAATTGCGCATAACTTGCAGGTAATATTCCTTATTGACCGTTCTACCCTGTGGCAAGAACTCATGATGCACCACGCCCCTGCAATCGAAGAAAACTGTCAGCAAAACTTTCACATTCGACCGAACTTCGCGCGCTTTTTTCGGTCTTGGTTCGTGCGGCAGCTTCCATTGAGATGATTGAGCTTTGGTTTCCACGTCATAACCATAAACCCACGATTCGTCACCAGTTATGACCCTCTGGAGCAAATTTGGGTCGTCGCGGACAGAGTCCAACATCTCATTAGCAATGTTCATGCGATGCTGTTTTTGGTCGCAATTGAGCAATTTTGGTACGAATTTCGCGGCGACCCGTCTCATGCCCAAATCATTGATAAAAATCGAATGGCACGAGCCAATCGATATGTTTAGGTCCTCAGCAACTTCTCTAACGGTGATTCGACGATTGGCCAATACCATTTTCTCCACTTCATTAATTTTTTCGTCTGTTGTTGAAGTGCTCGGGCGTCCGGCACGCTCTTCGTCGTTCACATCTTCTCGGCCTTCTGAGAACATTTTGTACCACCGATAAACGTTGCTTCGGTCCAAGGTAGCTTCTCCGTATGCCACAGTCAACATTCGGAATGCATCCGCGCACTTAATTTCGTTTTTCACACAAAATTTGATACAGGTTCTTTGATCCATTTTTTTGAATAGGTAAAAATCGAAGACGATCCAAAACACGTGCAAGCAAAGCAGCTGTCAACAATTAAGTGAACATTCAAAATGGCCGAGCTTGTCGGCATAAGTGAGAGACATGAGTACCAACATAACGCCACAAAAAATCGAAATTCGAATATACGTAACCCGCGAAAAATTCAAAGTCGCGATAACGATTGAACACACCTCGTATCTTGCGTAGGGCGTTTGTTCAAATTTACAGTTATCGACACCAGTCAATAAATGCCTCTGTGTAGTGAAAGCTCGGAACTTTCACTTATTCAGCATGCGTGCCGTCCTTTCGCATATCGTGTTCGTTAGTTGCTTAAGTGCGCTGAAATCAAGAATTTTCGTACAGTGTTTGATGTAGGCCTTAGACTTCAAAAAGGGGTGACTTAGGATTTACGAAAGTTCAATGTCATATTATTTAATCTAAAAAAGAGATAAACATATTGACACAACAGGGGTATCAGAATCTGCAAAGAGAAAAAGAAACTATATATATATATATATATATATATACGAGAGCGGTCGAAAAGATCTTTTAAAAAAACGAACGTTTATTTAATCTTCCAAAGTGTTCGCGTTCCTTTCAAAATAGCTTCTACCCGCTGCAATGCACTTGCGTCACCTTCTTTCCCATTCCTCGAATCATTTTTAACCGTGCCTTTCAGAATTGAGTTGAGTTGCTGTTGTGATTTTTTTCGTTATCGTCTGTATAGTTTCAAAACGTTGTTTTATATTTGTAAGGACAGGGAAAAGTGCCGCGGAGCTAGATCCGGCGAATAGGGAGGTTACAGAAATATAGAAATCGAATTTTTCATAATACGAACTTAGTAACGATGTGTGTGCCGGTGCGTTGTCGTGACGGCGGATCTAAGAGTTGTTTGCCCAGAGCTCAGGCCTCTTGCAACCAACGCTGCCGCGCAATCTTCTTAAAATTTCGCGGTAATATTCCTTATTGATCTTTCTTTGAACTATCTTTGGAAGTACCAGTGGGAGGATTTGGCTCTGGTTTGTCGATGTCGTAACCATATACCCATGATTAGCACCCGGCAATCACTCTCTGAAGCAATCTGGATCTTCTGCCACCGCCTGAAGCTTCAATCCGGACATCTCCCGACGGGCGTTAATTTGCGGGAAATTCAACATTATTGAAACGAACTTCGCTGCCAGCGTTCTGACGCATAAAATATTGGTCAGGACTGTTACTACAAATATATAAGATATCACTAATTCCTCAGCTGCCTCCCTGATAGTAATTCAGCGACTCTTGAGTACGATATCACGAACTTTTTAAAGAATCCACTTTACAACACATGATTTGGTTTTTAATACAGAACGTGGTGCAGATTCGTTGCTCCTCCAATTTCGGCCCCCCCATGGTGATTTCGGTCTGACGGCAAAATTCAAAGTATAAGAACTTGCCGATCCACTCCCGTATATATATATATATATATATATATGCTCGCATTTATTTAGGAATTTAATATATACATGTGAATGTTTAAATCCACGGTACCGATGGCTCACTCCTCATCTATCACTCGTGTCCGAGTGGGAGTCTTGCCCGACCCCTGACGCGAAGACGCGGGTGCATCCAGTCTTTCATAGTGCCGAGCACCGAAATCGCGTTACCTCTCTGAATCTCTAGAGAAAGCCGTTGGCAGAAGAAAGTGCCCGCCCTCTTGTCCATCGTAGCCTGCTGTAAAGCGTCGCCAACCTGGGAAATTAGCGTGGTTGTATATATGCTTATAGTGAAAGTATCCAGACGTTCACGATCGAGAGTAACACCATTTCTTGGTAATGACATTGACCGACGGGCACGAAATGTGAGAGAAAGATGGATATAGATGAACGGATTCTTTTTGACGGATGGATTCACCAGAGGCTATATGTCGGAATGAATTTCGTAATTGAATTATTTCTAGAAAATATAATTAACTTTATTTTCAGTTTCCCGTTTACATGCTTGCTTTTTTAGAATGATATTTGTCGATGTCGAATGCCTCCTTGTCGTCATCACGTCTAACCCGTATGATCTATGTCATTGCTGTTTCTCTTTTTTTCTATTACGACAGCTATCTGTGTAAGGAGAGTGGGATCAATCGAAAGAACATCGTCGACACCCGAGTGCATTGTGTTCTTTATTTTATCTCTTCGCTTGGGCGTGGCTTGAAGCCTCTCGACGTTGCTTTCATGAAAGCGCTACAACATAAGGTAATGTCGTATTCTGCATTTATATATAAATATATTCCTTAACCACGCGCCAACAGCCCCTTCAGAGTACAAGTCGCCTGGCTTTATCTAATTCAGAACCTCAAAGCTCCCGATGAGACAACAGCCAATGTTTTGAACCAATTATTAGTGTAGCATTGTTCGATTCGTAATTGACCAGTTGATCGGTTAGCTAACTAGTCTATCTGACCAAATAACGGCTATATATATACATCACTATCCACTATATATGCATATATTGAATGCGTTGTTGCCGTTAATACAGGTGAACATAATTCCGTTAATCGCGAAAGCGGACTCGCTTACGGCGAAGGAGTGCGAGGCACTAAAGGACACGATTCGCCAGCAGGTGGCCGAACATGGCATTCAGTACGTATCACCGTTTCACATAGAGGCCGCTAAAGAAAGAACTGTGTAGTTTCAGTTTTCATACTTGCAACTTACTAGGTATGTGACAAAATATAAGGTTTTAATTCAAGTAAATAATCATTAATACAGAATACAGCATTCCGTTAATCGCGAAAGTAACGGCAAAGGAGGCTTCAGTGCTTTCAAAGGCCTTGACGAAGGAGCAAAGACCCGTACACACATACATATATAGCCAATTCAACGCTGCCGTGCCGTGCGTACGTTTCTTGTTTTATTGTCGCGGATCCAGAATCTACGACCTCATGCCTTTAGACGATGACCCGTCTCTAAACGATCCGGAGTACGTCAAGGAGATCAATCAGCTCCGCGAGAGCTTTCCTCTTGCCGTGTGCGCTGCTCTCGATGTTCAGGAGGTCAACGGCAAGAAAGTTCGCGCACGCAGATACCCTTGGGGCTTTGTTGAGGTCGACAACGAAGGCCACTGTGATTTCCAGAAGCTCAAGACTATTATTATTCATCACCTCGAAGATATGATCGAGAGGACGGAAACGGTAAATGCACAGAATATAAACATATACGGTAGATTTATTATTTAAAGCACTTTGGGTTCTATAACTGATGCGCGTGACATGCAAGCTTTGCTGCTCACGTTTACTTACCTGTCGTGACCTGCCCGTAATCAATAGCATAAACTGTCGGTCTTTTATGTTTATGAGTGTGGAGCATACCGCACAGTAGCATACCGCTGAAAGTATTCGTTGCTCATTCGTTATTGGTTGCTGCGGCTGCTGCTGGTGTTGCAGGTTCACTACGAAAGCTATCGCGTCCAGTGTCTGATGGACAAAGGCCTGAAACAGCCTGACAAGCAGATTCTCGTTCTGCCTTCCGACGACGTCCTGCAGAAGGAGCGGGAGCTGCGCGAGAAGGAGAAGCAGTTGCGCGAAATGGAGCGCCAACTCGAGGTCATGCGTTTCGAGATGGCCAAACAGGCGTCCCGAAGCAATCTCGACTCGTCGTCTAACGTCACGGCATCCAGTGGAGAAGAAAAGGACTAGCTCACCTAAAGTGGAATGTTTAGTGGCTCCTATTGCTCCTTAATAGGGTTGCCTTTCGTGAACCATGTCCATACAGCGCGGCATATATATATATATATATATGTAGTGATGCGGCGTCACAATTTGTTTCCACAATCAGCTGCAAGAGAGAGAAAGAGAGCCTACTTCGAGCCATTGTGGTGCGTGTAGGTTCTAGCCAATAGTTTCCTCGGATAACGTGAAATGGTTCACGGAGTTATTGACGATTCGACTGATATTATGTGACGTTAACGCGCATAGGGCGCAAGAAGCCACGAGTACAATCGTATTGGAATTGTAATGAGAATTATCCGGGGGTTATCCCTACAATTAAGTCATTATGCCGAAGGCATACTGATTACTGATACTGAGGTGACTGATTGGATTCACTCACTGATCGCCTGCTACGTGAGGGACTGTTAGTGGCCATGTTCAAATGCTCTCTAAGTGCCTAATGACATTCAATGACGTAGTAGCCTACTACGAAAGACTGCGAAAACTATGCACTAGCTAGCTCTTGTTGTTGCAATCGTAGCGGAAGTAGCAGCAACGATATCTATATATATATATATATATATATATATATGAATAATTATACCGCTCAAGAGTTGGTGGCTATACAAAACGAACAAATCTACTGAAGCAACATTATCAGGTAGATAATAGCAGCCTTAATATGTTTCTCTGACATCGAATAGTCTTGTGAAAGTTACAAAAGCATCGAAGGTCCTTCGCCGGTCGCACAGAAGCGCTGATTGGGCTAAGGTTAGATTGGTAAAAAGCGATTAAATAATAAGATATATATATACGACCGAGGAAGAACGACAGGTCACCAGAGATTGAATATGACTGTAAAAAAAAGACATTGTGCCAACAGGGTTCCCTATATTTGCATTCATACATGCGGGGACAAAGATTATACAACTATATATACATGTTTTCTTCTCTATTTCCGTCCGATAGGATGCGTGTGGGCACTGCGCACGTGTGTCTACAGCAAATGAATAAAAATGCTTTGAATTGTGTATTTATAATGTTCGTTGTTTTCCTCTAGCATGTATGACATATCAAAACACCGTTATGCGCAAAAATAATTTTAACTCAGTTAAAGTTACTTTTTAGACCCTAATTAGCATGCGGTTTGTAAATATACTCAACAGCGCCGAACATAGCTAGTAACAAAACTGAATTGCACTTCCAGGAAGCATATAGGCATAGCGAATTTAGATTAACATTTCATATCAGCAGTACCGTTAGGGACGCTTGTTGCATAGTTTGTCGCAATGCACCATACAGTATCTGCAGACGCATGAGAATGATATATCGTGAAATGATTCATCCCGCATATAAGTGACGGTTATATATTAGTACATATATGTATACGTCCTCAAAGAGCGCAACGTTGGGAGACGTCTGTCTGTGATACATGCTTTCAATCCATTACCCTCCCAGTATTTTTCTATCTACGCTAGATGTTTCGTTAATGTTCGCACCTCAAACCCTCTAATATGCCAATTACAATAATAACGTGCGATCATATCTGGAACATAAAAGCAGAGCAGGCCATATATAGAGCGACATACGGTGCGGAAGTGCGGCAGCAGTGCTCGACACGACGACCAAATGCAATTTGTCAGCTTGAAGGAGGAGGAACACTAGACGTTGAAATAGAAAACCAACCGAAACACAACAATGCAACAAACGACAGCAAGGGGTGTATTCTTCACTCGAAAATATATCCATTGAGGCAATACACTACATCGAAACTGCACTGACTTTCGATGACTTTCCGTGTTAGGACATATCGCGCGCAGTCGTCTGTTGAGCTGCAGGCGGGCATGTTATTATCCGACGAGTGACGAGACCCGACTGCTCGCCGGTAGCCTCACGCTGCCGTGGCTCTGAATTCTGCCGGTAGTTGTAGTTGTAGAGACCGTCGATTTGCTCGCAAAGTGAAGCGTACTCGTCGCAGATGCGCGAGAAGTCCTCAACTGTGAGCATCATTGTGACAAGCTCGGGATCGATGTCACTCCGCGTCATAATGTGCGGTACGAGCTCGGCGCAGAGAGGTTCGGGTATGAGGTTTCGCAGTGTGCGTCGGATCGACTTGCGTTTCGTGTTGAACAAACACCTGAGCACCTTCTCAACGAGCTCGAATCTCTGCCGAAATAACGGCTCTTTGCGTGGGATAAGGCGGACGACACCGGAGTCGACCTCGGGTGGTGGCACAAACGACCCGCCTGCAATGGTAAAGCACTCCTTCACGTGACAGTAGCCCTGGGCGAGAATCGATAGACGACATTTTTCCGGGTCGGCGTCGTTGGCACCGAGCCGACGGGCGACCTCTTTCTGAAACGTGAGCGTCATTCTTACGCGTCCATGCTTCCACGCCCCACTCCGTTCCGACACCTAAGTGCCATGCCACAACAACAACAACAACAAAAAACCATACTATTATATATAAGGGTTGCCCGAATTTAAAGCGCGCAAGTTACGAAAAAGTTATAAGTTACCTTTATTATAAGTCTATTAACACATTTAATGTGCTCAAATTAAGAGAAAGTTATAAGTTACCTCTGTTATAACTCGATTAAAAATTGTCATTTCTGTTCTCGCGTTGATTGCTGTTCTTTCCTGAATGCATCGATCCACCATGCGTTAAGTTAATTTTAAATGCTGGAAGGTGAATCACGTGAATCGGCTATACGCACACTGCGATGCACCCTTCGAAAGTTCTGTTACAACCCTGAAGGCTGGCGCTGATGTCACCGCTTTAATTATGACGCTATCACACGTGTCTTCAATTTTTCATATTGGCAAACCTTATATATATATTTATCTATAAAATATTGTGATGATTTATTAATCATTTACAATACGTTTGCACACTCCGCACTGCTTGCCTATATATATATATATATATATATATATATATATATATATATATATATATATATATATATATATTAGATTGTACATTGCATCTGATATTACATTAATGTCCATCAGGCGAAGGCTAGAATATTTGGATACCTTCATGGAGTTTAAAATACGATTGTACATAAGACAATCCGCTCCAAAATAGGATTTATCATAATGGAATTACGGGCAATTTTACACATCAACAATGAGGCACAATAAAGGAAATTCCCCAGCACACCTTCAACTGCTCAGAGAGCTCCCCTGCCACGGTGTCCGTGTATGCAACCGGGCAACATTTTCCAGTTAAAAAAATATCTATAAGTTACACGTTTACCACCATCACCTAGGCAGGTTTCGGTTATAAGCATTACATCAAAATTATTTTATGCGGTGTATGAGTTAAGCCATTGTGTATTTTCTTTTTACCAATCGAGCGTGAATCAAACTATACACGTGTTTCATTAATTTTTATGGTTGCCGTTCTCCACAGCCCCGTTCTTTACAAAGCCCCCCAACGAGGTTACCACCGCTACTGATATACCAGCATTTGTATAGCATCAGCCGTGAACTATATAGCCTGCACATACTCTGCAACTCGTTCAGATAGATGCATTTCCTAAAACTTCCTACCTAAAATATATTATTGAAATCTGCCCTATGGAACATTATTCCCGTGTGATATAAATTTAGGGCTTGATCGAAAAGCGTTACAGCCTACCATTTGCATCCAGCGAACGACGAGGATCGTCGATACGGAAAACGGGAGGTTGCCAATCAGATGTATGTCAGGCGGATGATCTTCCCAAGGAGTTGCCTTCGCAGCTGGAATGAGATCGTCTAACGGTCTCAACAGGATGTCGCCATGAACAACCTGTAAGGCCGATCCAAAAGTAGGCAGTGTACAAGCGCAGTTCAAATAAACACCAACCAAATTAATTCTAATTACAAGAATGTTTGTCTATATACTAAAGTCGCCCTGCACTTTCTGTTCTAGGCCTGACTCTATGCCAAGCTCAAGAAAAGGACTTATACGGAAACTATATGTATGTATGTATGTATGAGCAAACACGAGTCAGGAATGTATCAATCATTTAGAAAAAAACATATCAAAGAAAACAGCGTAGTTGAGGAAGGGTTACAATAAGCAAGCTATTTAAAACGGCGTTACGAGACAAGATATAATAGATGCCGGCTGACATGACTGCAAAAGCAGTAACACAAATCAAATGCACAAACCAAATGGACTTGTTAGAAATGGTAAACAGAGAAATATATGGCAATAATATTATAGTGATGCGCTTAATGGGAACCTACCTTTAGACGGTGTTCGGTGGCTTCGGCAAGCAGTTCGAGTGCTGGCAAAAATCTTCGATCTTTCTCAATCACCACGACGGACTCCGCACCCTGTTCAAATATTGGACGTGTCAGACATCCCGGCCCGGGTCCGACTTCTACAACATGAGCTCCCTTCAGCTTACCTGCAGCGTCGACAACAATAATTTTAGAAATCAACAAAAGACACTAAATGCTATAACATTACTACAATATTCTTCAAGTTCCTGGGGTCACCTAGCAACCAGTCTGACATATGGTCTCGGTGGCCTTCTGACAGAAACACATGTGTCTACACAAGCATGTATTAAATATCAATGCCCTTCAACACATCACTTTAGAGGAAAGAGACATCTAAAAAGACGAAACAAGTGCCGAAGCTACTGCCCCGTTACTGTAATCTATTTACAATATTTTGTAGGTTCGTTGTGGGGCACTTTTATAAAACGATCCGTTCGCCAAGTTGTAATAATGAGATTACGTTTCTGCATCAGATCTCAAGCAGAAAAAACGCTTCGTCCTCGAGGAAAAATGTTGCTCTCTATGGAGTCAAAGAATAAGCTATATATATATATATATATATATATATATATATATATATATATATATATATATATATATATATATATATATATATATATATATATAATATATATATATATATATACTCAATCAAAGTATGTGCACTTAGTAAATAACTTCATATGTGCCATGCCTGTTGACGTCCTTACTGAAAAATTCCAATAAAGCGATAATAATTGAATGTCTTTTATAGCGTCCCGTAGTCGAACACTGTTAGTGTAACGGTTGTTGTTCTCACCTGCTGCTCGAACGACCTTCGCGCATATCCTCGGATCGAGAAGAAAGTTCTGCGAAAGCTGTTTTAGCGCTCGAAGTCGATAGAATCGGAGTATATCGGCCGGCGTTGGCAGTGGCGGAAGCCGGTAGAATGCTTGTTTCATAACAGGAGCGGCAGCCATCGCCTGGCCTTACTGTTAGAAGAGTGTCTACAATTGTCCGAAGGCAAAGACACGATATTATTGCTTCGAAACTTCGTTCTGGCCTTATTGTTTACGGAGTTATAGTTTTTTTTTACGAAATCGACGTCGAGGAAGTCTCGGAAATGCATTATGTATTAGCGGTGCCTGTAGCACCTGGCACCTAGTGTGGTTGTCATCGGCCTCTCACGAAAACCGATATACTTACTCCCCACCCCCACACAGGCTCGAATGAAGTCAACAGCCTAGCCTACACGTACGGGACCATGCTTTTGCACTATCTAATTAATCTGTCTAATTAAGTATCGGTATGATGCATAATGTGACTTAAGAGTACTACACCTCAGTCAAGTCTGCAATTTGTTCCTCTAATAGCATACCTTTACAACACATGTGAATGCCTGGGAAATAAACAGCTTACGCAAGATTTTGTTGTCTTGTTGTTATAATGTCAACATCGGACGTAGTATATAGAAAGCGTACAGTCTAGAATTGAGGTTTGTTTAAATCTTCAGTTGAAGTCAGAGCAGACGTTCGACAAAAAGCGAGGTATACTGGCAAAAAGAATGAGCACTACTATTTCCATGTATTCCTTTATGCTACAGACTATTCTAGTCTACAAATTAATTAAAGAGACGTTTATTATTAGTAGTAGTAGCAGTAGTAGTAGTAGTTAACTTCTTTCGTTTCGGATTGTGGCCCGACTTGAATTAGAAGTAGAAACAGTTTTTAAGAGGGTTGTTTTTTTATTTCTAGATCATCCTCCGTCCCCTACGGGCTTGGAACTTAACCTGAGGTATATCTTCAATGCACCTTGAAGATGGTAGGTAGTGATAGTCTCCACCATCACTGCTGATAGTGGTGAAGACTCATCGTATCATGCGAACTGCATGTTGTACAGGTAAAGCGATTACAATAACACTTACGCGCACCCACATATCACCCATCAACATGCACCTGCAGCAGCCGAGCACCATAAAGGTAGCATTATAAAGGCGGAGGCAGGCAACAGGCCATTAATCCGAGTAGGATGCATTTGTTTTTTTCTGAGGGAGGACGACTTACAAGATGTTTTAGTAGTATCAAGTAGAGATGCAAAGCGCCACGCCGGATGAACGTCCAACCGATCGGTTAGTACAGATACAACAGAAAAACACTGCGACGGCGACGACGACGACGACAATGACGTTACGTTGCAAGCTGCAGCACAAAGTTAGACGCGCCCTTTAGACGTTCTTCGGTGAGACTTCACTGAGGAAGATTTCGAACTGTATCGTCGTCGATTTCTGGCAATTGCAACACGTACATAGGTTGACGTACATAGGTCGACAGCGCGAAACTATGCCCCCCAGAACACGAAACAGCAGCAGCAGCAGCAACAACAACAACAACAACACCATGAACAACAACAGAGAGAGAGACAGCAACAAGAACAACAGGCACAGCAACAAAATCGACAGGGACAGCAACAAAATCGATAGGGACAGCAACAAACAGTCAACAGAGACAACTCAGTCCCCAACGACTCTCGTATCAGCTGGTGAGGGATCGATGCTCGCTATTAACAGCAGCAGCAGCATCAAGGCGGCGATCGATGTTCATTTGAAGCACACATGGCCTAGCGCGCGACGCGAGGAGAACCTACGGACGGATGGGACGCGGGGGGGGAAGGTGGAACAACATCAATAAAGAGTAGAGAGAAAGCGCAATCTTTGCCGCCGGCGCCATTTGGGCGTCGAGTCGCTCACGCATCACGTGTCACCACCTATCCGAAGCAGCGGAGAACCAAACAGCTAAATACCTAGATTATTTTATATATATATTATATACATATATATAGCAAGAGAGAGAGAGAGAGAGAGAACAGAGAAGAATGTTTGTTTAATTGGTGTATGGAGTTGTTTCACCTCGCTGTATTCTGTATTGTTCGGCTTCTTGGCCCTTTCCCTCGTCTCTCGCCTTCGCCCGTCGTGCTTCTAGGTTCGAGCGTTCGAAGTGCAGTTCCGGTGTTAGAAACGGCCGTAATGTGCCTTCTATAGTTTGTCTAAGTTTTGCTGCGGATTGCTGGTTCGACAGACAATCAATCTGTATCTCTCGTTGGTGGCGGTAGGTGTGACGTGGTGGTGTAACGCTATCTTGACCGAGATAATAATAATAATAATAATAATAATAATAATACTTTTCAGGCAGCTAGCATGACACTGCCATCATCTATCTAGAGATCAGTGTGTCGAAATCAGTGTTAGAGCCAGCTAATACAGAAGGAATAAAGCAACCGAACAACCGACAACGCTACATTCCGCCTCAGCTACCCATCTTCTGTACTGCATTATTTTGTGCTGTTAACAAAAAAGCTTCTATTTATGTAGAGCATCATTTGATTTTACTCCCGCTCGCTCTTATCCACACAGGTTCTCTGTCACTCTGACTATTCGCCTCTCTGTCACTCTTCCTAGTGTCCTCTTTTTCGTCACCATTTAATTAATCATCTCCACTTGAAGCTGGGTGTTATGAGTATACATCCATTAGCGCAGCAGCAGCATCAACCGGTCTATACATGTTCGATGTTTCAGTGCCGTCTGCTTGAATCACCGGGGCGATTTTCGAACACGGACAACTTCAGCAGGCTTTTGTTTGCTTACAGCAGAGGAGGAGCACCACCGCCACATTAGCCATCAGCCACAGTTAGCTAGGCTATTCAGTCAACCAGTTGAAAACATTGGTCGCTATTTTTTTTAGACATCTCTAACATTTCATAAAACACAACAATTGCGGCAGAACAACTCTGGCGAAGAGGAGCCATAGCCCATCGTTACATGTGCCGATCGATGACGCTAATCCGAATGATCTTGCCGTGTATTTTTTCGTGTAAAGTATGACTTGGCGAGTGTTTCTCAACAACCTCAACAACTTACAGCTGTAACCCAACTACTTCACTAGTGGCTTCAGTGGCTTCTTTAACGAAGCCAGGCGGCTGGCCGAATAGAAAAAGTGACAGCCGCAGTAGACCCAGTAGAGTCAGTGTCGAATCAGCACAACAACAACAACAACAACAACCAGATAACGCAAAAGCTGTAGAAAGAAAATTTTAAATATAGTTTCTTGTTGTTACGAATTCGGCTCGACGCAACCAACCATGTGTGCTAAGGCTGTATTCGATCGATGTGACGAAACCCTGTGCAAGCTCTAACAACGACGATGGCGACGACATTGCGGGTTCGTTAACTGGTTAGCAAACTACTAGTGTCTCGTCTTCGTGGTGTTCTTTCGGACAGTATGCATTCCGAATGTAGCACTTATTGCTGCAGATTGACGCTGGACTCGTGCACGTGTGAACGTGAACTATGAACGAGCGAATCGAGTTAAATTGACTCTATGCGTGAAGGATAGTCTGTCGCCGGCTCGTAGTCGCTGTAAAGCATCACCACCAAACGAAGAAGCGACACGTGAACAACAACAGGACGCTTTTTACTCCCCCTCCCGTCTTCAATTCCTGTCTTCCCTATATACAGAAGCAGCAGAGCGGTTCTGTTGATGCCGGGCTGACTCGAGCGCCTTCATCGAAGACAGCAGATTTCAGCAAACTCTCTTGCTTCTCGAAATCTCGAAGGATGTGCGACCTCAACATTGTCGTCTACGAGAACGGCTGTCGGATGCTGGAGCACCAGGTGCTCGCGTGCATCCGCAAAGCGTTCAAGCTGGGCTTCAACACGCTCGCCCTCAATGTCATCGTTGGCGAAAGCGAGCTGTCCCCGAAGCAGGCCCTGCCGAAACCAATCAAATTCGACATTCCGGAGTTCTGCCTCAAGGAAGCGCGCTCGCAGGGCCGAACGCTCAAGGTCAGTCAATAGCTCCGTCCTCGGATGATCTATCTACGCTACCGTTCTCTGGCGAACGCGCCGAGCAGCACGATTTTTTTACTACTACTACTACTACGGACTAGATTTCAATCGATCAGATAAACATGAATAGAGTGGATTGATTTAATTCTTTCTTTTTTGTTTAAATAGAAAAATATACGATTTGTTATATACGATTACATAGTTAATACCATAACACTTTTGCAAATGTATTTTTCCATTTTGTCATAAATATATGTAAGTGTAATACATTTTGTTGCGACTATATTTTTATTGCTATTACATTCAAGCTGAAGATCGCTATGTGACATTTGTGTGTCTGCTCGTGTTATCATTGCTACTCGATTATTTTATTGTCTGTATAATAATATGCTCAATCCAAATCTGGAAGTCCCATAAAAGATTGTTTACGAGCGACAGAGTGTGTCGCGCCGAGATTGAACCCGTTACTTTCTGTCGACGTATTACATTATATTCATCTGTTGATGTTGAGTTGTTTTAGTGATATAATGGTGAATATATATTTAATTTTTTTCAATTCAATTCAAACATGGTTTATTTACGGAACTGCATACATTCACATGCTTAAGTTCTCGTTATGAAAAGTGGTACAAGGGTTTGGGGATAAAAAGAGAAAAAGAAGATAATAAAAATAGAGGTTAACACCTATATATATATATATATATATATATATATATATATACTGTACGTTTAGGAGCTGCCTGCTTTAAGCTTCACGATTGATCCATTCAAATAGAACCCGTTGACGATAATAATATTGACGAGGGTTGCACCTCATGAGGTTCACTGACGTTTTCTTTCGTGTGTGGATTGGGAACTCGGCTGGCTCTTTAGTTGCTTACGCGACTATCGGGAAAGGTCTCAGAGAATCAACAGGCGCATAAGCTTCAACAAAACCCTGTTGCTCGTGAGTACGACCTTGTCGCTGCCTCGCCGACAACCGAAGGTCTCCTCAACTCGATTATCAACCAGGTACTTTTCCGCTTTTTCTCTCTTTATTATATATCCGTCGTACCGAAACTCGTATATATATATATATATATGTATATAATATATATATATATATATATATATATATATATATATATATATATATATATATATATATATATATATTACAATGTGATATAGACATGTATGTAAACTAAAGAAGATACTGATACTAATTAGATCTTGCGAATAACAACTCTGCTTGTTACTTTCGATGTGCTCTAGGGTGGCGTGGACATCATCTACTATCCGTTGACAGAGCGTTGTGCCTTGCCGAAGTACAGCTCGATCTCATTTGCCATTCACAAGGGTATACTTCTCGAACTGCCCTATTCGACGCTGCTCGGTCCTCAGCGCGCGCTCGCGCTTAAAACGATGAGACGACTCGTTTTGATCGGTTTAAGCGCGAGCGCGAAGGGCGGCTTTATCTTCACATCAGGAGCATCGAGTCCGGAATTGATAAGAGGCTAGTTACTTTTAGTATAGTTGTAGTAGTTAGAAATAACTACATCCGCATCAAAGCCGGAATCATCCGAAGGGGACTCGCAGTTCTTGACTCGCTGCTGGCCGACGACCTTGTCGCTCTTAACACAGGTGCGCCCACCTTCCACAGGGCCGAGCGCACCTCATACACCGATCTGTCCACTACGTGCCGGGCCACATAATTTTTAACTGGGAGGTGCTACAGGAGGAGAAGTAATCTCTTAGTGACCATCTTATCATCGAATTCCACGTGACTTTTACCGTGACGGGATCCTCTGACGCCGCATCTGCCCATCAGACGCCGGGGAGCTCGATAGCCAAAACACTGGCGTGATGGACTGCCGCGCCCGGATACCAAAGGCAGAAGTACGCACGAGAGACGCTGCATCTCACCAGCGTCCGGCGATCTGCGTCTGAGGAAAAGGCTGCCAAACACTACGGAATTAAGTACAAGAGGCTGCGGACCCTCCTGCGCAAGGAGGCTGCAAACCGTTCTGCGCAATCCCCCCACAACACACCTTTCGGGCCCCCCGGGAAGGATGAAGAGAACCTCCCGGAGATCGCTCTGCAACATCTCTTCTCTCCCGGAGACGGGGGTTACGATGCTGATGAAAGAATTGCCAGAAGCAGTAGCGACGGCGGCGGCTGGGATGCTCAGGTCGGGCTCGTGCTCTGGCGCATGGAGGGCCGCTGACCTGGTTGGTTCTCATACCCAAGTGCCCTAGCTCCTACCGCCTTATCTGTCTACCTGGCTCTCTGGCCAAAGCATTCGAGTCTATCGCGAAGGCACGCCTCCGAGATTTTGCGGAGGGGGAGCGGCTTGCCGTTAGACGCCTAGCTATCGGCTGCCCTACTTAAAGTTCGAAACGCTTTTAACAGTCTATCGTTGAGATTCAATCAAGACAGCCAACAACTTCGCACGGCATATGCCTAACACTTACGGGCCTCGGCAATTTACACGTCGAATTATCATATCCGCAGCCGAGTCAATTGCCATGTACGGTGCTCTGGCCTTACTCACCGACACCTTAAAGTTCGCCGCCAACAAGAACCGCCTGCGGGCCCAGAGGATCGGAGCCCTCAGGATAATCGCGTGGTATTGAACGGATAGCGCAGCGGCGGCCCTCGTTCTTGCTTAACCGTCTCACGGCATATGGCAGGGAGGAATGAAACGGCTCACAAAAGGGTGCTCCAGGCGCCAGTCTCCGCACCCTAATCTCAAACATCAAGAACTGGCTAACCCGGCCAGGGCGGTAAACTTACCTTCTGCACGACCCAGATCCTGCGGCGGCGATGAACCGGCGAGAACCCCAGAGCACGGTTCTGAGGTGCCCAGCATGGGCGGGGCAGCGCGCACCTATACCGCTTTTAATGAAGATGCTGGCCGTTAACTTGCCTGAACGTTGCCAAAAAGTGACGAAAACACTCTCGTACTGGAGCACCATAGTCGAAGTCTTTTAAGCCGTCCTACAAGAGAGAGTGAGAGCCAGCCCCTCTAAGATGCCCCCTTCTTGTGGCTCCCGGGGGACGCACCCGATAGGAGCAGTAGACTCCCGCTTTGACTGTTTAATGGAATGCGCAAGCAGTCGCCAGTCAGCCCTGGAAACGGGGCAGGACTGTTTTTTAGTGGATTGAAGCCCCACACTACCATCCCACGCTTGCGGGAAGCTTCTTCGCTGCGGTGTCCGTGTGTGCAATTGCATTTTCCAGGTTTGCCCTCTAAAAAAATATCCGCATCAAAACTGCTATTGCAAAATGTGATTGCCGAGCTACGATAAATCATCACGACAGAATTACATCGTCATCATCGTCGATAAAGTATAAAGCATTTACTGGCGTCTCTTTATGCTTTTGGTTTTTAAAATTAAAACGCCTTGGTGAAAAACTACAGGGTTACCTCTTCTTCTGGATTACACACACATACCAAGGGGCCATTTGTGTTTCTAATAAGAATTTCCCCATCCAAATATACCTTTCCGTTTTACTCATGCGGACGTTGTAGTGTATGATCATTGGTATTGCTGTTCTATGACGTATTTTTTAAATATATTGAATTTCATTTTATATCAGCCTGTGTGGCCGCGAGCTTCTTGTGTCGTTGACAGTGCGCACGCGTTCTATGATCTAAGTTGAGCTCCGTGCCCTAGTCTAGGCAGACACACAGGCAGTAGGGGTGATAGAGCGAGTGCTTGCCTTGAACGCAATTTTGCATACAATGGGCGTATTTTGCCTTTGTCTTCAGGTTCGGGTGGTGACCGGGGGGGGGGGGGGGGCTATCATGCGAAATTCGTTTTCTCGCGCTGGCGCCCAAGAAAATTCCCCAATTCCCCCCCCCCCCCCTAAGTCCCCATATAATAGTTTATTTCTTAAGAAACAGCGCAGAATACTTCTGCGCATCACTTAGTTCGCGCTTACGTTAATTGTATGATAATCTCTGGTTGTTGTATGTGTGTGTGTGCAGGTCCGCTCGACGTAAGTTTTCTGGGTCACCTTTTGGATTTCGCGGCGGACGCCTCACGATGCCTTGTATGGGATGGGCCGGCGAGCGTGTTGGTGCACGCCGAAACACGGAGACGCAAAGATCGGGGAGCAGTCATGGCCCAGCTCTTGGATAAGGTTCCTCGTGGTGAAAGGTGGCTTATCGAGGCTTGTCAAGTGAAACCAAAACAGAAACCGTCTCAACAACAGCAGCAGCAGCAGCAGAAGCCACAACAGACTAACAACTCTGACGAGGAATCGTCCGTGGTACCGCTGGCCAAACGGTCGCGGACAGAATAGCGATTCTCTTCATGATCATCGACAACCGCGACGACGACGACGACAATAACTCGTTCACTTCCAACTGTGGACTGAATTCAACACGCGTCAGTTCAACCGTACATATTATTGATGAAAGAATGCACTTCCGTCACTTGCAATGCGTAGCTTAGATTGTCACAGGTTGAGTTTAAAATTAAAGTTACTTCTGGATAACTTAGCTTCTGGCTGTTCGTGTACGCCATCTCTCTGTTGAATGAATATAGTCAGTGTGACTATTTGTTGTTAAACTGGGCTAGTATTGTTCGTCCAGTTCGTCCCTGGTTGAGGGAGATATACGTAGCTGTTCACTAAGGTAAGTAAACATGTGATAATATTAAGGCCAACTTGGTACCATTGCCGCAGTCAAATTGGAGCGACTTGTAGTTGTTAGTAGTCTCCAATGCGTGAGAGTATCTCAAATCCGACGGGTACATTACAGAAGCGTTAGCTGTAATAGTTGCTCGAAATTAAGTTGTACGCTGTCGATTGAAGCAGAACTGATTTGAATTAGTAGAGCAGGCGAAAACGCCTCAAATGACTACATATCAAGTGAGGGAAGCCACCGTAGATGGCGAATGTCTATACGCCTGTATGTATGACATCTTTGTAAACTGAGGTGCCATTCTTGTATTAACGAACTTTGCCCAGCAAGGTTTGCTCATGCGTATTTGTTGTAAAATTTCGACAATGTACACAAAAAATGGAAAACACTTCCATGAAAAATAACACCGCTTGTGCAATATGCACTTTGCACAACGTATAAAAGTGCGTAATCTGTTTGTTTATTTATTTAACCTATTGCTAAGATACGTCTTCATTATGTGAGAGCATGCTTTTCCCTTAGGTAAGATCTAAGCTTGCGACGCAATTGCATGAATTACAGTTTCAGTCAGTTCATTAATGCGCATTTACTAGATCAACAAGTAAGGGTCGTCTAAGTTCGCGGATCGTCCATGTCCAACAATTTAGAATAAACATTTTAGACCAATATGTAATGAAGGCGAGATCGTAATGGCAATAGGAATGTATGAAGACACAGAGCAAGAGTATCATATAGAACTGCTAATTGCAGGCAAGGGTCTTTATACCTACGACTTTTTTTAGAGGACTAACTGGAAAATGCGGTTGCACACATGGTCACCACGGCGGGGAAGCTCCCGGCGTACGTCGGTAGTGTGGGGCTCCAACCCACTAAAAAACAGTCATGTCCCCGTCCGACGGTCTGACTCGGAACTCCTTGCACATCTCATCAAACAGTCAGGGGGGGGGTGACCCAGGGCAACAACGGCTCGGTTTGTAATAATAAAGAGACAGAAGACGCTTTCAATTTGATAAACTTTGTTCACAGCTCATCTTTGCACTCGGAGAAACTTCTCCGCAGAACAGTACTCCATGAAGCAAAATTTGTATCAGACAACTTATCATGTAATATCTGATACATAAAATATGTATCAGACAACTTATCATACGGTACACAGCGATTAGAAGCTTTTTTTAATACGGACAGATCGCACCGTTGGATCTCCAGTTAAACTAATGGCCCATATATTCAATACTGCTAGGAGCAATCTGAGATACGCTGTCCAGGCCTAGGAATTGTATATGTGCACTCTATGTAGATTTAAAGGCAGCGTTTGGCATAGCACCAAGCGATATGTTAGTTGAAAAGCTGGCAAAATCGGGAGTGCCCGGAGCAGTTCTGAGGTTAGTTATTAATATGTTAAAACAAAACACGGCGCTAATTGATAACGGGGTCGGTATTGCGGGGGAGGTGGCTCAAACCACAGGTGTCGCACAGGGCGACGGACTGAGCCCACTGCTGTTTTCCGTATTTTTGGGTGGACTACCAGAGCGGATAAGAACGGGTTGAACCCGAAAGCGGGCCAGAATCTTACTGTACCCTGATGATGTGGCCATCTTTGGTTGCAGTCGTTTCAGGGCGAAACAAGCCATGGATCGACTAGTTACATTCATGGATGAGGAGGGCTTGAAGGTTAACTGGGGAAAGACAGTAACTATGAAATTTCGTAGGGGCGGCCGTATGGCCAGGGGTGACGTGCTTCAAATGGGGGCCAAGGGTGACGTGCTTCATCGTCGGAATATTAATTAACGGGGTGAGGTTTTTCTTTTTTAAGAGGGTTTTTGCGCTACCGAATACACGCAGGAATAGGGTCGTTCACGTATTGAAGGATGGCCCGCTGCTGACGGAAGATCTACAAAAACGATAGAATCTGAAGAAGACGTGCGTCTTTGAAGTTTATATGCGGAACTGGCAAACCAAAATTAGTGAGGTGGACATAGGTATTTATGGAACAGCAGCAATGACGAGCACTGAATGGCAGAGATGAATGTCAATGTAAACAGTGCTGGAGTAAATGTAATACCACGCCGCGGTATGTCCGGCGGTTAGGCCCATAGCAGAGCTTGCAAAACGCTACATTGTTGGCGTCTCAAAACACATTAACCAAGCCTGGGTGTTAATAAAACAAATTTATTCGATACACCTACGTTTTGGAACGCGTGTAAGCTATTCGAGGGACAGGGGTATTGTCTCGAATGGCGGTGAACGCTTTTCTTACGTTGCCAGTCTTATGAAGCCGACTGTCCAGGCGATAATGTCACCATCCTAAATGTATAGGATCTGCACTCGTCTCGTCTTCGCCAGGGCGGATTATGGACTGGGTAATCTTTAAGCATTATGTTTCTTGGCAAACTAGGAGAAAACCCTGCTACGGTTGTTGCATATCTCATGGCTATAGTAACGGGCTTTATCCTCTATAGCTCCGCGATTTATATGCAAGTGTTTTTGGATGGCGTGGAAGAAATATGAATAGTCGTGACACATCTTTTCAAGAACGTTCACTTGGTTGGAAAAGACATGTGCACACATCTCCTTTCCAGTTGTGCCTTCCAGAGAAAACCATACTGGCTTAAAAATATTGGAACGCATGTTCATAGGAATGACAGAACAATAAATTCAGAGGAATTACTTTATCGTGAGACACGTAACGTCTACGAGGAATTCGTAACTAGTAGATTTGCAGAAAACAACCACACACACTCAGTTTGTTGAGATGAAAAGTGGACACCAAGGTTTATTTTTTATTTGTGTTCATGCTCTTTTATGATTACGTCTGTCTGAGTAAGGATCTCAAAGGTGGATCTTTTTCACCGCCTCGTACATCTCCTCGAACTTGTTGAATTGTTTGGCGAAAAATTCGCCATACTTGGGCGCTATTTTCGTGTCGGCAATATGAATCATATCTTTGTCGATAAAGAAATCCATATCGGAGCCCGTCTGAAATTCGCCTTCGAGCGAACCGCCACCGGTGCACACGACATTGCTCATGAGGTGTTTGAAGCACATCAGCTGTCGATGGTAGTGCTTGACGAGGTCTTGTTCGGTGAACGTCTTGCCCTCTTCGATCAGCGACAGCGGCAGTGCGAAGAACTTCGTCAGCTTCTCGACCGGCATCGTCGTGTACAGCTTGAGGTAGCTGCGGATCGTCGGAATGTTGCGCTGGGCCTCGATCTCGCCACGGAACGCGTTCCACTGCTGCTGCTGTGGCTGAATGCTCAACTGCTGCAGCGCGGCCCCATCCATGTCCTGTATGTCGTAGGTGAATGGGCTCACCGGGCTGAGGAAGCGCGGACAGCCCGACAAGAACTGCCGCTCGAACACCTCCATATTGCCCTGCGTCATCTTGAGCATGCTGTCGGTGTGTTTCGCCTTGAGCTGCGCCATGACCGACTCGTCCATTCGCTGCGGATGCAACACGTAGCAGATCGACAGCAGCGAGTACATCTTGTCCGTTTGGCTGATCATCTGCCGCTGCTGGTAGCTGCGCGCCGGCAGCGTCGACATCTTCGTGCGGCTGATGTACATCAGCACGTTGCAGAACGTCCGGATCGCGTCCTCGTACCGCCGCATCATCATGTAGGCGAAGCCGACGTAGTAGTAGGTCGACACCTGGCAGGCGGGCACGCGCGACAGGCCCTGCCGATTCAGCTCGAGATGCTGCAGCACCTTGATCGCCTGAAAGTAGTCGCCGAGCTGCGAGTGCAGCCGGAGCAGCGCGATCAGCGAGAAGTAGCCGAGCATCTTGTAGAGCGTCCGCGAGCCGTACTCGCCGGCGACCTCGTCGGGGTTGCCGCCCTTCGAGAACACCTCGAGCTGCTGATTGATGTTCGACTTCTGCACGAGCGAGTGCAGCACGTTGAGCACCGAGTGCACGTTCCACATCTTGGGATGCGCCTGACAGCGGGCCCGGTCCTCCGGCGTCATCTCGTGCAGCGTGTAGAGGAACGTCGAAAAGCTCTGAAACTGGTAGACGAAGTCCTCCATGATCTCCCACAGCCACTGGTTGGGCAGCTCGAGCGACACCGGACCCTGCGACGACAGGATGTAGTTGAACAGATTCACGTAGTTCTGGTAGCTGTTGAAGCGGTCGTCGAGCGTGACCTCGCCCGTCGCGTAGATCTGCCGATAGTAGAGCTCCTTGTAGATCGTGTGCACGAGCCCGTCGTCCTGAAGAATGCCGACAGTTTCGCTCGGGTGCGGCAGCATGTTCTGGTAGTTGTGCATGAGGGTGGCGAGCGAGTTCGCGTAGAGATTCTGCATCTCGACGAGATTTCCCTCGCGAATCGCCTCGCCCAAGTACACGAGGTTCATCTGCATGGCTTCCGAAACCTTCGTCTCGCCCTCATACTGCCCGTACTGCCCAACCTCGTCATCGTCATAGATGTAGTCCTCGTCGTACTGATCAGGCTCCATCTGCAAACGCAAAATATTGCACTGCTGTTTGATTTCAGGAAGTTTTTGCAATGAGCTGACTGCACTTCCGTGGTTTATGCAAATCCAGTCGTTGTCCTTGTTTTTTTTTACAGCTTTACAGATTGGCAAAACTAACTTTGAAAAAAAATATTGTTTTATCCGATAACTGACCTAGGTATGGTCTCGGCGGAATAATGTCCAACTATCGGGGGTGAGTCCCACAGTGCATAGGGCTGAGTTTCTATCTACTCACCCTATTGCATTAGTGCCCAAACGCACACTCTTCCAGTTAGTTTGTAGAATTCTGTATTTCAGCTTATATATATATATATATATGTATATAAGCTGAAATACAAAATTGTACAAACTAAATACTATAAACAAATTTAAAAAAATAGTTTCTTGAAGTCTGTATTTCAGCTTATATATATATATATATATATATATATATATATATATATATATATATATATACTGAACTACAGAATTCTCCAAACTAAATGGAACAGCGTAACTAAACATTAAATAAACTTATCGTACTCTCGTTCTGAGTGCGATCCCTTTCAAAATTGTAAAGAGGAATGTGGATTTTGTGGGATTGTGAGCCCTATGCTAGTTGCTACTGGCTACCAGCACCGCATGCGCATCAGGCATTGCCGATTTAAAAAAACTGGACAACTAATATAAATAATCTCGGAATATATACTTTTTATACTATTCTGGAGTCAACAAGGCATATACTCTTTGTCGTACCTACATATTTAATAAATAATAAAAAAGAGGTTATATTATAGCTACTATGAGGTTGCGATTGGTCAGCAACAATGATGCTAGGCTGTGAATGCGATTCGCTTTTTCTGAGATTCGCCCTCTGTATTGACAAGACAGCAGTACTTTTGCAAACGGTCATACCTTGTCCTAAATTATTGAATTAAATTATTATTTGTCAGGTACGGTGGTAATCATTCCAAAACTAACATGTACAAAGAAAGTTAGCGCCGCGGGAGGCTGTTTAGCGAAACTACCCGTGGGCAGAATGCCCCTTTCTTCGCGGTATCTGAAGTAGAAGGCCCCTAAACACGCATACACAGACCAACACAGGTGTAAACGCGGTCGTGAGATCCGTAAGATTCACATATAGCACATGATGAATTACGTTTACGATGAAACGAGCCACACGATGTGTTTGTTGCTGCCCACTGCCGAATGCGTCAAGTACATCTGCTACAGATGACAGTATGTCACCAGACTATTACTTGGCCGGCATAAAATGCAACGGACACAACAGTATTTTAACAGTTTCGTCGTGTAACGTCATTAAAGCTGAATGATTTGGTTTGTTGTATAGATAGGGCTCAACGCATCATCACCATAAGCGAGGCGTAAATAAACACCCAGAAACGCCAGCCTATAGGGCAAACGCAGCTGTCACATAACAGCATCATAGCATCGCCGTCACAATATTAGGTGCTGTGCAGCTTCGAGCGAGTCCCAGTGAGACCCATTTGGCCCGAGGACGCAACGAGGAACGGCGAGATTGTGTCTCCAATCTTTCGAAGCTCCACACATTGACTAAGCTCACAGTAAACGAACTCACAGCCGCGTTCGCTTCGGCTCCTGACGTCCAGCCAGCTCACTACTGCCTTCACCTCCACCACCAGCTCCGAGGGAGGAACTCGCACCCACCTCAACCAAGATGGCAACAACGCAACAACCTCGCCAGGCGGCAGATCAAACACACCACAAACACAAATTGATCGATCACGAGAGCGCCAATGATGAGCGCCAAAGCCGCTGTGTCTGACGGCCTATTGTCTCGACGTCGAACAACGAACGAACCGTATAGCAGCGATTACCACAACCACAACGTGGTCCGTTCCCGGGCCGGCGTCACACCGACGTTAGGTTCGTCGTTGGCCTAACAGCCTCGAGCTGCTGCTGTTGTTAGTTGGTAGTGTGCTTCATTCCAGCACTGGTATTATACGTCGTCTCTCTCTCACAGAGCTCGAGAAGAACTTCTACTAACCTTCGCTGTTGGAGTAGTGAGTGGGTGGGTGATGTCACTTGCGACAGCGAACCGGTGCGATTTGACCACTGTCGAATCGAGATGATGAAGCGGCTCGAGTATCGATCGATGCGAACGATATGTTTGCTTTCTGCTACACCACACCGCACCGCCGCCAACAAACACTCACATAAAAGACAGTTTGTCGTCTGCTTCAACAGCCGCCGCCTGCGCTGAGTACATATACACGTCGATCGCCGGCCGACTGCAGCCACTAAATATATTGATATCAACAACAACATTAATACAACGACAACGACAACAACAACAGTCACAGAAGCAGACGCCCGTCGCCACTAATGACATGTCCGACGAGATCGACGGAAATATACATATTACTTTTTGCTGTTATAGATGACAAACTATATAGCATAGATGCTAAACTATATATCATAGATGCTAAACTATATATCATATATGCTAAACTATATATCATAGATGCTAAACTATATATCATAGATGCTAAACTATATATCATAGATGCTAAACTATATATCATAGATGCTAAACTATATATCATAGATGCTAAACTATATATCATAGATGCTAAGATAGATCATAGATGCTAAACTATATATCATAGATGCTAAACTATATATCATAGATGCTAAACTATATATCATAGATGCTAAACTATATATCATAGATGCTAAACTATATATCATAGATGCTAAACTATATATCATAGATGCTAAACTATATACCATCGCTGAGAGTACCATGCTACTGCTGCTGGCTGGTACTGCCTCAGCGACTTCTGAAGAAATCCTAGACGAATTTCAACATGTTCCGACCCTCGGTGCCCCATTGAACACTATTATTCGCTACACGGCGGTTTCAAACCCGCACGGGCCACCGATGATGGTCCAGAATTAAAAACAAATTTAATGGCATAATTAAGAAAGTGTTATTGGACTTTTAAAGAAATGCAGCATAATACCGATACGTATCTTTAGTAGCAGCAACCAACCGCCTCCAGTGATTAGTCGGGGACTAAGAGAAAAAAAAACAACCCACTAAACGTATATTCCCGCTCAAACCTTCCGGGACGACGGTAATTAACAGAAGTAGTGACCATAATATCATCATCGTGAATGACAACAACGACGACGACGTAGGTAAGAGCAGAGCATTGTTCATGGGAGCCACAAACATGACTGTTAGGAAAACCCTAGATATCTTAACATGTCCGGCTCTCGGTGCTTTGAAGATGTACCTCAGGTTGAGTTCCAAGCCCGTAGGGGACGGAGGATAGTCTAGAATTAAAAACAACCTCCTTAAAAAAAAAATTAATTCTATATGTGTCATATATAATATTGTTAACCTATGTCGACCCTATCGGTATAATTTCGTTCAGCTGCCCTCCGCCCGTACGGCTGAACGAACGAACCACAGCACTGTAGGCGGTCGAAAGGCGAGCAGAGTCGCATATCAGGCCACTAATTCCGTGGACAGACCATTAGCGGCGGACAGCGCAGGCCATATCGTCTCTGTCGCTGCTGCTGCGGCCGAGTTTTTCTGTCATTCGCCGCCATTGCCGGAACCCCGTTGAACGAACGCGTGCTGGGTGGTTTGGGGACGGACCTCCATGGTCGGGGTGTGTCGATAATGGACCTTTTGCTGGAATAAGCTCGAGCGGCCGAGTTCTTCTACCACCCTTGCGTGAAGTCGGTGAGGTTGTGGTGGTTTGTTTTGTTGTCGTTTCAGATGGCCAGCAGGGAAGTCGCCGTATTGCCGCCGAACGAGCTCGCGACTGGGTCGCGACTCACGTCGTCCGAAGGCCCGTGGCCATGCGAATTCTGCCGAAAGGTGCGAGAGAGAGAGAGAGAGAGACGTAGTCACTTAGCGTGCGACACTGCCCGGCTGTGGCGGGCATTTCAAAAAATTAAAGTACATATTTACATTAGTAATAGTAAACATTGATTCGTTAGCATAGTTTTGACAGTCAAATCAGGAGTGTTAGAGAGAAAGAGAGACAGAAGATTTGGATGCTCGTTCGTTAACTGAGCTAACAACTCGGCGTGGAACCCGCACAATAATATCATTATTATTCGCCTCCTTGGTTTTATGTCGTATTGACTTAGAGTGGTGTAAATCAATTTACGCTGCTTATAATTCTTGTTAACAAACCTTTTCCACATGAACAGTGCTTAGCTGTCAGACGGGGGAAAACGTCATAGTAATTATCATATTGTTCGTAGGCATATGTTTTGCCATAAAGACATCTTTCTTATCATTATAGGCGGTGTGTGGTAAATTGGTTTGAAGTAAATTTTTAAATGACTAAGGAAAACATTTGATTCAAATAATGATTTACCAATGGCATTTAGCTAACGTTGTGTTTAGGCCCTAACATAATTTAAACAAGGAAGAAGGTAATTGGAAGCGAGGAAGAGCTTCTATGTCAGTAATTTAAATGGAAATGCTTATAGATTACTATGACAAAATTGAATTAATTTACAAAACAAATTGCGTCGTCTATTATATACATTCTCATTCATTTTTAGTTTAATACTTTTTCCTGTATTCTTACAAGGAAAGAAGGTAGCCTTACGTAAGCCCGAGTGAGGATTCTAGCCCTTGAAATTAAACTAGCAAAGTAGGATTAAGAGCGCTGAGATCCAAATCAAATCTAGGAAGAAGTGTTCCATATAATTAATTCAAGTGGCAGTCGGTTAGCAGGGAATTACTAAAACGTGACGCGACATTTTGGCATAGGCCACTGCATCTCTCTGTTAGAATATTCATGAAATAGTCGCTCCGAGAGGGTACAAAATACGATGTTCGTAATCTCCGACATTTGCCAATGTAGATAATAACTTCGATCATCCCTTTTTGAAATAATAAGATTCTTAAGATTTGTAGGATTTGGTTAAATTGTATTTCTAATATAAGCTACGAATTACCACCCTTCATGCTATAAACACAATTGCATTTATTCTATATTACACTATATAAGCAACAAAACAATATTCTACAAAAAAAGAGTATAATAATTTTAATGAATATTAATGCGTCAAGAAAAATCAAGGTTGGTTTACATACAACCATGATGACACTTTAAGACGGCCGAACACACATCGAATAAATCAAACATTTTTACAAGGGTGTGTGTTTGTGAATATACGAAACCTTCGGTGGACTGGTAAGGCAATATAAGAATCTTTATTATTTAATCAAAATAATTAAGGGTTTATTTTTATTTACCTGAAAACAATTGGATCGGTTTTCAATTCAAGTTTGTAATATTTCTCAGAAAAGTAGCCAACCACATATACTAAACAAGAAAAGCATTGGGTAACATATTCGTCATTTTTTATATCACAAATATATAATATTTTTTACTACTTTTCTAAGAAATATTGCAAGCATGGATTCAAGCACACTACGACAGTTTTCAGGTAAGTAAATATATATCTTAATATATTTATTAAATCGAATGCTATTATGACTAACTATAATGCCGATTGTAACTGCGTCGCAGGTCGTTCAAACGAAGAATGGTATGATAAAGCACATGCGGCGGTTTCATCCCGAAGAGCGGATGAAGTCGCTGAAGTTTAGCTGCAGCGAGGGTTGTGGAGTTGCGTTCTCGAGTATAGGCCTCCTTCGAGAGCACTACATTGGGCGACATGGCCTGGAAGATAACGTGTAAGTGTTTTATGTTCACTGTCTTTGTGGTGGAAGCTACTGATCTCTAGTCGTAGAAACCGATCATCTCACCAAATAAGGAGACATAAACGAAATTATGTGGTGTAATCAATAAAAAAAAAACTGGATTTTATAGTGTAGAAGAATCCAGCTCAACAAATATACGACGTGATTGATCTTCATCAAGTTAGAAAGGCTATATATATATATATATATATATATATATATATATATATATATATATATATATATATATATATATATATATATATATATATATATAATGCATGTGTGTTTACGTGCACGTGTGTGGTGGAGTTTTATTTAATGGCGGCACATACTTTGTAGCTTTGATTTCATTAAATAAATTTTACTTAAGGTGTCATAAGAGTGCATAGCGCTTATGTTAATATGTTACTCTTTGTTGTTTATGGCATGCTAGGTTAAACGCAGAATTTGCCTCACTCGAGGAGTTCTATCGGTGGAAAGAGAGCCAGGAACAGGAGACGCTGACCAAGTTCGTCGTAAAAGATCGCCGGTCCGCCGGCCAGAAGGGTCGCACTCGGGTCATCTACTGTTGTCACAGGTGAGCTGTGAGCTTGCGTGCAGGGTTGCGTTGAAGCGTGTACTACTGTACACGTATTGTCGTACAGAGTACAATATGGAACTCAAAATGTAACACACGAGCGGTGGAAAAAGCTTTTAGATTTCTCTAGATTACGGAGGAGCAGCATATTGCAGTTATCAGCGAAGATATATGTGAGAGTTAATCTATATAGCCTGTTCATGTGTAGCGTGCGTGTGTTTGTGTTTCCGAATGTTTGTGTAGATCTGGCGAACTTTCTGTGCCGACGGGCAAACGCCGAAGTACTCGATCCCGCACCGGCTTGCGCGAGGGTGTCGTGGTGTGTACTGCAGCAATGCGGGCTTACCTGCTGCCGTGCGGCAAAGTCGAATTGACCGTACTTTCCCAGAACCTGGGGTCACTCGGGGCGATATCCGGCTTCTTTCTCAGCAGGAAACAGCGGGCAAGAGATAGGCCGGAAACTTGCCCAGCGGCTGTGACCCTAATGACATTCGTCGGAGTAAGTATTCCGAAGAAGCGAACAATCCACGTTTGCGGGCAGTTTGACAGACCAAGCCATCTACAGGGTTGAGGGGGCAGCAGGTTGCCATTGAGTGTATATATATAGCCAATATAGCGCCAATTCCAAAGTGTGACCGTTCGCCTAAACGGAAATATCGAAACGAGCATTCAACGCGTCATTGGTGACTGTGGTTAGTTGTTACGAAGCGAAGCACAAAACTGCGAATTCAAATGATTTGCCTTCATGACTGTCGTCGCTTGCACTCGGGTTACATGATGTATGTATAATAACACTAGTCAGCGAAATGTCTGCGGTCAGACTATTTCGGATATGTGCCAACTGTGTAGTCTTGACTCGTTTTTTCGCTCAATTTTCGATCAAGAATACTGCTTCAAGTGGAAGCGTTCTTTGCGTGTATATGTTTTTTAATGCGTTTTACTCTTTCTCAGTTGGTTGTCGCTTCTGATTTGCTACGTTGTAGATATGTAGCAGACTCAACTCTATCAAATGAGCAATTGTTAAACGGTCTTCGAATTTATTTCAAAACATCTAGATACGGTTGTACATAGTTATCATTTACACTGCCATAAAAGTGCTAATTAAAACCTAACATATCGCCTACGTTATAAACACCACAGCCTCTGACACCTAATCAGCAAACTTTCACCGACAGTCACTGTCCAGACGGACGAGCGGATAATGCGTTGCTGTTTCCTTGAAATACGGTTTATCGTTTCCTGCAGCAGAGACAACATCATAACTATAGTATGAGGCTATCTTGGCTACCCTGCACTCGGGAATTCCCATTCCACCTGCACGAGATCATCCGATCTAATGTGACTTGTTTTTTGTTGATTAGGTAGCGAGGGACTTTGGAATACCGTGGGTATGGCGCAAGCAAGGCCAGCAGAGCACTTCGGAACAGCAGGACGCCTATTTGCACACGAATGCGAATCAGAATGAAAACAGCTCCGCCGAAGAAGAAGAAGAAGAAGAAATCGTTGAAGACGAAGAAGACAATGAAGAAAATCCTGATGCAGTCACACATGGGTATTTGCGACGATATTTTTCTCACTATTTCTCCTTATATATACGCGGAGCGGCATAAAGCCGAAACAGCGTTGGGGTCTCCGCCTCATACGTACAGCGTGAGGCGTATGCTATCTCTTTCGGCGTAGACCTCTCGTGCCGTTCCAGCTTGTACTCTGTCTATAGCAATGTCAACACGATGACCAACAGATTCGATCCGAGATTCGACTACCTAACGGAATTCCTCGTTTTATGCATGTTTGACAATGCCGCATAATTGGACGACGCGACATCTGCGTCGTGTGTTTGCTTGCGTATCGTACTGACACTTCGCAATGCCGTTTGGAGCAGCCAATTCAACGACGATGGATCTGGGGACCGGTGCCGGCAGCGGAGGCTTCGCGCATTGAACTGCCTGTCTCGACTTACTTCAATGCTGACAGCAGCTGACGACGGCGCATGCGGTGGTGAACTCACCGATGATGACGTTGCCACCCTCGAAGCTGTCGAGGATCGACTCCAACAGCGAGCACACGTAAAGCAGCTTGAGGCGAGTGCATCGCAGCAAATGCCACCAACCTGCGTCCTGTATCTCAACCCTCACGAGCAGGTAAGTAATTACAACCCAAGCACCGGTTGCTGTTGTTCTCTGAATACTTGCAAACAGACAGCAATCTAGTGTTGATCGCATATGCATAATAAAGCTAGTCCGCCTTTGTTGTGTTGTAAACACTTTTTCTATATCGGCGGGTGATGCGGCGTGGTGTGCAAGTCGCCTGAGACTCGATTTTATCGATCCTAACGCAATACAACACGAGCAGATGCTTTCTGGCTTTACTTGTTCTATTATTTTATGTAATTATTGTGTAAATTGAGGACGTGTCGAGCCGAGCACAGAGCTAAGTAGGCAAATGGATAATGTTTATATGTCTAATTATATTACTATTTTGTGCTAAATAGGTAGGATATTTATATGAGGGCATTAACAAGGCTGGTAGTCAGTGATTAGTGTATCGCGTACTATTCGCCATAACCATCATTATTTTCTCTTCCTAGCCTCAACAGAATATAGAACTGTCAGTCATGGGCACGGAGCCGAAGGATCTGAATGTATCGATCATCAACTGCGTGCTCCAGCGTCAAACAGGACATGCCCATCGACCCGTAGTCCCCTGTGACAATGAGTCAGGTGATCAACGTTGGACCTCCGACTTCGCTGGAGGATAAGTTATGAAGTCGGGCACATAGGAAACTTCGTAGAGTGCATTAAGCCAGTGTAACTGTGATAAAACTGGCTGCCGAGATTAGCCGGCAGCCTGGTGATAATAAAGGCAACAATGAATCATGCAGCCGAAGGACAGCCAGAACTGGCGACAGAGGGTCGGATGTTCCCTTCGAAACCTCACGAGGTTTTGGATGCTGTTAGAAATCGTAGCCATATGGAAATTAATGAATTAGTGGTTCTCCTGATTTTAATCGAAGTTACTAAGCTTTCTAAGAAGCTAAGAAGAGGCTATGGTGAAGATCGTTCTTGATGAGGTAGTTGCTAGTAGTGAAAAGTAAAGTTTGTCTCCCGGCTCGTGTATAGAGATCGGTGCTACCACATCGCATGCCCTGACAACGGGTAATTAATGTACATATATACGGCATACTTGAGAACTCAGACACATTTTCGCCGTTGATAAGTAAACATAAGAAACGCAATACTAAAGCGATTTATGACGCGCTCTGAGTGCACTTGTGTGGGCAATTGAGTTGACGTTTGCTTTAGACATTTATTTAAAAATTTTGAAGTATAATGAGCGTCGCCTTTTGTATTAAACTGCGTAACATGTATACTTGCAAACGTTGTCAAATGCCGCTATTAACTGTAATACTAACATTGCCATTGGAGGAGTTTTTTAATTTATTCAATGTCGCACCTTGATACTCATCTAAATGTTTGTATCTTGTATATTCTTGTAAACGGCCTATAAAGAGAGGCCGTTTACCAAAAACATTCTGCATAAAGACTGAGGCAGTCCGTTACTATACACACATATGTACACTTATCTATTTTCTAATATCTAGAATTTAAAACCCTGATGTAATGAAGCAGTATCTTTGCTCTTGCTTGCTTGTCCAAGGAAAGAGCCATGGAAACTCATGTGGCACCGACTGCAACCATAGTAGCTAACTGCAGCAGCTCGGCACTAAGTCGACCACTATAAAAGTATTTAGTTTACAGGTGCCCACTATCAAGATGCAACTGCTCAGATCACTCAAGGTAAAGAGTTCTGGAAAAGGATCTAAGGGGTTTCAGCCGAGTGGCATTACGCACTAGTTTGTATCGTGACAGCAAATTCATGGAAAATAGTATGTTAGCTAGAGACTAGAGAGACATGAAAAAATATACAGTGGGAGTTAGTTAGCAGAAAGATAACAAATGTCTAGGTTAACACAACATGACGACAGCTGTTAGTCGGTTAGCTATTGAGTGGTAGTGCGCGTGAAACTACCTTCTCTGCAAATAGGAATGCCCTGTTAGAGAAATAGCCCGTTTTAAATGTGCGTCATTCAAAAGCCGGCTGCCAAGACACTCCTGCTAGGTCATTGGTCGACTCTTGGGGCTCCCAATAAGGCGGAAAAGGGTCAGTCAACACCAACTACCAATATTGATTCGGTTACGAAACTGGAAAACTACCAATATTAATTCGATTAAGTGTAGATCTGATTATATTTCATTGCACTGCATGCCTGCGTACCGTGATGGAAAACATCCTCGACGGCTTTCAGTCGAGCTGAATGAGTTGGAGTTGATGACACGACGCAACAAATATTGACAGGCACGTTTCTAAACATTTGCAGGTTTGTGGGCCGGTAGTGATTTACACGGTAGTAACAAAGAGGCAGTAGAATATCCACATGTATTTTTTCTTTGGTTTTACTCTTTTGAAACAAATAATCTACTGCCAAATAAATTTAACATTCTCTATTTTTGATAACTACTCCAGCTGCAGAACTTTAGGAATTATATTTTTTACATACGTAGTAATTGCAATAATGGTTCAGTACTCTTCACTAGAATGTCTAACGCGTTCCCAGTAATTAAACAGCGTAATAAAATTAGAACACGCACGTTACCATATTCACCTAAGGCATTTATTATCCTGTCAATCTTTTTTTTGTCTTGACGTATTATGAATATTTCGGTACTTCATCACATTACGCACCTTAGTATTTTTTAATATTATTTTTGGCAAACCATGAATCACTTGCTTCAGGTCAACAGATCATGTCGGCCTTGAGATTAGGCAACAAACTGCTTATTTGAAAGAATGACTTGGCAATTAGCGTGCATAGCAGTAAGACCTACAAAACTGCAAGATGTGCCCTGTGCACTGAAGTCGAGAGCCGCTTTCCACCTTCTATTCACGGAGTTGACGCATTATTTAGGCTGTAGATTATTCGCAGCGTGTAGATACATCGAGCTTCTTTATCTAGAGCCCTCCGCAACGATGTCGAGGTTGACATGTCTTTGTAAAAATATTATTCAAGGTTGTTGAGCAGCTCTATCAGTGGGCCAGCCTTGGTGGCTCATGGCAGTGCCGCACGCTATGCAAAAACAATTATGTTCCTGTTCATCATGGTTGTCGATGGTCCGTTCCGAAAAGGCGTCGAGGCGCCCGCAAGCTGAGGCGAAATTTTCTCCTGCTTCCATAGCTCCCAGAATCGGATGTCCATCGGTGTTGCCTTATAATTTAGCTCGAATGCTGAAGGTGCGTGGTAATATTGGTCTGAAAAAAAAGTGGAAAATGTTAGCCCTACTCGATAGCCCGTTTTTCGTAACTCTAAAATAGTGTAACAAATACTGAATGCTATATTCGTGATCGTAAAGAAGTCGAAAAATAGACACCTTTCATAACGCATTCGCCTTTGCACATATTTTAAAGTGATCCTTCTTCAGATTAAATGCAGATTTGCTGGGAAGGGAATTCGGATTGAATTGCTCCTGCAAATATTTCTTTATCTTCTCTATAGTCTCAAAACGCTGTCGCTTCAATTTTTTATCCGCACGGAACGAGGTTAGACGTTTAGGGAGGCTACGGAAACATGGAAACCAAATATTTCATCGAATAATCCGAAATCGGTAACGATGTGTGCGCCAGTGCGTTGTCGTGATGGATAATCCCGAGCCTGCCCAGAGTTCAGGCTTCTTGCGTCTGACGTTCTCGCAATATTCTTAGAATTTCGCAGTAGTATTCATTACTGACCGTAGAACTATGTAGCAGAACATTTGTAGAGGAAGATAACCTTCTAGTTGAAAAATAACAGTCAAAATGACTTTGGTGTTGGATTTACTCTGATTAAATTTCTTCGGTCGACTCTATTTGGAAGCATTACTGGAAGGATCAAGCTTTGGTCTCGATCTCGTAACCATATACCCATGCAACGTTTCCTGTAATGACTTTCTGAAGCAATCCAGGGTCTTCTGCTACCGCCTGAAAGTTCAATTCGGATATTCGGAAATGCCGCCACCGAAATGTTGTCAGTGTGTAGCTGACGAATGGCGCTTCTAAACACAACAAAGCGCTAGATCTTAACCTAGGCTACACTTTTAGTCGTTCGCTTTATTCGGGACCCAAGCGTTAGGATACGCACTGTCCATTCAAGAAAGTGAATCATCATCATTATCATCGTGAAAAGGGAATCGTGCATTTGTTTACTAACCGGTCAGAAGACACTTAGCGGGATTCCGGAGGCAGTAAATACTGTCGTTGTTGTTATTGTTGTTGTTGCTGTTGCCGTCGAACTGGATGAAGACCGAGCTGCCTTTTTGGGCAAAAGGCGTAGTGCTTCTGCTGGTTCCTGAGCCCGGCAATGTTTCGACAAGGTCGTCTAAGAGCATTATCACTTCTCCGCGCAAGATGCTCCGCAGTTCCTTCTGGTGCTCGAGAAGGGGCGCAGAGTACGTCGGCGATGAGCGGGGACATGCTAGTCGTGGGGACAGTGTGGCGCACGCATAGCTAGGCCGCGACCCGTGCGTGGTTCGGCTCGCCATCAGCAGGGTGGAGACCCGTGTTGGTTCCCCACAACTGACATTCGCGCTCAAGGAATTAGCGTTGGGAGCTGGAGAAGTAGAGCTGACGGTTGCTCGACCAGCCGGTGCAGGTTTGGCCACTAATGAGATGAGGTTTACAGCAGCCACTGAGGCCGCCACCGTTAGCAGACAAGCGCAGTAACTCACCAGTGAGACGGCGGTAACCTGACGAGACGTATAGTAAATAGACCGTTATACAATCGCCACAGTCACAGGTCGTCGGCAAAATGCCGCACAGGACACACCGACAGACAACATCACAGTCTGAATCAATGAAAACACCTCATCAGTCATTATTACTACTAGCAAGTGATACAGAGGCAAAACATACGTAGCTCACAACCGTACTGTTCGCTTCTAGGCCAACTGAGCTTGTTTAACTTTGTTATATATGGATGCGGTATTTCCAACGCGACGCAAAGCATCAGCAGGCAGTTAAAGGGGTTCTCAAATACCTTCGAACCTTCTAAAGCGCTATATTTCTACATAGAGGCGGATATTATAATGGTCGTCATTTATATATACATATATATTAGACCGACTATAATTAAAGTAGCCGATGCGCAAATGGGATGTAGGGGAACTGAGCACTGCAGGGGGACGCCGACGTGGAGTCAAAAAAAATCCAGGCAAAGCACTGGAAATGGATTATGGCACAAATCGTAACGAACAGGTTTGGGGCAGTTGGCAGAGATGCTATTTCGTGCGAAGAGGTTGATAATGCCAAAATGAGGCTCTGGTGGTTATGGAGATACACTTGGAAGGGACAATATGGACAGATATGGGGGTATATAGAGCGCCAATCAACGCGAAAGAAGATGATGCACAGCTATTTATAAAAGTACATAAAGTAATTGAGGAATACCAGGGTTAGGGAGGGGTAATATGTCTGGGAATTGGAATGCGCATATCAAACAGCGTGTATGTACGAGAAGAGAGAGCGGGCAGGAGACTGATACAACTAGTAGAGTCGAGCGGGGTCCAATTTAAAATTTGGACCCTCGGGTAGAAGGAAGAATTACGTGCACACAGGGAGATAGAAAGTCATGCGTAGACTATGTACTGACGAAAAGTAAAACAGATAACTGGCTAGAGCAAATCAGGATAGATGAAGATAAAACATACAACAATAGAAGTGATCATAATTGGGTATAATTTTGCGGGAGGAAGAAGAAGCCGGGGGGGGGGGTAGTTATACAAAAGAAACGTTTGGATAAGCCCAAATGAGCACGAAAGTACAATACATAAAACATCTTAGAATAAACACCAACAGAAATGCTCATGGGGAAACGAGGGTGGTGGAGTGATCAAATAGGGCAGCACTGGAGCGAAAAATGTTGCACAGGGGGCATAAAAAAGTAATGGAAAGGGACGCAGACAAAGCAGATGAATATTGGGCCAATTTCAAGAACGCTATGAATAGAGTTACTGTTAATACAAGATGCAGTTTAAAATACTGGCGAGAAGGAATTTAAGAGGATTTTGGGGGCTCCCAAGGGACAGCGAACAAACCAGTTTTGAGACTATGTCAGGCAGGAAAAAAACAAGAATAACAAATAAGGAGCAGGATAACAGACACAATAGAGGAAATGGACACCGCGTTACAACCACTATTTTTAACGACTGGCGTAAACAGTGCAGAAAGGGCAAGCAGTAGCACGGAGATTACGACCACAGCAGGTGAGATCAAAGGCGTGGCAAAAAAAATTAATCCAAAAAGGGCGTGTATTCTTGACGGTGAATTTCGGCAGTGGCAAAATAGGAGAATGGCAGTGCGGATTCAAGAAATGGTATAGGCTAGATGAGCATATTTTTTTAAAAGTCAGGCTGTGGAAGCATTGAAATTGCAGGGGCAAGGGTGTGTAGCAAGGTTTTTAGATCTTAAAAAGTATATGTGATGGACAGAACAAACATTGTATCAAACTTCGTTGGTGGAGAGTTTTGAGATATGCTGGGTAGAATTGCTAGAATAATAATCGCCGGACAATCTTTAGAATTTATAGTTGCTGGGGGGGGGCAGACAAGGATGTCTGTTGTAATCGTTGATTTGTATGCAGTTTTAAACTTAAACTTAATGGGGGGTGGCATTTAGACAAAACGTTAGAAAGGACCAGGTCGGTATTAAAAAGAAGAGATTGTCCCAATGGAGGGCAAATAGTCAGTAGGTATTGGAGGATACATTAATGACATAAATGCGTAGGTAATATATATGCCGTCGCTCTAAGCGCCTGATATATAAGGATGATATGTGTATTTAGGTATACATGTCAAGCGAATAATCAATCATTATATATATATATATATATATATATATATATATATATATATATATATAATATTTAGATATCAAGCAGCGAATGCACTTTCGTCTACAACACATTCAGTTCGCTAACGTTTGTCCTTCTGGTTCACCATTCACCACCTGATTATAAAGCAATTGAAGTAAGCTTTCTGTTCTATTCAATAGCACCTCGGGTGCGGGTCTGCAGCTCCGGTGACACTACACACCATTTAGGTCATATCGCCTTTTTTTACCGTGTAGTGTCGTAAAAGGTAATTACTGTTGTTGGAACTGCTTATGTCGTTGTGGTTTTTGACACCCTACTTATCCACCCTCCTGTCGGCGCGTGTGTTCCACACCACTCACATTCATTTAGCTACAGTTCTAATGAGATAACAACGGTTTGTCGCCACACAGGGCTATGTTGCTGTGTACATACCTTGAGGACATAGTCACAGAGCAGCCTGTAGAGGGTAGAGAGAGCGCGCGGGTTGCTGGTGAGGACATGAAGCTCAGTAAACGTGGCGCAGCAGGTGCTGGACGATCGTGCCCGGGAGGTGGTCGAGCCGCTGGCCAGCCGCTGTCGTTTGGCCAGTTCCCGTAGAGCTATACGTCGTTCAATGTCGCCCAGAACCGTCCCGTATTCAGCTGGACGAACCTGCATGCACACATTAATCGCGTCACGTATAGCGATCCAAACGTCAGTATAGCGCATATATACGGGGTGACTGAACAGATCATGCTTGAGGAGGTAGTCGCAAAACTCGGAAAAAAAAACAAATAAAAAGCGTTTTCCCAATGGAATGGCGGAAGAGGCAGAGGCGAAATTTCATTATTTAGGAATAGCAGTGAGATAACTAGTTTTTGTTAGGCCGATGTGGCTGCTCGGACATAGCTTTAGAAATATGAGATTGCAAACGAATGCGTTGTTCGATTGTGAAATTGAACATACATATTGAAGCGCTCAGAAGAAACACACCTAAAAAACAGTATTAAATAAGTTTGCAAATATCCAGATCCTGAGGTGCCTCAGTTTTATCTTTCAAGTTCAAATCATTAAAATGTTGCCATTACGCTCCATTATCAGCGGCTAATGTTCCCGCCTCTTAACATGGGTCTCTATGACAATCCAACATCGGAGGAGGGA
Source organism: Dermanyssus gallinae (assembly GCA_003439945.1). NCBI lineage: Eukaryota > Metazoa > Arthropoda > Arachnida > Mesostigmata > Dermanyssidae > Dermanyssus > Dermanyssus gallinae. The sequence continues at coordinate 94,222 of QVRM01006096.1, forward strand.
AAGACGGCATATCGTACCACAAATATCACAAAAAGGTAATCGTATCGCGAACCAAAAGTATCCCCATTAACTGTGCATTTTTTTGAAAGTGTTTGTTTTATGAGTGTAATGGAAAATTGTAATGTATTGCACGTGAAAGATTAATCATGAGGCATCACATAATCATGAGGCACACATTTTTGCAAACTGCCCTCGAAACGACTTCACTCTTTTAATTAGCCAACGCCGAATGTATTTCACACAAATCAGAATTTTACGAGCATATTTCGCCTGTATGTTGCCCAATCAAACAGCATGTTCATTCTATACCATTGGCTTTAACCTGCAGCCAAAACTATGGGACCAGTATTCGAACAATAAAGGCGAAATTTATAATAAAGGTTATATAGTACCATCGTAATAACTTGTATTAAAAACACCTTATATATATATATATATATATATATATATATATATATATATATATATATATATATACTAGTATATAGGCACATGTGTGTGTATTTGTACATACGAATAGATTCCAGTTAATCGCTCCGAGGAACAGTCTTTCCTGGCGGTTGAGTGCCGTCAACTCGAGGTCAGCCGCTTTGGCCCACTGGCCGTTATATACTTCGTCGTCAACTCCGTCGTCATAGAGAAACTTAGATGCCACCATCATTGAGACGATAAATAGATCGCAAGAATTGGCCTGGGCAAGGTACTGTGGATTTGTCGATCGAAGTCGGTCCGCATAGACCATCGCCAGCACAACGGACGCAGGTGTAACACAGGCGTTCCTATTCGATCGGCAAGAGTAGACACGAGAAGAAACGGATAGAAACATTAGCCACCACAAAGAAAACGGCGACAACAACAACAACCGCAATTGCAATCCACATCACCATACGAACGGTTCCATCACAAACTTAGACTACTAAAGAAATTGACTAGCGGAACTTATGAGCAGAGCAAAGCAAATACAAAAACATCTAGCCGCATCACGTCCAAAACAAGAGCTTCATTCAAAGTTCGCACAAGGTACACATTACCTCATGACGCGAGAGGCGTAGTCCATGTCAAGGTAGCGAAGTTCATCACGGGGAGGCAGTGACCTGACAAAGAACTCCAGTGCCAACGAAGTAAGGGCCAGTGAAGGCCTCTCCGAGTACCACGGCAGCTCTCCATAATACATCGTCTTGCGAAATCGTTCAGCCTGGTCGCCATGTTCGTCAAACAACTGAAACAAAACCAAACAGGAATATTGCGTTAGTGAGGCTGCGGCGATTGCAATTTCAGTTAGGATGGAGACGCATCAAAGAGGATATACATCGTTAAAAAATCTCCATTGCGCAACTCTAAAACTTCAAACGGCTAAAATAACGCCAATACGACGATATAGTCGCCCCAGCAGCAACAACAACGGCACTAAGAACAAAACTGCAACTCCGGTAACATGTACCAAATATGTTCACTAAGCAACAACCAAGATATAAGGATTAACTGGTCCAGAGATTATCGCCATGAAATGCGTATCTACCAATTGGCACAGGTAATGTGCATAGCTGTGGTATATCCTTATCGGTTTTACGTTGCCTAATAAACGTAGCCTGACAAATTTAAAGATCAGCTAGACGTCAGTGTTTGCCGAGATGCTATCCGGCGTAATGGACCATAAAAATACAACACAGAGATACTCCCGTAACCGTCGTAATGATGCCAGCGTAGTAGGTCAATGAGAAGACTATGACCTATTCCTGAACTCAAGTTGAATAAGCACAGGCACAAAAACATGCTTGGCATATATATATATATATATATATATATATATATATGCACAGTAGCGCTCGGAGATAACTAGCAATCACTACTTTGCAAGATTCCAACAGCAGTCCTAAGAAGCAAACTAAACAGATCTAAGGCGAGATAGCAAAAGATATCATACGACATCACCCGAAGACTTTTGGGCAATAACATGAATATACTGAACATATAAATAACTATGCTATTGGAATTGTGGCTTAAATAAAATAATTGGAGGCCCCTCTGTCAGACTACCGTGTTGCAATTGTTTGTCCAAACAAAAAAAACTTTTCGTTCTGCTAGATCGATTAACCGGATAACACAATGCGCACATAGCACAGCCATAACACATGTATTTCTCAACTAAACTACGACTAATGTACCTGTGCCTACCAGTGTACTTTGATATTATTTAACGAAAATATATTTATATGTGTTGTGGTGAGACCAAACGTTTCCCTATGACCCTCTATAGCCCTACTCTATCTTTGCTGCCCCTCATCTTTAGATACAAATGGTACATTGTTTTCTAACACCTAAGAACTAACTCACCTATGGGCGTCTTGATCTTTTAATCGGTCTATTTACAGGTGTGTCTACCCGGACCTGATTAATCTTGGCTTACGAATATGGCGTCGTTGAGACGAGCGTCATTCGACAAGCTATTCAATGTGCAATAATATAAATATATATATATATATATATATATATATATATATATATATATATATATATATATATATATATATGCATGTATATATATATATACAAGCTATTCAATGTGCATGCATATATATATATATAAATATGCAACAGCCTGACCTGTCAAAATTATACGTAAGTTAAGCATTATTTGGTGTCTATGTACCTAGCCCCGACGCTCAACTTATAGCAGGGACCCAAATTCTATTATTGGTGTTCTGTTCTTTACGGTCTACGTTTCTACGCTTATAGAATCAAATCAAGGCTCGAAATTCAAATTCACTTCATCGTTAGCATAAAGAAGCTGTACGTTTATTACAAGTCTAGTGATACAGTAGCAAGTACGATATTCATGACAGTTATTGCGAACGGCCAATCCTGACTGACAAATTCATTTATGTTTACGTACATATTGTTCTCATGTGCTCTAACGATTCGATCGACCGACCGCTGCACGGTTAAGAATTCATTTACTAATCGCAATCACTAAGGAGACGATGGCCAGCAAGATTGCGTTTTCCCCTCTGCTCTTGTTTATTGGTACACATCTATAAATGCAGTGGGCGTTTATAATTAGTATCACTTTGGACCTCCTCGCGTGAAGTATTGCTGTATTCGAAAGACAAACAAATTGATGTTCTGCACATACGGGTGCGCTGTACTTTGCCTGTCTCATCATAACACGTACAATTATAGTGCCTAAATGTGTATATATATAAGTAAATAAATATATATATATAATACTGCGCCATGTTCTAATGAGTATTTGTGTTTTATGTGACTCCGGTCTGCCCGTATCATTGCTTCTACGTATATATATATATATATATATATATTACGGAAAATCGAATCAAAATAATATCACTAGCGTGTCAACGAATGCATCTATCACTTGTTTTTAATGATAAATGCACTACGATCAGGAATACGCGATAATACAAGAATGCTAGCCTTAGCTAACGTAGTAGGAATGATTGTGTTTTTGTTGTCTTAGTAATCGCAATAATGATACAATCGACTATTTGTACTACTATTTTGGATATCAACAAACAACGGGTTTAGCGTAGTTACGCCATATATATATATATATATATATATATATATATATATATATATATATATATATATATATATATATGTGTAAACGAACATATTTCATCTTCTCAGGTAGCCTGGTACACTATTGGCGAGTTTGTCAATAACAATAACAGCAATATAACAAGGCAGCAATCGAAGGTTATAGGTTGTAGGTGGGTGTTTATACATTTTATACCGAAAGTCTGCGCTTGCGTCGTTTATCGTCTCTTACTGGCTGGGAAAACATCAGGGTGGCTCGGTGTACGCATGAATGTACACTCATGTGCATTCGTGCATACACCTAGCTACTTATATGTATATATATATATATATATATACATATATATAAATATATATATATATATATATATATGTATATATATATATATATATATATATATATATATATATATGTATATATACATATATATAAATATAGATATATATATATATATATATATATATATATATATATATTATATATACATATATGGAGACTCTGCGTGAAATTCCTGTTACAGCAAGGCAAGCCAGTAAATAGGTAGGCCGGAGAATGGTCGACAGCGCAAGTGATAGCCGTTGTTGCTGGTCTTCGACCACGATATACGACCACTACATACCACCACCACTACCATCATAACCACCACCACCGCCGCCGTCAACAGTACGTATCACGTCTAAATGGTCCAAAGCCATGCCCACACGCAATCAGAAATGCCAGAAAATTCTGGTAGCGGCGACGGTTGTGGTGGTCGCATAAGCACAAGATCTACTTCTCGCAGGCGAGACAGACACCTAGATCAGGCAGCGACAAATAGGGAGCGAGCCAGCGAGCGAGCGGGCCAGCCAACAACAGCAGCAGCAAACACTCTCGGTTGTGAGAGTGTTTGCTGAGAATGAGCTGTAGGTTTGTTGAGAAGGGTATTACTACCATCAATTGTGTCTCTGTGGTGCGTGTGTAAATGTGTATCGTTGAACGTGTGATGTTGTACGTTCTTGTTGATAGGCCGTCAACGACCGTCGCGCACTATGTTATTGTTGTTGTTTCTGCTGCTGCTGTTGTTGTTGTTGTTGGTGTTGTTGCTGTTGTTGTTGTTGTTGTTGTTGTTGTTGTTGTTGTTGTTGTTGTTGTTGTTGTTGTTGTTGTTGTTGTTGTTGTTGTTGTTGTTGTTGTTGTTGTTGTTGTTGTTGTTGTTGTTGTTGTTGTTGTTGTTGTTGTTGTGTTGTTGTTGTTGTTGTTGTTGTTGTTAGTGTTGTTGTTGTTAGTGTTGTTGTTGCTGCTGTTTGTTGTTGCTGCTGTGGTTCTTGTTGTTGCTGCTGCTGTTGTTGTTATCGTGTCGGGGCGGTTTTCCGGTCCAGCGGTATCTAGCTGGTGATGTTGTGGCGGCTGCTGCTGCTGCTGCTGGAACAGCTACTGGATTGCCGGTTGCAAACACAGTTGCCAGCCACATCAAATATCGTGAACAGCAACAACAACAACAACAGCGACAACAACAGCGACAACAACAGCGAAAACAGCGACAACAACAGCGAAAACAGCGACAACAACAACAGCAGCAGCGAAAACAGCAACAACATCATCAACACCATTATTTTGATGGCGTCGTCCACCGTCGGCGTGGCGGCAGCAGCAGCAACAGTGCGGCGCCGCTACCGTGACGCGTTCAATGTGACTCACTCATGTCTTTTTAGTTTCCTTCGGCGACAGCGCATTCGCCATCATTAGCCGCTGTTATGTTTAGTCGACCACAACCAGCAGATTCGGTGGGTAGTCGGTCATCTGTGTGTCATTGATGCCTAGAGATATTTGCTCGCCTATTTGCATCTATCTAGATATCTATCTAATCGGTGGGCTCTGAGTAGGCTGGCAATCTGGCGAGCGCTCAAGCAACGTCAAGAACAAGACGTCAAGTTTGATGGCGTGTTCGAGTCTGTCGAGTCTGTGTTGTTGTTGTTGTTGTTGTTGATGATGTCTTTGTTGTTTTTGTTGTTGTTCTTGTTGTTGTTGATGATGTTGTTGTTGTTACATCTGCTCCCTCACTGTTATTACTCACACTACAGCATAACAACTGTTAATCATACTACCAGCATTACTATAATGCAAAAAGGGTCGCTCGAGAAGAACAGCTATTTGTTTACTTTGACACCCGCACTGTCGTCCTGATCGATTGTCACACGAATTACTCTACGAGCCTATTCAGCTAACTCACTGTGTCGTCCTACGTCTTCTCCTTGCTTCGCTTCTTTCGAACAAGAAGAAGCTGGTGCTCCCGAACATCCGAGCGGCGTCGTCCCGGAAAAAAACGATGCAAAAATACATCGAGTTTGGCCCCTCGTGGCCCCCCAACATTCGGTGGGATCGAGATACTTGTGTGTTAAAATGATGACTTAAATCTTTAACGAATAGTCTTTTCTAGCCCCAATACAACATAATATAAAAGGGCAAGCAAAATCAAAAAGTGTAAATAAATATGTTATATATACCGCCGTCATCCTGCGCTTCTACATTGTATGATATGAATATGCAAAGGGAGGGTGATGGAATTGCTCGACGTGCTTAACGTCACCGTCGGTATCAGACAGCTATTAAACGTCATATTCTATTAGAAACATTGTGGTAGTTGTGGTAAATAATCCCGTGGCCAATGGAGGGCCTGAACACCACACTTTACATAGCCAGTCATTTGACTAGAATACTGCCGTATATATGGAGCGAAATGTATGTAAAATTAAAAAGTGTATGTATGTGTATATATGTATATATATATATATATATATACACGTTGTGTGTATGTGTCAACTAATCCCTATTGATAAGTCCGTTGAATCGCTTCTTCAAGATGTCCATCGATCCGGCACTTTCAGTATCATGTCGCTGCTGCTGCTGCTGCTGATGTTGCGACGATGTTCCTACCAACGTCCAGTCGCCTTCATTGTCGTCGATGAGGTCATCGGCGCCCGACATCTCCTTCAGCTGATCGCGAATGCTCTTCAGTTGTGCCAGCGAGACCAGTGCATCCTCGCTGCCGTGCGATTGCAGTAGGCTCTGCTGAAGTGCCGCCAGGTGAACGTCCATAGACAGCGCGCACTCGGCCACGCGCGACCTCAACTGGGCCAACTGTTGGGCCGTCGCCGTCATGTGAAGCTCGCGCTCGACTCGGACCTCGTTTGCATTGCCACCACTCGTTGCCATTTTCTGCCAATTGACCTCATCGTCGTCATCGTCGTCGTCGCCGTCGTCGGCGTCAGGCAAGCAAAAGTCCAACGTCTGAGGCCGGGAGGGTCGGGCCGCCTCCCGCCTGGGCGACCTCGGTCGCTCCTGAAGCGTATAGCGGAGCGGTCGCGGGTACCTGTAGTGGTCGCGGAAATGCAGCGCCAACTTGATGACGTACGACACTTCGACGTCTTTCGGGTAGCGCATCAGCAGGCCTAGCGATTGGCTGTAATCGGCCGCCAGCAGCCGGTCACGGATGGCGATCAGCATCGACACGAAAATGTAGTCGGCCAGATCGAGCGAGATCGAGTCGGCGAAGATGGTGTCCCACAGGCACAGCACACTCTGCAGCGGGTACTCGCGACTGAACAGAAGCCGAAGCCATCGAATTCCGTACACCTGCGGGTTGATCTCGAGGTTCTCGAGGTGAGCCTGCAACGTCGGGTCGAGGCGTCGCAGTATATGGTTGCTGATCTTGTTCAGTTTCAGCCCGAGAACCGTATGCGTCTCGATCGGGTTGCGCGGCGCGAAAGGCTGCTGCTGCTGCTGCGGCGGTGACTCGTCTCGGCCTGCCGGACTTTCGCACGAGTGGCCGCTTTCGGCGCACGAATACCAACTTTCGAGCGTCTCCATCAGCGAGGCGAACATGGCGTACGCGTCGTGTGCGGCAAACTCGGGATCGAGAACGTCGGCGAGCATTCGCAGGCTGCCCTCGCTGAGCCGCCGCTGCAGTTGGCCGCTTCGGCGGGCCTCGCTGTAGGCTCGCTGGTCGCGGTGCATCACGTAGACGATCGGCGCGAGAATCTCGTGCATGCCCTGCCGATACGACAGGCTCGGCTTCGACCGCGCGTAGTAGAAGAGAATCGACGTCATCATGTCGCGGACGTCCGGCCGCTCGAATACGTCCACTTCGGGCCAGGTCCGCACCACGTCCTGCTGGATCATCTGTCGCAGTTCCTCGTCCTGGAAGAACTTGTTCCACTTGGACGCGTCGTCCTGCGACAGCGGGTCGTCGTCGGCGCCCGGGTGCCGCGGGTCGAGCGCAAACTCCCTGACCTTTTCGGCGTACTGCTGACGCTTGTGCCGCAACGCCTGCGGCCACTCGATGCGGTCCTCGGGCAGACAGTCGAGAAAGATGCGCCAGCACAGCGAGCGAAACCGCGTGATCGACGGCAGGCGCACGTCGAGCGCCAGCCCGCGCAGGTAGTCGTCGAGGTCGGCGCGCGACGTTTCGAACAGCAGTTCGAACTCGTCGACGTATCCGCTGACGCCGTCGCTGTTGCTGTCGTTGTTGCTGCTACCGGCGACGCCGCCACTGCCACCCCCGCCACCCCCGCCTCCACCACCACCATTGCTACTGGAGCCGCATAGCTCCATCACCACGACGTACGACGTTACGAAGCGACGCAATGCGGCGCGTTCGTTCGTTCACATGAGACAGACAGCTGGGGTTGTCAGCGGGGGGTTGCAGCTGAGGGCGTTGCTGCCAGAACTGCTGCTATTGTTGTTGTTGTTGTTGTTGTGATTGTTTTTGTTGTTGTCGTAGTTCCTTTTGTTGCTGTTGTTGTTGTTGTTGTTGTTGTTGTTGTCGTAGTTCCTTTTGTTGTTGCTGTTGTTGTTGTTGTCGTAGTTCCTTTTGTTGTTGCTGTTGTTGTTGTCGTAGTTCTTTTTGTTGCTGTTGTTGTTACCGTAGTTCCTGTTGTTGCAGTTGTCGTTGCAATGGTTGTTGTTGGTGATACTGCTGCTGCAGTTGGCCTCTTTCTTCTCACGCCTCCAGCCTGCCTGTGCTGGTGTAGCTAAGTTGTTACTGTCGAACTCTCGTCATCTACAGTGGATGACTGTTGTTGTTGTTGTTGTTGTTGTTGTTGTTGTTGTAGTAGTTGTTGTAGTTGTTGTTGTTGACTGATTGAACTCGATCGAAATCAAAATTCACAACACGAGTAGCGCAGCAACAGAAACAGCCGATACAGTTGTTAGTAGCCGATACAGCAGCGACGACGACGACGACAACGACAGTGGTAACGCTATCCGCTCCAGCCGATAGCTAGACAGGCGAACCGCTGCCAAAGCTAGGCCGGAAGCGATCCGCGTAACAATAGCAAGGCAGCAACAACAGCAGCAGCAGCGACAGCGACGACAACGACCGATATTCGGGCAGGACGGCCGAAACAAGCAAACAATCAAACAAACGAACGAGCGAACGAACAGAGAAAATATACAAACTACTTCCAGCTCACGGAAGCAAGCAAGTAAACACCACCACCACCTCCACCACCAGCCGCACGGCTTTCCATCGCCGGCGCCGCATCGGCCGTCACAGCCTCCACTGTTACTGCAGCGCCAGCCAATGTCAGCGGGGCAACTTTTCGTTGTCGTCGTCGTCGTCGTGGTGGAGATTGATCGTGGTGGTGGTGGTGGAGATTGATGGCGATGGTAATGATGGTAGTTTAACGACGGTGGAGAGCTGCTACGATTCTGGTTCTGGTTGGCTGCTGGATAGACGATGAATCAATCCATCGGCATCGACAGCGGCATGAGATGTACGCACGCGCGTTTGAACACGTTTAGTACGAAGTTGAACACGTTTAGTACGAGGTTGAACACGTTTAGTACGAGGTTGAAGACATAGAGAAATAGAGACACAGATCACGAGAGAAACAGATATCTGTAGAGAGATAGAGAGAGTTGGGGGGGGGGGGGTTCAGTCAATCAACAGTCGGCGGCCACCGTCAACAAAGTAGCATATCGATGAGGGCTTCGGCGTCAGCTGAAGCTGCCGTTGTTGCTGCCGGTGATGGCCATGTTGCGTAGTCTTCATCATAGCCGTAGTTGTAGTTGTAGAAGTAGTAGTAGTTGTTGTAGAAGTAGGATACGCGAATCGAGCATCAATGGGGTGGCAATGTGAATGACGATGCAACGATGATGCGATCGATCTGTCAGTGACGGGCTGGTGTTGTTGAAGTTCCTTCTGCTGTTGTTGTTGCTACTGCTACAACCACCCCGTCGCTACTGCCGGTGCCGGCTGCTACTGCGGCTGACGACGACAATGACAATGATGACACGAGGTATTTTGAGGGAGAGGTCTTCTTAACGAGGAAGGCAACGAAGCCCATCATAACAATAACAATCATACGAATGGCTGAACTGTGAGAGAAGAAGTTGAAATCAACAGCAACAACAACAACAACACTAGAAGAGGTTGGAATCAACAACAACAACAACAACAACACTGGGTGGCACAAATAGGCGACTACCAGGAGGGGTGCCTGGAGAGGCACACTTCACCTTCACCACCACCACCACCGCAACCTATTACTCTGTAGGCCCTGCTGCTGCTGCTGAAGCTGGGCGAGTTTGGCCTTCACAACAGCTGCAACAATAACTTGTCGACACAACTTGCTGCTGACAACTTGAACGTGTGCATCTTGTTCTTATTCTCCCTCTTGCCCTTCTTGGTCTTCTTTTTCTTCTTATTCCTCTTATTTCTCCTCTTATTTTTCTTTTTTTCTTCGCCTCTCTCCCTCCCTATCTCTATTCCTATCAGCTAGCGTTCGGTAGTTGCTCAAATCTCAAATACTGTGCGCTATTCGTTTGTACACACAGTTTTCGAGCGGCAAAAAAAAACACTAGCGAAAATTGTACACCATTCTGCACGTGGCTGGCGTGGCTCATTCATTGGAGAACGAACCAACAACCTGGAATAAGAGCGGGCAATCGGAGTTGTAGTCAGTCGAACGCACGCAGTAGTTGTATTAGGGTTTTGGTTGGCACTAGTTTCACTCACGTCGAGACAACTGCTACCCGATGGTACAATTGGTACTCAGCCGAGAAAAAACTGAGTTAGAGAGAGTGAGGGTTGGGTGGCTACATCACAATCAGGAGGTCAGCTCAGCTCAGCTCAGCATAGAATCAGAAGTCAATTCAATCAATTGTCACTCGTTGTGTGGTAACTAGAAGACGTGAAGACTTTGCTAGTAGAAGTTACTCTCAGTTGAAGTTGAGCTCAAAAAGCGAAGCTTCCATACAACGACCTATGGCGCCATGGCTGCGCACTCGTGGAAGTGGCTGTTCGGATTGATATTGTTGTTGTTGTTGTTGTTACTTTGTTGTTGCAGCTGCTGTTGGGCGTTGGGCGACTGACTGATTGATTGGTTGTTGTTGTTGTTATTGATGTTGTTGTTAATATTCTTGTTGATGTTGTTGTTGATGTTGCTAGTATTCTTGTTGATGTTGTTGTTGTTAATATTCTTGTTGATGTTGTTGTTGTTAGTATTCTTGGTGATGTTGTTGTTAATATTCTTGTTGATGTTGTTGTTGGTCTTGTTGATGTTGTTATTGTTGATGTTGTTGTTGTTGTTGCTATTGGTAATGGCTGTGCCAGTTGTGTCGATTATGATTAGGATTATTCACAAATAAGGGGCCCGCCGCGAAAGGGCACACCCGAGACTCACTTGGAAGTCGCAGAAGAATTCGTCATCGTCCGAACTCTCAGCCGCCTGTTGGACATCGGGGCATCGCGGCGAGCTCCGCGAGCCCATTGCTGCTGGATTTGTTGTTGCAGATCGTTGTCGTGATTGTTGTTGTTGTTGATGGTTGTTGCTGCCCCAGATGATGGGTGATGTTACTATTGACCGCTGCTGCGGACCAACCAATGTCCGAATTATAATAAATAAATAGCCAATCGCTGCAAATGTCCAATCGCTGCTTGTTGCACTGGACGTGTTAGTTGACCTTTGCGGGCGTTAATGATGCTTGTGCATCATTCAATTAGTCCTGCAGCTGCTGCAGATGCTGATGCATGTTCTGTTTCTGCTCCACAACCACAACCACTCCACTCCACCACAACTAACTCGCATAGGTCGCAGGCCGTGCGTCGCAGGCCCCGTCTCTATACAGGCCGTGGCGTATACAGTATCAGTAGTTTGTCTGCTTCTTTTTGTTGTTACTTCTTGTTTGGTGTGTTGTCTTTTTTTTTTAATCTTCTTCTGTCTCGCCCGGAGGCGGCCGCGTCGTCTTCAACACTTCTCACTTGCCGTCTGCAGCGAGGCTCTGCGCCATAAATCAGCAGGGCAACAACTCTATAATCTGTCTCTCTCTGCTGCTGTTGCTGCTTCTAATATTGCTGATAAGACTCTTCTTGAGCGTTGTCGTCATCAACATCAACATTACCAGTCCCAGTAATGATGCCTCATTCAACTCTCTCAAGTTGCTGTTGTTGTTGTTGCGACCGGCCACTCAGTTTTGATCCCCGACCGGTCGTACGGACACAATCGTTAACTTCGAGAAGGAGGTGCACGCTTGTCCACGTACAATCAATTTATTAGCCAATTGTAGCGATGATGGATGAAATGGCACTGTTCGGACTGGTCACGCACGTTTACGCCTCGGGTACGCACGCGTCACGTCAACACCTCAAGCACAAGCACAACCACAACCACAACCATAACCATAACAGCTACACCAAAACGCAGTCAGACAGACGCAGTCCATAGATAAACAGGTAGACAACAACCCACCCACATAGACAGTCGTCTCACTCACCCAGCGCAAGCTGACCACAGTCGACACGAGTCGACAGACCAAGTACAGCCGCCCATATAACAAACAACAAACAACACCTTTGTTGCTGCCGCCGCTGACGCTGATGCTGCTGCTGCTGTTTCGACTGGATGATTTGTTGATTGCCTTTTACGAGACGGCAGACGACGACGACAACCGAGATAACTTGCGCGCCATTATTACGCTGAGATTACGACGACAGCGACGATGACGGAGAGGATTCTCGAAGACAGCACCGAGAGCAGCAACAACAACAACAACTACTGCAATAACAGCAGCAGCAACAACAACAACAACAACTACTACTACTACTACTACTGCAATAACAACAACAACTACTGCAACAACAACAACAATTACTGCAAAAACAAGAACAATAACAATAACTGCAACACAACAACAACTACAACAACAGCAGCAGCAACAACAACAACGCGTGTCGCCTGCTTAGCTCTCCCTCTCTCCCTCCCCCCCGCCCCGTCGTCGTCGTCGTAGTCTCGAAAAGATCCTTCCTTCTGACCCTCTCCTTAGACTTATCTGGTACACTTGTACGTGCGGGCACTACAGAACAACAAATAAATATATCTTAGTAAGCGCCCCACCATCAACTGGGTGTGCGTAACGCATTTTTCCTAAACCTCTCTCTCTCTCTCAAAAAAAAAAAAAAAAGCGCCCCGCTTTGTTGGCTCTCGTTTCGGGACAACATTGAGTTTCCTTTTTGTTTTTTTTGTCCAAGAATATCTCGTGCACCAACGGCCCGCGGCGACGGTATGTTGTGCTTAGTCCCCGCCTACCGCCACCTAGCACCACCAGAACAGCCACCACCATTGTCGTCAGCTGGCGCTCCGGAAGACACGGCAAACGTTGTCAACGCTGCATCATGGGCAACAGTCCATTGGCGGGCAAATTCAAAGCTAGCCAGCCCATTTCCGCTGGCGAATACCTGAGTGATATCAAATCGAACGAATATCTAGATAGGCAGACAGACAGACAGCGAACGACTCGTAGTTTTTTAATAGGAGGCCGTTGTTAATTCGAGACTATACTCTGTCCGCGTACGTTTGGGCTTGCTTGAAAACGCCGTGCGGCTACTTTCTTCTTTACTGCACCGAGGGCCGGACACGCTGAGCTGTCCATTCACGACCGATGTTGCAACAGTTCACCGAGCTGATTTTCCGGTCGCAAGCTTCACTCAGTTCCGCTTTAGCTCTTGAAAGACAGAAAAAGTAGCTATTACAGGCGTAACGGCCACTTGTTATAGCATGGATATATATATAAAGGGAAAATAAACTCTTGAAGGAATATATATATATTTTTTCTTTAACAGTTGATTTTACCTTAGTCAAATAGTGTTTTCAAATATAAAGCAATCACACTTTGGAAGGACATGTGTGCCGGCATCGAATTCGCGAGTGCCAGATTGCGACTACCTTTTCCGCGTGGGTATATATATATATATATATATATAGGATTTTATTTCAGTCGTTTTTTTCTACTGTACCTCGACTGTAGATACGAATTCCCGCGAAGAAGACCGCGAATAAGAACACTTACCCACAAAGGGGTAAGTGTTCTTATTCGCCGACTGCTCTTTGGCATTACGGTATCAAGCTTAGGGAACTTATAGCTATCACGTTAAGAAAGTTATTGATAAACTTGTAACTTGATTAACTTCGAATTCATCGTTTCCGTTACCTGACGTTCTGAAAAACGACTCACTTAAGGGAAAACCAAATTTCAAAATCTGGCTGCTTGGTTTGTCTCAAATTATCCAGTTGTCCCTCAACTTTATCCAACTTAATAAAACCCAACTACCCTCGATGGGCGCATTTGAACTGGATTTGTGGCAACCAAAGGAGTTGTTGAAATTATCGAACGATCAGCTTCTAACGTCTCTCATGCCACTCTAAGTTATAAACGTTCAAATGTTTATCCAAATGATCAACACAAAGATCAAATGAAGTCTCATTGCTCTGCTATATTTAACTGTATGTTGTATCTGTTCGCTGCCAACTACGGCACATCATGTGATGTACTTAACTGTGACAAGCATTCAATAGCCAATAACGTAGAACTGGTTTCGGTTATCCCATTATTCGTCATTAACGGTAATGTCAGGATTCGCTCTCTCTAGACTCGTCTCTTGCTGCCGGTGTGTGGAACATTGGGTAAAATGTATTGCCTATATTCGTGTGAGTCACTACGGCTCTATGCAACGGTTCTACCATGTTCATATATATATATATATATATATATATATATATATATATATTAAATGACTGTATGCACCGTTAAGACGTTACGTCAGAACCGTCATACGGTCTTGCCGATTTGTCCATGTTCAATCGCATTTATCATAAATCGCCGACTTTGCCCATGAGACAAGAGGTTTTTTGTTTGTGCCTATGAGAGGATAATAAGTAACATAGAGCACAAAGGAAAACTATTCCGGCGTGCATAACATGCAACAAGCTTGTCGACTACGTAGCTTCTCGATTTATTTTTGCTCACCTTTGCCCAGTGGCGGGCCAGAGAGGGTAATGGGAAACTTCTAGCAACAAAGGTTCGAGTTGATGATGTCAAAGGAGAAATATCAACATACATACGTATGAGAAAACATGGCGCACTATCAGTACTTCCCTAGAGAAGGAAAGTATACAAACTATAAAACGGGCCAGACCGATCGTCCAAAGAGCACCGAGTTCTACATGCGAGTGTAACTGCCCCAGGCCACTAAAGTACTATTCAGGTGGTCCCGGGCTTGCTCGAGCGAGGAATGTATGGAGTTTTAGTCGGTAGGACATGAGCAAAACCGATTGGACTCCCGCACTATTCTACACCATAGTATAAGATGTACATGATTGCGTTTTCTCGCTTCTTAAAAAGTAAATGAAAAACAGGATACACTGGAGTAAGGCCGTAACATCTCCGATGATGAGGAATAATAGAGTAGAGGAGTTTTAGGAGCTACATTTCAACAGCGTAGACTTTAAGCCAGCCACAAAGGCGATTCATATGATTTTCTGCCACAGTTAGTACTTGGCATACATCCTATAACAAAGGAACACAATGAGATCCCAAAAAGGTATATCAACATAGCCTTGCGTTTTGCAGAACACAGATACCACAACTGTATTAAATGTTTGCATCAGTGCCTGAATTACTTATTATATTTATCATTATCTCCACTGGATGTATATGTTTATATTTCAGACACTTGCAGTCGTAGTTGTTTCAAAGTTTACCTGACAGGGCCATTAGATATTGCCCTACAATACCCAGTCGTTCTGTGTAAATTGTCTACGAAGTGATTATCCTGGCATCTGTGTATATGTAAAACTTTCAGTATAATTAGAATCATACAGACTAAAATCGGCTACTTAATAAGTGATTTATTTCGTTCAGTAACATGTTCAAAGTAATCCAAATTCAATTGTTGCTACGAGCTGGGCAGCACAAGGTTTGCTGTAGATATATATATATATATATATATATACGCGCCTAAAAACTAACAATATGAGTAATGTATAATAAACTTTATTTCATTTTTTACAAATTTTAGAACAAATTCTAATCGTAATAGATTTACATGTATAAAAGGCCAATTATATTTCTGTGAATGTATTGATATTCCTTATTTGACTAAAAGGCATTCAACCGCTGTCTATACATTGTCATTGTGGACGGTTCCGATTCAACGGACCGGTATAAATATGATTTTTTACATAATACAGTTGAACATAATAAACGATTAAAGCATACATGTTTACATTTTCTACTCCAACACCATTATAATCACTCACTTCTTGCCCCCAGAGGCGTGTCCCTGTGTTGGATTGCTCACTTTGCCATTACGCTAACAGCATTATGTAGCACCTCGAACATTTAGATCAGTTAAAGACGTATGTAGTCTCTATGAACACTGACACAAGTTATTTCAGGTTTTAGCATACTGTAATTTTTAGGAACTTTTCCCCACTCTCTCTCTCTCTCTATTCATTTGTCTCAAATTATTCTCAATGCGATTAAGCATCTTCGTGAATGTGTACCAGCTTGAATTTCGATCATATCCCCGTGTCCCCCGCGAACGCCGAACGAGGATCCCGAACTCGCCCTGGATGAGGCTGGACCTCTCCGATGAGTTTCGCCAGATTCATTCAGAAGGCGACTGTGTCCTCCTAGCCGAGACTATATCACACGACTCACCAGAAGGCAAGTCGCACCTCCTCCTCCTCCTCTTCCTCCATTCGTCATCAATCAATTTTCGAGATCCTTTTTTCGACGATCCTGATCATGCTTCGACGGCTGGCGTCTACTACTAACTCTCTACTAGTCCATGCCGGAGCCGCTTCTCCGCCGACCAGTCGGTCGCAAGCAGGATCAAGTTCACGGACTGTCTCCTCCGGGGATTATGATAACAACATATCAACAGTGAAGTGGCGCATATCGCGCTCGCTATTGAACTTGCGACGCAACAACCAGATAGACAGGCTCTCTCGACAGTACACAGTACTATTATCGAGAAGAAGATGAAGAAGATGAAGAAGGTCTAGCGAATTTCGGCAAATCGCAGCTAGACTTACGCGCGAACCAGTGTAGCGGCTCGGTACGTAGAAAGACGACGGCGATGGGCGGGTGCACTCGACGACTGCGCCCGCATTGTGCGTATAAACTGTGACTTTACATTGGCAGTCTGGCCCCCCCGCAGGTAGGCGTTATCTGATACCTGCGCGGGCTTTTGGTTACTTTGGCTTGACGCCAAACTTCAGCGCACACAGCACTACGACAACCACATCGTACATGTGCATGTGCGTACATAAACTGGGTGTAGACGAGCTCAATATCCGCTATCTCTTGTGCTAGTAACCTATTTCGAATTTTGCTTCTGCTGTCTCTTGCGTAGGGCAGCTTCACGTTTCCGGCGAATCTCCTCTTCCGAGTACGTACGCTTCGAATCACCTGAAATCCGGGGTCGAAAACAGTGAGTGCGCAGACTACTTTACTCGACGAACCGGTTGGCAGTTACTGTTGGCAATAACAATAATCGCCGCTAATACAGTTCAAAGTGAACGACCGGAGTTTTAGTCGACAGTTCAAGCTCCGTTATCGTAGAGAATATCGAGAACAGCCACCAGATCGTTTGTCTATATATGCCTACTTGCACTGGAAGAGAAAATGATGATTTTCGCCTAAATTTTATCGTGTGCTTGTTTCACTCAATTCGGGCGATTGCACGATGCTAGATAATTAGTATTGTGCATCGACCACATGAGTTTGGGTAATGGCGCTGTAAATAACATAAAATAAAAACAAGGAACATGACTCGATCTTCATATAAGCGCCTAACAACATGATATTATCTGTGCAAAAACATATGACATTGACAATAAGGGCATATCGTTGTATCTCTTATTTACTAAGTTTTCTAATTGTTGTTCACCGAAAACACCCAATGCATATTCATAAAGGGCTTGCTCAGAGGACGCCTTCTATGTGGCCACTGACGAATCCATGTCCACGTGACACGTTTAAGCGGTGTTCCAACAATACCAGATAATATTAGCCAATCGGCAGGACAATGCGGCGGAGATGCCTCGCGATAACTCTCGAACAACAAATGGCTAATCGATCAACACGATACAATATGGTAAATATATTGACTGGATTTGCCGTTTCCATAACCTATGGTTTCGTACTATGGTTGGAGGTAGGTTCTGGCACCGAAAACGTCATACTTTGAAATCATCATGTACCACAACGCAGTGATTGCCGATGAGCAGATGCAAAATAGTGTTTTTAGCGTTTCTGTGCTGTAACGTAACCGCCGTAAAACGGTGTACTAACCGACTGCGTTCTGGCTGTTCGTAACAGCTGTCGAAACGATCGCGGATCTTCTAGTGACGACAAGTGGCTCTCCACTGGATGGTTGACTTGGTCGATTAATCGTCGATTGGTGAGCCCCCACTCTGTTTGTACGAACGGTAGAAGCACCCTCGACTACTGCAGGCGCGCAAATGTCACCCTCCTTTGAGCGTCGCTTACGCGGTGTCGCTGTTGAGGCAGGACGGGCTGCCTCCTCCACTCTTCTCGGTGTCGATCGAGTGGAAACACTTCGGCTAGTAACAACATCAGCTGCAACGGCGGAAGGGTACACCCTCGGAGGCCTGGCAACAGTAAAGAGAGAAGTTGGGTTTCAATACAATGCTGACGAAGCACATGTTGAGATGCACGGTAGACATGCCCTCTGTGTAACCCTGGAATAAACGCTGTACAGAAAGTACGCTTTGGTGACGTGGTAGGTAACACGAGACAGAGTTAGGATACAAATATTACGTAGTGAGGAAATTAGATATATCTTGCAATATGATATCGTACATTGTTTTCTTCGGACACGTTTTTCAGCTTGCGCAAATCGTTGCACTGCACGTACACCTTGTCCTGAAGACGGCTACCCCCACCATAAAAAAATCGTATGCCCACTACGGGTGCTCAATCTGCCGTTAATTTATGTAGGTTCTAGTTCGGCACCTGTCCAATACAGGCTATACTAGAACACCTTTCCTTTAAACCATGGCTGTCATACGGTTTCTTGATAGTTCGATGCCCGTGTAACATGTTATTCGAATTGAACTTAAGGTTTCTTAATTTTACGACGAGCCCCTAGTTGAACTCAATCGACGATCTTTGATTAGTCAACTAGGTGCCATCGTTCGCATGCTGATTGGACCAGCACATGCATAGGTGGCGCTTAGAAGCCAAACATCCATGCCGTATCGTTGGTCAGTCTACAAACATCTTAAAGGCCATCTAGCCGCCAAACGCCATTAGCATTGAAAAAACAATTCATGTATTCTCAGACCAGTTACCCGAGTATGTTTTTGCCGTAACCAAGTAAGCAGTTATATAATATATATCGTGTACAGACACATTGATGAACCCTTAGATAAAAACAACGTTTAAGAAAATGGTCAGATCAAATTATAGGCGAAATACATCGTTCAAGTAAGAGACTATCTCGAATACGTTTGATCAATTGGTGGAGGAGGTCCCCAAGGTTCCCAAGATATCTGAACGCAAGATAGCGTCAGGGTGACTGAAATATTCTAATAAATAATAAACAGAGACAGACCAGTTCTGTGGTTATTTGCCTTCACACGCTGACAGAGGAGAAACGCCCTGTTGCTGATTACTCACCGTCCTCTCGGGCCGGAAGTGGTTGGTTTATTTTTCAAAGCATAAGTCATCTCAGCCTGCTGTGTGGCTTGTATCAGCAGTTCATCCATCGAATCGCCTTCGTCGTCCTCGTCTAGCGAATCACCACCACCCTTTCTATCGGGACAGGTCTTGACGATTGTCAAAGCCTCGCGGCCAATCTCCTGTGACGACTCGTTGTCGCCGATAGAGGTATCCAAACCAAGTGCAAGCGAGGCCGTTAGTGGGGAGTTCTTTCCAGTAGCAGCACAATGTCTCGTTTTGTCCGACATCCTGGCGGCAGCTGGAGACATCATTGGTGACTTGAAAGGAAGTCGACCATGCGGAAAGGTTCGCTGCTTTCCTCGACTCGCAAGCGTTGGCGTCGATACGGGCGTGCTGGATTTCCTGATTGTAGAGTAAGACAAGCATGCACACACATGAATAAGAGATACGACACGTGCATGCATACCAGTATCATGAAGAGGGCATATGTTAGTGCAATATGCAATAGTAATCGCACTGAAGTGATATGATATAGTAAGATTAGGTAATACTACATTGTAATAACTGTATCGATAACAAACTACGTCGATACTAGGACTAAGAAGCGAGAGACTAACTATATTCCACCGCCATCGAGTCAATCGATCATACGGCCTGTTGGGTTGAGGGCTAATTCTGAGTGAAAATGCATAACTAACCAATTCAGACGTGAAACCGCCTGTAAGAAAAACCTTGCTTGTATTATTTCTTGAAATGTGTTGCCGCATGTCATATAAATACCTACCGTAGAACTGTATTTCGTAAGACAAAAATGTTTCCAAAGTTCCACCTGTGATTGCCTCATCGGGCGCCAGCTTTCGGCAGAACATTTTTAACTCAACGCTTGTTTGTCGGGAGCGCATCAACAGCATTGTTATGTGCTCGTTTTAACAAATATAAAAAAAACAGTTTGTGTCATGCCATCTTTAATCTAATATAGCTTTCGTTGATGTTATATCTATATCACTTTATTTAATCTAATTTAGCATTGGTCAAGCCTATATCGATAGTACATTATTTAGCATAATTTAGCCTTCCTCAATCTTATAGCGACGTGTTGCTTAGGACATAAACGTGCCTTCTACGGCTACGCCAGTCTGTTCTTATCTACCATGTATTACGCACACACACACACACACACACACTGCGTGAATATGCATACGTACGAAATAGCGAGTCTCTGCGAGAATGCGCGCTGGTTCTGCGGAGTTCGAGGTGGCGGTTTGCCACGTTCTTCAAATGTCACCCCGCTCTTCTCGTCGTACGAGGTGAGCCCCTCTGCTTTCACAACAGGGTCACGAAGATTTGCTCGAAGGTTGTTGCTCTTTGCGACGATGGTCGTGGCCGAATTCGATCGACTGCCATGCTTTGCCATCGGAGGTGTCGGTGGAATCGTAGCGAACAGCGATTCGGTGCTGTCGTTTAGAGAGGAGTTGGGCGAGCTGCTGCGAGTGCCCGAACGAGAAGCCAACCCGTTGGAGGGCGACGTACCACCGGCAACCATTGGCGACCCATGGCACGATCGGGACCTCGTCACCGGGCCGGGCGACGCCATCTTCTGCCAACCATAAGGATTGTTCTTCATTATTATTATTATTATGAATATTATTATTGTTGTTGTTTATACACTATTACTGGTAAATTCACAAAATATCTACGAGCTGTGCCGTTCAAGCACATTAATTACAGTAACGGGCTATTAACGAGCTCAGGGTGTTCAACTCCATACATTTCGTTACGTAAGATCGGCCTATATTAAATAGTTGTTTATTGTAGGCGTCGTTATTATGACTATTACTATTATTACTGCGCCGCCACAGTGTTTGAATTGTTCTCAACTATCAGCTATATGTGAGACGACGCCACCGCTCAAAAGGATAGCCTGAAGAAGAGCTTAACGTAAAAGCCACTACCGGTCATGCAAACTAGTCCTTAGTGAAACAGAACACGTTAAACAGTTTAATGAATTCATTTATTATTAATAACTAGTATGCATGGCCGTTGGTAAGTAAGGAGTAATTTGTTTGTTTGGTTGTTGTACTACGACTGCTAGAAGGTAATCTGCCTACCACTACTTGCGGTTGTCGACGGTCTTGTAGAGGCATACGCAACGCGAGAAGTGCCAGCTCGACTTCTTTAGAGGTTCGACGATTTCGTCGAAGGGCCACACGACCCGCGGTCGGTTTGGCAGGGGTAGGCGACTGAAGTATGGTGCTCTCGTCCCGGAACTGCGCCTTTGCCAAAAGCTCTAGAAAGAGACAGAAAAAAAGAAAGAACGAATGAGAGAGAGCAACAGAGAAACCACGCAAGCTACCCTATATGTAGTCGAGACATGGCTGGGCTTTATTCAACGACATGTGTATGTCACATGTTGTCATTGTTGCCTACTTAATGCAACCGTCGCCCACTTCGCAATGTTTTGAAGTACTTAATGTGCACGATCATGAAATCAATAGGGACTTTGACAACGTGTCAAAACCCGGAATAAAACTGCCGAGAAAAGGGCAAGCCTCTCCTTAAACAAGGGAGGTCCTGGAAATGCATGTGGTGTTAACTTGGATCCAAAAATGTGCATTTTCCACTAGATCATAAAAAAAAAAAAAATATATATATATATATATAGGTTGAGCCTTATCTACGGCTAAGATCCGTAAAATACCTAACCTAGAACCTGTGTCACGGCTTAGCTAAGCCAGTGTCGGCGGCGGCTATGATCAGGTCGAATGCACTGAATACCTAATTCATGAGTGATTAACGATGAAACTCACTTTGAACAAAATCACCACCGCCATAGCCGATTTCGGGCCGGTCATCTGTTGATCCTCCACTGCTGCCGTTAAAAATCGCCTGACTCAGCCCTTCATCGCTTCCTTCCATTGCGCTCGTATACACGTCTGTGGAACAACCTCATAAAGACGTTGCACTTTAATCATTTGGCATTCCATTATATATATATATATATATATATATATATATATGTTTGATTTTCCGATATCAGCACTATGTGTGTATATTGTGGGGTGTTGTTTCGATGATTTGTTCATATGTATATTTGAACAAAAGGTCTCTATATTATATCGTTCTCCTTTCTCTGCATATATATATATATATAATATTCGTACAATTGATATAGAATACGTACCATTCATTGTCATGATAAGGTCGAATGTCGATGTCACATCCAATGTGCGAGGCCAGTCTATTCTGAGATGAGGCGAAGGGATTCTTTGCTTTCGCACACCGCTCCGAGATTCGCTAGGGCCGCGACGTCAACGTTGTAACTTTGTTATGGATCTCGTCTTCGTAGTTGCCACTTTATCATTCGTCGCACAACTAACCACTCTGACACAGAACAGTCTAAAAAGGACAAAAATAATAACAACAACAACAACAGCGAGGTCGATTTTTCATGGGTCCGTGCAGGCTAGGAGGTTCATTGGACTTAACTCTGCGTGATGACGATTGGCGATCAGCTTAAAACTGAATCGATCACTATCACCGTTCGATGTTGCATAACACTGAATCACCACCGCCGCCGCTAACAACAACAACACAGAGTTCGCGCGGTTAACCGTAGCCGAGCCGACTATTCACTACTCTGCGACACACAGGTGGCGATGGTGGTTGTGTCGTTGTATTATTGTTGTTGTTGTTGTTGTTGTTGTTATTATTATTATTATTGTGCCGCCACCTTGCGTCGTTGCGTTGTAGCAGACGACAGCAGCAGCAGGCAGCTTGTTTTTTAAGAGAGAGAGGGAGAGCAGGCAGCTTAGCACGGGCCGGCTTCTCTCTCGCATTGATGATTTCTGCTGCGCTGGATGCTCCAAAACTGCTCCAAAACCAACGCCGAAATACACAGCAAGACAAAACAGCGACAACAACAACGACGACAACAACAACAACAGCAGCAGCAGCAGACGAAACGACAACGGTGGTTACATTACCAACAACAGCAACAATAATAACAACAACAACAACAACAACAAGTGGCCTTGTCGACTGGCTGCGTGGTCTGTAGCTGTTTACAAAGTTGGTGTTGTCGTTGCTGTTGTTGTTGTTGTTGTTGTTGTTGTTGCTGCTGTTCTCTGTTATTGTTGTTTGTTATTTATATCTGTTGTTGTTGTTATCTGCGTATACTGCAATTGCCATGGCTACGCTGCCGCCGCCGCCGCTGTTTCGCCGCTATTGGCTGAATTTGAATAATACTAGTGTTACTAATAGTTGTATTGTCACTGATGAAAGAATCTTAGGTATCTCCGACGATGACGACGACAATCTGGGCTCTATTATTGATTTAGTTTTAACCTCAGACCCGTCCATCATTGAAGATATACGAGTATTTCAGTCGCCAATTCCATCCGACCACAATGCCATTTCGTTTTCTATTTTATTTGATGCTAATTATCCTACGGTAGACGAGGGAGGTTATAATTTCTGGAAGGGGGACTATGAAATAATCCGCTGTAGGCTTGCTTGTATAAACTGGAGGAACTTGTTTTTAAATTGCGATACCGTTGACTCGATGTATGATAGCTTTGTATACCAGATACATTCACTAATTGAAGAGTTTGTACCTAAACGAAATGGCAAGTCAAAAAATAATGCAAATTTACGTAAATATGTCACCAATCTAGAACGGTTGATTGACCAGGAGCCAAATGTGCAGTATGAAAAAAAGTTAAGGAAGGCGACTAGAAGACTTCGTATAATGGAAGAAGCCAGTCTTGATTTTAAAAACACAAAGTCGTTTTTTAGATATGCAAATAAGCGATTAAAAGGAAAAGAAAACATTGCGGCTTTAAATATAGATCAGACGGTCCTCGTAGACGACGCTTCTAAAGCAAATGCATTTAAGGACTTCTTCTCGTCGGTTTATGTTGCCCAAGGGAGTTCAGTTCCCGAAGGTGTTTCCAACGACGTGGTCTCGAAAGATAGTTGTCCATACTTGGAAATATCAGAATATAATATTCTTTCTAAAATCAAACAACTACCCACTAAATGCAGCTTTACTCCTGATTTAATCCCACCCATATTTTATAAAAATGTAGCGTCTGCGATAACTGAACCCCTTTTCTTGATATTCAGTAGGTCTTATGAGGATGGCATTGTGCCAAAACATTTTCGGCAATCAGTCGTAACCCCTGTACATAAGAAGGGTCTAAGGTCAAATGTAGATAATTACAGACCTGTAGCTCAATCATCTATCGCATGTATCATCTTTGAAAAACTGCTAGTGGACCACATTTTTAATTTTTTTCAATCTAAATGCTTGCTGGATGAGAATCAACATGGTTTTACTAAAGGCAAATCCACGGCAACTCAACTCGTCGAAATGACTCAAGATTGGGCTGTTATGATAAACAATAGGCTGGCCTTTGATTGTATATATTTTGATTTCTCGAAGGCATTTGATAGAGTAAACCATGTAAAACTTGTACAAAAGCTTAGGTACTTGGATGTAGATACTCGCTCTATATCATGGATTGCTAGTTATCTTACCCGTAGAGAGTTCTGCGTTCGCGTAAACAATAGCTTTAGTGAGTCGGGCACGTGCCCCTCAGGTGTTCCTCAGGGATCAAGCCTCGGGCCACTTTTATTTTGCACATTTGTTTTAGATCTTAGAAACGTTATTCCTGAGTCGATAACTTATAAGCTTTATGCTGATGATTTGAAACTATACGGACCTTCCAACACCGCTAGCGAAAGGCAAGTACTACAGAGTACGATTGAAGCGGTTTCTAAGTGGTGTGTGGATAATGAAATGCTTATATCAGTGCCGAAATGTGCTGTATTGTGTTTAAAAGAAGCCCATGACTACACGCTACATGGGGAGGCTATCCCTATTTTAAATTGTATTAGGGACCTAGGGGTTGCGGTGACACCGCAACTGGATTTTAGCACCCATATTACACAAGTCATCCGATCAGCTAATCTTATATCTAATACCATATTTCGTTGTTTCATAATTAATGATTACAATTTTTACATGAGGCTTTATAATAGTTTGGTTGTACCTAAGTTTCTCTATTGCTGTGAGGTTTGGCGGCCTTACTTAGATAAACACATTGAAGCAATGGAAAGTGTACAGAGGAGATTCCTTCGTCGTGTCTCGTTAAGGTGTAACGTTGCCCGAAATTCTATTGTGATAAGCCCTATTCGGGAACTTCAGTCCAGAGCGGATTATCGCATGTTCAATCGTATTATAAACTCATCAAATAAGTCAAATTATTTTAGCATTCGGTTGAACAATCTTAGAAGCGGTAACACCATCTCGTCGAAACAAATTGCCAAGACAGATCGTGTAAATAACATGTTTTCGTGGCGGATGGCGAGGGAAATGAGAACTTAAAGCACTAACAGTGCAAATGTCGCCACACAAGTAAACTGACTATTGTATGTATCTAGGTAACGGTTTCTAAAATGTAAATATTGTCCCCCCTTTGACTAAATAAAGGTGCATTTGATTTGATTTGATTTTGATTTGATTTGAATTTGAATCGTCGTCTGAGCTCGCAGTGACGTCAAAGCGATTGGATGAACGCATCACGAAACCAAGCGCAAGAGCGGGCCATCGAACAGGCTAACCGTAGCAGCAGCAGCAACAATATGATATTAATGTTGTTGTCGTCCTAATATTGACCGCCCTCTGAGCTTGAGGGGCTCATTAAAAAAACTCTAACCCAATCCACAAATTATTATAGAAAAAGACGCATCGAAAGGGACAGACATGGTGGGGATATCGAAGGTTTTCCCCACTCGAGCTCGGTTGCGTGCTGCATGCATTATTCATGAGCGCAATGCGACCGCAGGAGAAACATAGGTGCACGAGTTCGATCTCCGCTCAGTTGCGCATTTGTATATAAATATAGAGTCTGTCTTACGAAGCAATGCAAAAGCAATTCCGTGGACGGTAAATGTTGGCTAAGACTCAGCCCGCAAAAGTTTAGGGCTTCGCCAACAGTCCCTGTGGCAGCATGGCAGCTGGCTCTTAACCAGCGGTATAGTTTCTCATCTTTTGTCAATAATGAGCATCGCTTAAAGAAGATTCTATCCATAAGAGAGATCGAACCGGCTACACCCCGATGGAGGATGAAAACCATGATTCCGGCCCCACAGCCCCTTAGCCCACACCACGATCTTAATACACACCGTCATCTAAACAGTGTGGGACTCTTATACGCACGGAAAACTCACCTGGAGGTCCCCCCTGGTGTAACCTCGGTGGGGCTTGGAGCTTTGTCTAGCCAATGCTCAGTCAATAAGCACCCCGGTCGAAAGACGTATAGACCCGACTTTTTTTTAAAGATAAATAAGATGGTGATGTATGAATATAAATCGCGGACTCGAGTCTCAAATACGGTAAAACACAACGTTATCGACGCTGCATCGACTTCAGACAGCATTTATAATAACACGTCCCGTATAAATAGAATAGAAAGAATACAAAGACGCCTATATTCGCATAAAAGGGGGGGGGACAAAATAGTATATGCAGTAAGTCAAATCAATGTGTTTGACAGAAAACGGGTTGGAAACCTTTCTAGTGTATTCACCTTGACATACGCCAAGCAATCACATTGTTTGTGTGTTCAGTGCGTTTAACCGCCTTCGGGTAGACAACATGCCTACTTCGTAGAGAGTTTAATCTAGAGCGAAATAAATTGTGTGCTAGATTCGCTGGTTGTAACGGGAAACAATGGCCACACCTTTTGGCGTTATAGTAGTAATGCAATTGCTGGTCGATTAACCTCTTCTCTGTTTAAGGGACGTCT
The DNA here is from genome assembly GCA_003439945.1 of Dermanyssus gallinae. Taxonomy (NCBI): domain Eukaryota; kingdom Metazoa; phylum Arthropoda; class Arachnida; order Mesostigmata; family Dermanyssidae; genus Dermanyssus; species Dermanyssus gallinae. Next base: position 121,564 of record QVRM01006096.1, read on the forward strand.
TCAACGGAGCCTGCTCCTGTACGTTTTCAAAGTAAGTTTATATCTTTCTTCAAATACGCTTTCCAGATTGAACTACATATGTGCATTCGTTTTGAAACTACAATCGATATATAAAGGCGAATATATGCATCTGTATTTTTGCAATAAACATATGAATAGGACTAGAGAGATGGGTATGAGGGCAAGGATCGACGATTAACTGAGCCAATCAGCAATTAGCTCTATTATGCTAAGTTAATAACCAGGGAAATGTGCTGCACGAGATATAAAATAGATGTATGTTTTTTTGTGTAGCAGATTGCAGTACAGGCTTCACTCTCGTAAGAACTAACTATTCTACTACAACGAGCAATTGCAAACACAGCCTCGGGAGGGTATTGAATGCAAAGTCCCGACTATTATAAATATTACGACCGGCGTTTTTGAATGCTCAACGCATTGGCAATGCAAATAAAAGTTTTATATCGACAATAATAACAAATATACACACGCTTTTCACCAGCGGTCTAGACAAATCGCTGTGATGATTTTGTTCATCGAGATATATGTGCGTGTAGACGAATCCAGCGACAGCCTAGAAGAGGAATTGCTGTCCTGAAATAGTTGAATCGTCGTTAATATACAATCGTCGAGTTGACTGAACATGCGTCATGCTAGATTTTCAAATATTTAGTAAATTTATCGCAAACAGAAAATTATATTTTCGTCGCCGTCAAAGCTCCTGGAGATGCTTAACAAATCCGTTTCGACTGCTTTCTTGACTATGCTTTTTAAGGTTAAGCTTTGCCATTTTCATAAAAGTTTTTTTATGATCATTTATTCATTGTAATTAATCACCAACGGTGGGAACATGGCAATTGGGTCCCTGCGAACGTGTGCACATTTACGAAGGGTCCAATGTAGGAACTAACCAATGTAGAAGCCAACCAGCTTTGCCATCATAATAGGGCGGTTCTAATCTATACGGTTGAAGAGGCTATCAGTGACATTTTGCCTGCAAGCTGTATATATGTATGTATGTATGTATGTATGTATATATATATATATATATATATATATATATATATATAATATAGATATACGTATATATATAGTATATATATATATATATAGATATATATATATATATATATATATATATATATATATATATATATACGACCTCTTTTAATATAATACATTATGAGATTGCTCAATCCAAAGAATATATATATATGTATATATTTCTTTTTTTTTTTGCACGATGCTCAGCTGCTTGCACCCTGCTGTTGGGACAGTCGCGTCGAACCGCCTGCGGCTTGGCCGCCCTGAGCGAGTCGAATAGGCAAGATCATTCATTCATTCATGAATGAATGCGTCCATCCAACTGTTCCCTCCCGACCCATCGACCGAGCAAAGGACCAAAACACGACGACGACAACGACAACGACAACGATAACAACAACAACAACAACAACAACAGCAGAAGCAGCAGCACAGACAGTTAGTTAGATCGATCCATCGATCGATCGAGGCGGACAGTTGTCGTCAGCAGCAGCAGACAGGAACAAAACAGACGGTCAAAATAGTGGTGAGCGTCGTCATTGTTGTTGTTGTTGTTGTCGTTGTTATTGTTGTTGTTATTGGTGGTAGCTGTGGTGTTGTTGTTGTTGTTGTGTTTGCCCCGTCCACCGCGTAGCCAGCAAGCAGTGTGGTTGGTTGAGTTGCAGTCGCTGGTAGCAAGAGCGAGTCGTCGTACGTCGTTGTAATAATAAGAATTGTTGTGTTTGTGTGTCGTTGGATTGGCTGGTTCGTCGGTGGTTTGCTCGTCGTCATATGAACAAGGGTAAAAAAGAAGAGAGACCACAGACGAATAACATCTGAACCAGAGGAACACATCAACAACAACAATAACCCAAGGTGTCGATTTGACTCGATTAGGTAGAATAAGAAGAAGAATTACAACAACCACAACAAGAAGAAGGCCGAGGAGGCGCTAATATTGGGTGACAACTATCTAATAGTAGTGTTACGTACTGCGACCGTTTATGACGCCGTCGTCATTTTTAATTGTTGCAGCAGCAGCAATACTGGCTTGCTAACTACTGGTTAACGAAGTGTAGTAAACGAACGAAGTGTAGTAAACTAACTGAGGAAGTGCGACTGTCTGTCCGATTGAGACGAAGTGTCGGGCCATTGCCCGATTGACGAAGTGCGTCTGATTTGCTTGACGAACGACCGCCAGTGAAGAAGTGTCTGTCCATCGGACGTACTTTTAAAGTACTTGCTACGTCTGTCCTGAGCTGAGTTGGCTGTTCTCGGCTGCACCTCATCAACAACAACAGTTCCTATCGTCCGTGCTAGGATTTAGTGCAAGAAGATAGTTGTTGTTGTTGTTGTTGTCGTCGTCGTCGTGTGGTGAGGCCAGTGAGTCGACTCGAGACGAACCAGCTTCCGAGCTGGTGATAGAAGTAACACACCACGACTAAACTACGAAATAGACACCACAACACCTACTATAGCCTGGAGCTTCTGTAACCGCGACGACTACAAGTTACGTTACGTTACTGATTGTTGGCGTCAGGGCGTCATCAATTACATCAGGTAGGTGAGAGTGGTAATCATGTTGTCAATGATCAGACAGAAACGCAGACGAACCGAGGGACGGTCGGGCGGGGACGGTACGCGAGTACGGAGTTGATTCGAGGCAAGGGGAAGTGGAGCACTGGTGTTTACAGAGTTTTACAGAGGGCAGGGCGGTCTGGTATGCTAGAGCGAGTACTTTCAGTGTACTAGTAGTAATCGTAGTCGTAGTAGTAGTTTTTCAAGCTACGAAATCAACTCTAGTAGAAGCTATTATATATATATATATATATATATATATATATATATATATATATATATATATTATAGTAGCTTATATTCATGTTGATTTCGTTCACGGTACAGATCGGAGTTGGGGTTTGATAGAGGCTGACAGAGGTGAACGCGTGAATAACTCTATCCGTCCACTTGACTGTCTGTCTGATTGCTTGTTTTTTTTGTTTGATTGCTTGTTTTTTTTTGTTTGATTGCTTGTTTTTTTTGGTTTGATTGCTTGTTTTTTGTTTGATTGCTTGTTTTTTGTTTGATTGCTTGTTTTTTGTTTGATTGCTTGTTTCTTTGTTTGATTGCTTGTTTTTTTTTCGTTTGATTGCTTGCTTGTCTGCTTGATTGCTTGTTTTATGTTGTTTCTTTACTTACTCTTCATGTGGCGGAGGAAGATGGAACAATGTTGCGTAATTGTTGCCGTCTGTAAAACTGTCTCATGCATGTCAGGAGCGACAGTGTGTTCTCTCGAACGAACTCGAGAAGCGCCCCATTCGCCTTCGGTCAGTCCCTCCCCGCTTCGGCGGTTGATCTTTGTTCCACCGAGAAGCCACCAAGCCAATAGCTCACTAACCTCACCTCTCTACCTCCTCTCTAGCCGGCGCCGACAACCTCTGAAGAGCTTCTTCACGCCAAGCCAGCCAGCCCCTGTCCCGTCTTTCTCCAGAACTCGCTTCAGCCAGTCCAGCAGCCTTTCTAACCTTGCTGCTTCTTCGGCCAGTGGAGAGCTCTCTTTCGAGAGCTTCGACTGATTAGCGTAACGATTGACCGAATAACAAATGAACGCATGCATGCTTGTTTGCTTGCCCGCCTGGAAGTGTTGCAAGTGTCAGAAGGTCGGAGCTGCAGACCGAGTGTATATCATGTAGAATAGTGTACATTAGTATAAATTCTTAGTTTAAGTATATTAAATGTTGTTAGTTCAGTTAGTGGTGGTGGTGGTGGGGGGATAGAGTAGAGTAACGAAACGACGACAAGAACAACTACCTGCTAGCAGCACAAGTACTGCTAAGCAGTTGTCGATTGATCTGGAGGTTGTGCATGGGCAATGTAACAAAGACAACCACCTCCTTAAAAATGTTTTTAATTCTAGCATGGGCAATGGACGACGTTTCGCTTGCCACTTGCTGCTGCTGCAGTTGTTGTTGATGGTCATAATAATGATGTTTGTTGATGATTATGATGTTTGTTGGCTAGATGAGGTAGCCGTTGTTGTTGTCGTTGATGTTGATGTCGTCGTCGTCATTGTCGCTGTTGGTGGTGGTGTCGTCGTCGAGTTTGGAGCGAGTTTTGATTGAGCCGCAACATTTCTTAGTAGTAGCCCCCCCAACTTCAACACCACCACTGCCACCACTGCCACCACCACCACAAACAGTAGGAGGCACCAAGCAAAGCAATGGGACGTTGAGCCAAGCCGATCCGCTATAGGAGAAAGGGGAAAGAGGGGCACGGGGGGATGGAGGGGGATGGGGGGGGGGTGTAGGACGATCGATCCTTCGACTCGATTTGAAGGGACGGAGGCTGGCGGCCGCGACGACGGGCAGCACAGCGTACGAATCGTACTTCATATGAAGGCTACTCCGCCTCGCACGCTTATTGCGATTAGTAGAACCGCGACTATGATATATATATATATATATATATATATATATATATATATATATATATATATATATATGGACTATTAGTCTCGAGCACGCTGATAGGATTGCCGTCGACAGATGTTTAACTGTCAGCACGACAAGTACGATATGAAGCTCGTTTTAAATGACTCGACTGTCTCCATCGCGTAGAAATGGAAAGACGACGACGACGACAACCACAACAACCATAACGACAACGACGACGACAGACCCGCAGGCTAGGTTGGGCAAAAAGGCTAAGCTGCTTTAGCCGTTAGTACAACGGCAACCGCTGCTGCTGCTGGTTCTTCTTCGTCGTCGTCTTCTTCATATTATATATGGAGATCGAGGTAGAAATAAATAAACAAACACATATACATATATATATAGACCGTTAGTTAGAGTGCGAGAATCATCGAGAGGGCGAAAAACGTTCTCTCGCACGTTTGCTCGATCACATCTGACAACAGACGTAACAACAACATAAACTTGTGGGCAACGGACATTGTTGTCTAGCTGCATTGTTCATGTTACTACTACTACTACTACTACTACTTCTACTACAATTAGTACTATTCTCTGTTGGTGCTGCTGGCTTTATATTGGTTGTTGTCTTGTTACTGTTGCTGTTGTCACAGTATAAAGTGAAGTAAGAGGGAGTCCATTGCTCTAGATATACTAACAGTCAAGTTTTTAGGCTGACCCTCAGCCAAGATTTAACGTCTACGGAACTCTTTTTCACATTACTTCATAGATGGACTCCTATAAATACAAATGTGCAACGGTGGGGCTCGAACTTGCGCACCTATGTGTCTCGTCCGGTCGCGAGGCGCAGGCGGAATGCCACCGGGCTCGACGGTCTAGCTATACTTTTTTTTATTGAATGTATGTTACAACCATTTTCATCGGAACTACTTTTGTTTTACTTCGTTGTAGCTCTAGCAATACTACTACTACTACTACTAATAGTAGAAGAAGAAGAATATCTTCTACTAGTATAAGAAGAGGTGGTGATAGCAGAATATAGCAGCATCAGTAAGGAGAACAACAACGACAACAACAACAATAGTGAACGTAATCATCCCTTTAGCTGTTGTTTTTAATTGTTGTTGTTGCTGCTGTTGTTGTTGTCGTCGTCGTCGTCGTCGTGGTTGTTGCTCTCGCAGTCTTAGCTAATGTCACCATCATCACGTCACCTTGTCTGACTGTAAAGGACCCCTGCTGCTGCCGCAGCTGCCGGCAACATCAGCTTGACCGGGTCGCTCAGAGACTTCGAGTTGACCGGATCGGACCTCCTCCTAGTTTACTGGTGGGTTCTTCGCAGTTTTGGCGCAGGGTTTTCACCGCCCGCCCGCCTTGTTTCTACGGCGCGGTGCGGTGCGGCGGGGCGCGATACCCTCGGGGTAGATTTTGGTAGGTGGTTTGGAATTTGTTTTTGCACCTCTAACGCTTCAGGGGGGGCGGGCTTCTGGGGTTCAATGGTGGTGGGGGTGCTGGTGGTGGTGCTGCTGCTGCTGCCGCCGCCGCTACTCCCCCAAGTCCACGCCCGCGTCCACCGCCTGCGGGAACAGTGTCTCTCATTGTCGCCATTGTCCGAGTTGGTTTAAGACGACGCTCAACCTGATCTCAGCTCGCAGTCTTGTTGTAGCTCTCACGACTCTTACATCTGCTGTGGCTAGTGCTACTGCAGTTGCTGCTTTTGTTTGCTACTATGCCTTTGAAGAAAAAGAACAACAACAACAACAACAACTTAAGAACCGCCAATCATAACTCTGCTTGCTCTGCTCCTATGCAAGCAGCAGTCATTTTCATTCCGCGGACGGACTATTATTAGTGATTGCATTAATGGTGGTTCATTGTGTTCCTCGGTGCTGCTGCTGCTGTTATTGTTGAAGTCGTTGCAGAGTTGGCAGAGAATCGTAGAGCAGTCTTCCAAGACCGCTTTTTGATACGATTTGCCTTTGAGCCTTGTGAGCGTGTTTTATCAAGCTTTGAGTTCACTCAGGTAGTCAACCAGAGTTCGCTAATTAGTTAGTTACGATACCGAGGCGTTTTCGTTTCGTTTCATCCGTTTCGAGTGCAGGTAGGTCGCGATGTTTTTGATGCTGTTGTTATGACTATTCTGGAGGTTGCTCACGTTATTGTTGCCGAAGTGAAAGTGTGCTGGTATTGTTTTGGGGTGTTGGTGATAGTTGTGGTGGTGGTGGTGATAGCCGTGGTAGTGGTGGCGGCGGCGGTATATTATGTACCTTATGCAACTATTTGTCTAACAACGGTTCTTCTTGTTGTCATCGTTGTTGGATGGACGAAGAGTTCTTGGTGTTCATGAAGTTAAAGTTATCAATGCTGTTGTTGTTGTTGTTCTCGTGGTTGTTTCATGTCGTCACTGTGCGGGCGTAGAGGCGTAAAGGTTCGTGCTACGCTTCGTGTCGCCCAACGGATGCCATCATGGAGGCGGGGAGGAACTCCCGGATCAAAACTCACCGCGAGCTTCACAGCAGTAACTTCCAATGTTTCTGCTGTCTACATGTTCGCACAGGTAAGTTCCCGTTCACTGATAGGTTGATAAAGGTGTTTATTTTTAGACGAATTATTATTATTATTATTATTATGTGGTGACTTATTGTTATTATGTGCACGATACTATGTATTATGTGTGTGTTATTGTGTGTTCGAATGTTATTTTTATTGTATCTTTTTTTTGGGGCAGTAGAAAGTAATATACAATAAACAAGAGATCGTGTCGGGTATGCTATTTGTTGCTAGCTCTCTCTTTGCCTTCTCTATCTCTCCTTCTTCTTTTACATACAATGGGAGACAGGGCATTCCGTTTTATCGGATGTTACCTAGTAAGTTCGATGGCCGAACGAGATCTCTTCGTGTTACTCATCACATGTATATATACGGGCATAAACATACAATAAATAAATGCTCATCTGAGGCAGTTAAAGTAACAACCACAACAACAACGATGCGGTGCATACAGAGATTTCACATCTCCGCGCTGTGCGATGATTTGCAAGCGAACCTGCATCATTGACGTATCGTAGCTACGACCTGGCCATTTTTCTCCTAGCATCTCTCCGTTTCACTTGAATCGCCATCGCACTCATGGAGATTGAGAACTTTTGTGACGTCTTTGTCTGAGGTGTTGTACTGCCATCAGCTGGTGTTGTTTTTGCCGTTTGTTGTTTGTGATTCTGCTTGCTTAGATGCGACGGCCCGTTGGTCTAGCTAGTCATAATCTTTGTAGTAGGCGTGGCGGTATAGTATTTAGTTATTTTTTCTATATAGTTATTCAGTATATTAATACTTGTAATAAATACATTGATTTGTCATTGTGAATCTTTGGAGACCACAACAACAACAACAACAACAACGACGACATCCACTATTATAGAGGTTGTTGCTGCTGCTGCTGCTGCATGGCTACCGATTTGAGCGGCCTAAGAAACAATTATTCGTCACTTGTTGGTGGCCTGAGTTGGCAACGTCATCGTCTGCTTCTTCGTCTTAGTTTGTTGCTATTGTTGTTGTTGCTGCTGCTGTTGTTGTTGTTGTTATTGTTGTAGTAACTGTTGTGGCTATTGCTGCTGTTTGCCGAGTCGACCCTCTGTCGTCATGCTATTGTCTCACCCTATCGGTCGCGTGTGTGTGTGTGTGTGTGTGGACGATCCGGTCATGTCATCCGGACGTCGTCGTCGTCGTTGTCACACGACTACCGACCTTCATCGCTGACACGATGGAGCCTTTTATCTATATATCTAACTATATAGGTCGTCTGCCTTCGAGTACGACGAGAGACAGACATTTGCCCTTCATGTATCCATTTATCCATTCATTCATCCATGCATCCATTATACGGATCCATCGTTTATCCAGCCAGCCCGTACTGGGAGCGAGCTATCATCGATTGACCGGCCGATGGGTGGCATAGCCCGATAGCCAACGACAAGACTACTGACTAGCGGGCTGAGTAAGAGGGAGAAAGTAAACGATATACACATATAGAGAAGGAGAGAGAGAGAGACTATGAGGGGGAGCGGAGATGCAGAGCATGCGGCGAAGAGGAGGAGAGATAGAGATCAGGACCGATGAAGGGCGTCGACAGTCAGCCTGCAATGAACGATCATTGTGTGCGGCCGGCGGCGGAAGAACAAGGTCCGACCGGCCACCACCAGTGAGGCCTGCCTCATGTGTTTCGCGTGTATCGTGTCCCGTAGTCATTGCTGCTGCTGTTGCCTCCGCCCCACCGAAAAAAAACCAGCGCGGCTCAACTCTCATCAGTCGATCCATTGATCGATCGCTTAATTTATATATATATATATATATATATATTGGGAGATAGAGCGAATCACAATACGATGATGCATTTCACTCGAACCCGTACGGATTGCTTCGTTGGCTTGACTAGTAAACCATTTGTGGACTAGTTGTTGTTGTTGTGGTCGTCGTCGTCGTCGTCATCGGACTGTTGGCTTCTCAAACGTGTCCTTACTCCCACCTCCACAATTACTACGTGTACCATCTGCCTACCTGTATTTGTCATGGGCGCCAAGCGCCGTCGCCATTGTCCTGAAATCGGCCAGAAAATCGGCCTTCGTTCTGTTATTGTTGTTACAGTTGCAGTTATTGTTGCAGTTGTTGCTGTTATTGTTGTTGCAGTTGTTGTTGTTGATGCCGTGGCTGGCGAAATAAACATTATTTGTATTATAAGTATTATTAGCCATAATACTTGCTCGCTTCTTCGGTAGACCCCAGCACATGGCAAGTGTGACAGTTAAGCTGGCCATAGCACCGGTGCGGCTCTTGAGAGTTGAGAGCGACTGTGGCGAATCACTCACTTAGCGAGTCAGCCCGGCGCTGACCGCTCATTCGGCCGTTAACAGAAAGCACCGAGTGAATTTGTGCGTGCGCAAACTTTCTTTTACGCGAAACATCGTGCCCTACATTGCCTTCACAAGGCAAAACAGACGAGCGGCAGGCAGGGAACAGACGACTATTGCCATTTATTGCCTGCTACGTACTTGCTATAGTGCGTAGTTTTCTTCTGGCGCCTATTCTTTTGCTGGGGCTGCTGCTTTGTTTTTTATTACTCAAGCAATAAGCATCTATCTGATTAGTTCTGCACAAAGCGATCTGGTTGGACGGCGGCGAACAAGCCGTCGACGTTTTTTTGTTGTTGTTGTTGTTGTTGTTGGTGGTGGTGTTGCACGGAAACGCTGTGTGGTTAGTTGTGAGCGATTAGTGAGTGCGCGGCGAGTTTTTGTTGTCCGAGCAGCCAGTAAATGTTTTTGCTGCACGCCCGCAGTGCTGCAAATAACTGCTGCATCCATGCGTATGCTGGGCTCTGTGCGTAGATGCATGCTTACATTATAGTCGGATTCATGTGCTTGTATGATATTCTTGCATACTCAAAGCGGCAGCGTGGCTTTCTGGAGGGCGATATCAATACACGCACTTAAATTTCACTGTTAAGCCATGCGAGCCATGTAAGAAGCTTAGAAGCGTTGTTGAGGTAAATTGTGTCCGATATTAGTGATACGTTTGGCTACAGTTAGTCGTTACGAATATGAGAAGGCTAGGAATAATAATGTAGAGGGAAGGAATAATAATGTAAAAGAAAGTAAAAAAGTATGCGTTTTGTAACCTAAAATAGTTGACGCATTACGGGTCAGCGAATTTGAACACTTAAGTGGAGGAGGAACACTTATATAGAAAGTTGGGTTTAGTAAAACGTCACGTTTATTGTAGGAAGTGTTTGTCTGTTTCTACCTGCTAGACAATATTCATTATCCACTATGTGATTTTTGTGACCGTATTCGTAAGGCACGATAGTATACCTACCGCTGGAGTGTTTCTAAACCAAGAGCGGCAAGCCGGGTTCCATACCATAATACTATTACTTATGATCGCAATAATATGAGCACAAACTTGGCGTCAATAAGCTTTCATTTGTGCTCTCGTGAATCAGTCAATATCTCGTGTACATATATAGGGTGGAGAAGAGTGCTAACGTGATTTCGAATTGATTTGATTGAACTGCGCAGGTGCTGCTAGATAAGCAAAAACCAATGCGTCACGCAAACAAACAAAAAACCGTAATACTCTAATACTAATAAAGATACAGGCATATTTACCTTTATCTTTCTTTCTTACGTGCGTATAATGTTTCTTGTTCGTATGCATACTGTTTTCGTTTTTTAAATTTTTATTTAAAAGTTATGTCTAATGTGCAGAAATTCATTTTTGTCGTCTACTTGCGTAGACATTAGATTACATTACAGTCGAGGTTGTGTGCATACGCATGCATTTATTGTTATCAGGGGGGGGGGGGGAGGGGGCTATGCATTGCTGAGCTGAGTTGACCGCCGACTTGGGTGTGATGCGCGAGCAAGACTCCCTCGAACTGTGATCGGGTTTTCACATTAGGCGGCGCCAAGAGATCCCACTGCTCAGTGTGACGCCACCCCCGCCTGTTGACACAAAGTTTTTCTTGTCAGAAGGCGGCGGTGGGCGCTTCCCTCCCGTTAGCACCTCCCTGTGTCGTCTTTGTCTAATAATAGACGATAGGGCGCCATGATCATGGCAGTGGGGAGCTGCTCTGTCTAATAATAGATGATAGGGCTCATCGTGACGATGCTGGCGGCGGATGGACGTAAGTTCCGATGACCGGTGGTCGTTGACGACCCGGCGGGAACAGTCAAGTCGAGCCGAGGAACCGGGAACTGATTGCACTGCCGCCGCGACCATTATTTGTCGACGACTAGAGCGTAGAGCGCTGTGACGGTTGTGACGGTTCTAGTTGGTGCGACGGACGCTGGCACTTCTGTTGACGCTGATGCTGCTGCTGCTGCCGCTGCCGCGGACGAATTTTGCCTGCCTGACACAGGTTTGCTGCGAGAGAGTTTGGCTGGCTGGCTGGCTGGCTTCACTCGTCGTCGTTGTTGTTTTTGTTTTTTGTACTGACCCTAAGTGGACTTTTTGCTACTGCGGCCAGAGTTCCCACGCAATGAAGGCACGCATATTTTGTTGTTTGGCATTTGTGTTTGCGACGACGAGCAGCGAAGAAGATGCGGCGGCGATGGCTACGACCGTGAGTTTCAGCTCTAGACGTCGTCTTTTCAGCCTGAAGTTCGAGCCTGACTAGGTAGAAGAAGGAGGCGAAGACCAAGAAGAAGAAGAAGAAGAAGCTGGCAGAGCTCCACTGAGGTGTGAGCGGCGACACCGAAGTTCTCGATTGAATGAAGATGTCTGGCGGCGGCGGCAACGGCGACGTCAGCCAGCTGACGCGCAAGACATCGTCGGTGGCGTTGTGGTCTCACGTGGTGTGAGGTTGGTGCTAGCTGAGTCATGGGTCATCGTTGCCTTCATGGACGTCGTCACGTGACGAGGATGGGGAGGATGATGATGATGATGATGACGATGATGATGATCACGACGTATCGATATGCTCAACTAGAGCTTCAGCAAGTCTTGGTCTGGTGGTCTATCATGCCATGATCTTTTGGTTAGTTCCGGACTTCGCCATTCTAGGCGAACCGTGGTTGATTCCTTGGTTGGCGCTGTATTCGGTGGGTGGTGGGTGCTAGATGCAAAGCGCATTCTTGCAATGCACTTACTTAAAAAAAAAAAAAAATATATATATATATATATATATATATAATAGCGGGCCCATAACATGAAATCGCATCCAGACGAGTGTTGTTGTACTCTAACTAAGGGATCTGGTTTATGGCTTTACTTATTATTTATCGCTATTCATTCGAAATATCTCGCTTTCAGTGGACCGACTGTTTTCTCGTGCTTACGAGATACATTATATCTTGCATAATTTTGGTGTTTGTCTTTATGGACACACGCATCCATACACTCATTACTGGCGCATTCACACTTTTGTCGCACACGTATTGCTTACCTATTTTTGCTGACGTTAACCCTATATCCCATACCCCTCAGAAAGATGATTTTTTTCTCGGTTATGTGAGCTTCCCACCGAGGGCGACGCTGCACCTATCTGGCTTGTTTGTGTTCAAGCCACCGACCGTTACAGCGGACAGGTCAGTTTCGCAATAGTTTCGCGGGATTTTCTTCTGTGCGTCATCGTTATATTATCGTACAATCGCCGTCATATAATCGCCATAACCACAATGTTTGTTTTTCCTACGAATTCTTTTTCGCTTTTGCTCTCTTTTCGATTCCTGCCTCTAGTTTTCGTGTCTCGTCGTGTTTTTTGCTCGTCAGCGTTTCCCGTGGGGCTAACAGTTGAGCTTCCGGTGGTCGTAGCGTGGTGTTTTCCTACGTCTTACATCTTAGACAGAGTCGCGCGCATTGACGATATATAATTCCGTTGTAGTCTCCACGGGTTGCTGATTACTGTATATATATATATATATATATATATATATATATATATATATATATATATATATAATTGTTTTCCGGTGACCACCTATCCGCTTCTCGGAAAGAGCGACTGATTATGGTGTACGCGGAGAAGGGATTGCGTTGGGCTATAGATGTTTTAGCTAGTAGGTCCTTTTAAGTATCCTGGCTAGCATACGATAAGTTGCCGCACGAGTTATCGGCAAAGAGCGGCGTTGTGATATGAAGCAATCATCTCATCATAGCACAGGCTATTTGCCAGTAAATTTGTCAGTGTATGGCCAGCGGTTGGCTGCCGTTGGATGGTGGACGTTCGTTCGTTGGCCAGACGGGTGATGGGTGGTGACATTTTGGCTTGCTACGCCAGTGTTTCAGTGGGTGATTCCATTGCCGGCGTACGTATTGACGTCACCGACTTATCGATGAGTTGAGTTCTATATCACGATTTTGACTACTGCTGCTGCCGTTGCTATCGTTGTTGCAGCAGCTGCTGCTGCTGATTGCTTGGTTTCATTGCCCATACACTATAGGCCCAACGTGAATACTTCGTGCTAGTAGATTAGTAGTAGTAGTAGTAGTAATGCTGACAGACGCCTGTTTTCAGCTCGAGAAGGAAAGGTCTCTTCTTCTCCTTCTTCCTGGGACAAGGCGAGCATATTGGGTTGGTATCTATTAATGAATAGATAGACAAACAACCGAGAAGAAGGTGAAAGCAACGTTTACAGCTTCTTATCAATGTTGTTGTTGATGTTGTTGTTGGGATGGAAGGAGGAGCAATGTGTGACAGAGTGTCGACGTTCTACTACCGATGGGATTAGCACACTTTCGTAATATACGAAGAGACACGATTACGCGTGTTCCTAGCCAGCGTAGCGTCCGTCGTCTTATTGTTAGGTTGGGTCTCAGGTCGGGTCAAATGGTATTATTGTACTTAGTACGTCTACGTTGGCTAAGGCTTATGGTTTAGCTTAATGCGGCCGCTGTGGGCTCCCAGGCTTTTCCAGGCTGAATCAGCTGAGCGAAAGAAATAAAAAAACCGGGACCAAGACGGGCCTAAGTAGAGAAAGAACGAGAGAGAGAGAGAGAGACGATGGCGTTTTAAACGAGCTAGCTTTCATCTATTTGAGTAGATCCACAGGATCTTAGATGCGTTTTTGCACGACTTTCACTCGGACTGCAACCAGCAATGTCGTCCGTCTTTGACCGTCATAACCTCCGCAATTTTCCGAGTAATGGACGTCGTGTATTACGATGTGACATGTGGACATGCTGGAAAGTCCTAGTCAGAGCACTACTACTACTACTTTAATAGAACTGCCTTTACTTAGTCTGTGTCGATCTGCATTCCTGAGCGCAACTTGCTTACACTCGCTACCTCGCGCTGCATTTGCCTTAGATAGAGGGGAGGATGGATAGAGCGAACGAAATGTGTATGATTTTCGTTGCAAGCCTTTGGGCTATTTTGACCTGCGGAGCTAAGAAAGAAAGTGCAGAGTCACACACATCACGCACCACGCACGCATGAGTTCTACACTCAATTATTATTATTATTATTATTATTATTATTATTATTATTATTATTATTATTATTATTATTATTATTATTATTATTATTATTATTATTATTATTATTATCATTTTGTTGTTGTTGTTTGTGTTATGTCTGTTTGAAGTATAAGTTGTTATGTTAATGTTAAAAAATGTATCACCAATTTTCAGCGGGAACAGCTTGCGCTTCTCTTTAGTGAAAAATTGAGAGATTCTTCTATGCTCTCTATATCCACTGGCTTCAAGCGACACTATCAGTTGTCTGCTGCTGCTGGAATGGATACTACGGCGCCGAGTCCCGATTGGTCCCGACGTTTGTCTGCGGTTGAAATTTACTTTCACCTAATACAACAACAACAACTATCATAAAACTAGTACTGCTTCGAGTAGTAGTAGTAGTAGTAGAAGTACTGTTTGCATGCACCACTGGACTATTCCCTCCTGGAGTTCCTCCCTCCATTCTTAGATTTCTTCCTCTGATCGCGCCGCTGCCTCTGCCATGTTGCCAATGTGTTAAAGCATCGCCCTTTCACAAATCGAAGTTTATCCGCGATCTGATTGGCGGCTAGCTACCCACTCCTCTGGTAACAGCGGTCGGTCAAGTGATGTCTGCGTCAGCGTTGGCCGCGACAGAGGGCGAAGTAAGCACGAACTGCAATAAGACTTGTGCTCGACGACGTCGGCGATGACGCCGATGACGACACCTCCCGCTGCCGACAACAACGAAAGCTACCTCTGCAGCCGAAAGCGAGACACTGGAAACAAATATATATATATATATATATATATATATATATATATATATATATATATATATATATATATATATATATATATATATATATACGGCTGCCGAGCACGCCCCTTATCGCAGTACAAAAGAAACGACTTTGCTGTTTGTTTGTTTGCTTGCTTGCTTGCCCTTTCGATCAATCCGCGCGCCTTCTACAACGCCTTTATAGCACCTATAATACCTTTACTATTATTATCATTACTATTATCCCCCTCGTACTGCGACTATTTCTACTCTACTATACGCGTTTCGAACTACTCATGCAGCAGCAGCAGCAACAACAACATTTGTGGCATCTGCTGCTACTGCTGCTGTTGCTGCTCCGGCGGCTGCATAAGGCAGATGACAGCAGAACAGTCCGACAAAGTCCACAATCCCACAACTTAGTTGTGCGTGCCAGCGCGTGTCAGCCCTGATCAGCAATCTAGCAAAGCAACAACAATGAGCATAATTGTACTGCTAATAATAAACACAAAGGAAATGCTGCAACGTTCGAGTACGAATTGAAGTAGTACGTGGCGCGATATAGCTTAGTGTCTCTATAGGCTGGTAGTGTGTCCGTCTCCGGTCAAAAATGCGTGTATGTATATATATATATATATATATATACTAGGACGAATCTAAGAGTTCTAAAATGAAAAAATATTTAATTTTCAAAGTGTTTTTGTTCCCTTCAAAATAGCTCCTGTCAGCTGCAATGCACTTGCACCTCCTGCTAGCATCTTTACCACTCTTCAAAACATTTTTTCAACGTGTCTTTCGAAATTCAGAATTGCACCTTTGCTAACTTGTATTTATCTCCACGGTAATCTCGAAACGTTGTCCCCTCATTTGTTTAAATGTATATTCTATTTTAATTCCGATATTTCCCGACTGGGGTTCACTTGCTAAACATTCAACTTTTTGGAACGAACTTCGCCACCAGTCTTCTGACGCGCAAAACAACGGTCAACGGACTTTTACAATTGATCCATGAGATATCTCCAATTTCTCACCTCACGATATCATGTATTTTTCAACGTTTTCTTTTGTTATCGACGTCCAAGGTCGTCCCGAACGGAGGTTATCTTTGGTCTCTTTAAGTCCGTCGCGAAATCGACTGTACACAACAGTGCTTCGGGACGCTGCTTGACTATCATAAGCATTTTGTAACGTTTTCACCACTTTAGAACATGTAATTCGGTATTTAACACAGCAAAAGAAGGCCGAAACTCGTTTTTTTTTCACGTCTTTGAACCAAACTCAAACAACAAAACGCTGTCACGATTTGGCCTGCGTGTGTAGCAGCTGATAAATGGCGCTTCTAAGCGAAAAAAAAACCGGAAGACCTTGGCGGTTTCGGCCGCCGATTTGTTGATCCTCCCGCCCGCCCTCGTATAATGTGTACATACGTTACGGCAAGCACCCCTATCAATGTCTATTTGTTCTCTGATTTGCCCGCGCCGGTATCTGCTCATCTTTGCTGGCGTATGATAAACGCCAACGAGACGCGCTTTAGACAAATAGTGGCGCTCGATTTTGGGATGATGCGGCGGTGTCATGATGCGGTCAACATGTATATCGTATGGGCAGACACGCGCATGACAGTACACATTCCTGCGAAACGGAGATGATAGCGGGCGGACAGCAGGCATTGCGCAACCACTCACGTGGTAGGCGGCTGGCTGGCTGATGCAGGACTGCTTAATGTGACAACAAGGCTTCCTCTCGGAATAGGTTCCTGCACCCCTGGATTACGGGCGCGGGGGGTCTACGCCGCAAAGGCGGCGATTGTGTTGGTTGTGTTGAGTATTAGGTATGATGGGGTGATAGTGGTAGTGGCGGTGGTGGTGGTGGGAATGTTGGTATGATAAATCACAAAATCGCCAAATTCAGGCCGGTGCTGCACACATGGAAAATGTCCTGGGCAGTGCCGATTGCCGATGAGACGACGGATTTGGTGGCGACAATTCTGTACTAGGATGGTGGTAGTGGCGGTGATGGTGATAATGATGATAATTATAATTATGATGATGATGATGGAGGTCATCATCAAATTTGCTATGGCATGGCAGCTATTGGCTACGATCGAAGGGCTCGTCGTTCATTCGATTTGAGACTAACCTTCGTAGTTGGAGTAGAGTTGAGATTAGCATTCGTAATCGTAATGCTATTGATGATAGTAGTCGTTGTTGTAGTAGTAGTAGTAGTAGTAGCAGTGAGGGCGTTTCAACCAATTTAACCCTATCATACATACATACATACTCTCTATGGCGAATCAACGCATACGGTTGGCGGCGGTGATGGTAACGACATGGCGGCAGTATAGAAGCGGTATGAGCCATCGGAGCAGTGACGTCAATTGGTCGTTTAGGTCGCTCCTCCGCCCCACTCACTCAAGCAGTCAACCACCCAGAGACCCAGCGAGCCAGCCAGCCTATCCCGACCGCGCATCTATCTGTCTGCGCTCCGCTCCCTTAATGCGCGCTTAGTACCAGTTCAACGATTATGCCGGCATACACTCGAAGTAGATATATATAGAGGTCATGATGATTCGATGGGTACTACTACTACTACTACTCAGCAGATGTCTTTAATTCGTCGTCATTAAAGTCGGTTTTGGCCCACCTTTATTAACTACTACTGCTTCTTCCTCATTTTCTCATTGGTCAGCAGCTGTCGCTTGTCTGCTGTTGTAGTTCATCACACGTCGTCGGCATCATCATTGTTGTTGTTGTTGTTGTTGTTGTTGCAGGTGCTGATTTTGTTGTTGCTATTGTTGCTGCTTCTGTTGTTGATGTCGTTGTTGTTGCTGTCGTTGTTGTGGTAGATGTTGTGGTTGTTGTTGCTGTCGTCGTCGTTATTGATATGGTTGTTCTTGTCTTTATTGTTTATGCTATTGCGACGCTAGCTGAGTTAGTTATGGCTATGTTTGTAACATCGTGATTGTGATTTCGAATTCCTGTCCCGGCGTGTTCACACTAGCAAAAGCTTTATCAGTTTAGTAACGTACCACCCGACAAATCTTGCGGTGGGCGAAAATCGAAATGGATCGTTCAGCAGTTGGAGCTATTGTTTTTGCATATAATGCTTGCTGAATTGTGTCTTGTATTGTTGATATTGCGTTTGCGGCAATTGTCGCTGCTGCTGTTGCTTGTTTATTGTCGCTTTTTTTAATGATTTTTTGAGTTTTTTTTTTATTATTACCTGCGCGCCTACTTTTTGTGTTGGTATTATAGTTGAGGCATAACGTATTGTTTGTTGTTGCTCCTGGAAGTGGCAGGGCAAGCGTAACAAAATAGCAGATAAATAAATTAATGATGATTCAACATGCTGCCACGTGTAGGAGAGTAGATGTGCTGTGTTTACCGTTGCTAATCATAGAAGCGTATGAAAACGTAAACAGCGTCGTATCGGCTGTTATCACAGCCGATTGCTGATGCATCACTTGTGAAACCAATCTGGCGACTATCCGCTAGGTACCCACATGTGGCTTCTGTGTGTGCGTGTTGCAAAATCCTGTGGTAGCTATATATCTGTGGCATACGTTCTGCCTGCTGCCAAACTTCTATGATTACTGCGGTGTCCCTTAATAAGAACACCAGAAAGCGGAAGTACCGTGTAAATATATATATATATATATATATATATAGATTTGCCCCGATATTTAAACTGATAAACGCTAAAGCTGGGCGAAATCAATGATACATTTCGGACGTTTATCTTCTTTGCCAGAGACTCTCTTCTTCTCCGCACCAGAAAACGGCCGATAGTCGATTTTATCGCAAAATTGCACTAGAGCAAAAACCAAACATTAGGACAGACGCGCGTTTCGTTCTATATATTTATAAGAGAGCGAGAGTTCTCCCCAATAAAATGTGGGATTTGAGTTTAAGCTAATTTCCTAGAAGAAATGATGCCTATTGTTTATTGAAGTATCGACATTTGATGGTCGGCCATTAGATCTGCTGATATGACGGCTCTTCATTTATACTAACTGTATAAAAGTATAGAATAGTGGCACCCATAAAGTCATGAGATGTGGAAGACATTTGTGTTTTATATATTGTGGATTATAATGCTGCAGTTGCTTCCGCTATGTGGACCATCTTAACGAGAGAGAAAGTTCGCAGCGACCTTCTCTGAAGACCCGACTGATAATAAACGACTGAGTGGTATTTAGCGCAATACTGCGAGCAGAACCGCGACAATGCCTCGCGAATTTACGTTGTTCCATGGGCTCGTAAACTGTGTCCGGCCTAATTACTCATCGCGACAAAGCCCGTTCCGTGCCCTTCTTGACGGCACTACCATGCTAGAAGCCAATGCTGACGAGTATATAGCGACATATTGCCCGCCCAGAAATTCCGTTTGATTGTGCTTGCCCGCATTGACCGCGGTCTCTTTGGACTCTTTGGTCATTTTTATGCTCCTGGCGTTTAATCACAATTTTTGCTTAGATCTAGGCAATCAATTCAAATGTTACATTAGCGTCCGTGGTGTGACCTCGCCCATTCATTTTGTTTACTGTTCCCCTACGAACGCAGCTGCATCCGAGCTGTTATTTTAAATTAGAGCTCATATTCATGGCCGTTTTTTGTGTAGAAAATTGGATATTTTTATCTAATCTGTACGACAAACTCCGCGAAGGACGCTCAAAAATAGCAACGGGTGACAAACATGTGACTGGCGTGAAGGCTGCGCGATTGACGAAAACTCAAACATAACATATGTATAGCTAGAGGACAACTTTGGATTTGGTCGCAAAGTCCTTCCATATGATCCTGCACGACCACCTTGGACTCAGCAAAAAGTCTGCATATTCTCAGGCGCCTCATGATTTGCGTCACGGGACGAAAATAAAAATGAAATTTCTAGCTGGAGAAAAAGCATTCAGATGAAATTCGGTGATGGTTGGTTTTTCCTGCTCTCTCTCTCTTTCTCCCTCTCGCAAAGTAATAGTTGCCATCTCGTCTTTTCGAGAGTGAAATTGTGTCGATAGTCAAACTGTAAGAAGGTGTATATGGTACAATGGCGAGCGATTGGTACACAATATAGGAATGCAGTATTAGGCTTTCACTGCGCTCACCAGGAAGAGCGTCTCTGCAGCGTCTCGTAGGCGACGGCTTCTACAGCACGACAACGCGCCAGCCTACAGGGGCTAAAAACACAAATGCTACGTTGATGTCAATATTCAAATTCTACTCACAGAAAATAAACTGTATCTGTATTCTTCCATCATAGGAGTTTTAAAGAACTTCAATTACTTCAAATGAGTAACGAGTCTATATAGGCAAATGGTGTCTCTTGTCGATATATATATATATATATATATATGTATATATACATACATATATGTACATACCTATATTTCAATTCAATTTTCAATTCAGACTTGGTTTATTTACGGAACTGCATACATTCACATGCTTAAGTTCTCGTTATGAAGAGTGGTACAAGGGTTTGGGAATAAAAGGAGAAAACATTATATATATATATATATACATATACATATATATATATATATATATATATATATATATATATATATATATATATATATATATATATTATATTTATATACATTATAATGTATAAATAACCACATACATACATAGACACGTGGAACGCTCCCCACTGCCGCGCCATTCTTGTTGTGACCCGGCCATATGATGTTCGTTCAAACCTTTAATAGTTTTGCTGCTGCTGGTTCTGCTAATAATGCTGACCAAAGGGTGTGTGCGTGTGTCGGCGTCGTCGTGCTCCGGCGCTCGTCTATCATTATGAGCTGCCGCTACCGCTGCTGCTAGCTGCGTCACTATTCAAAGACAGATTGGTGAAATTGGTGGTATGGTGTTCTTCTTGACGTCATTCCAGTTGAGGTCGCCTACCTCTTCTCCTCCCTTTCCCCTCTCTCTTCTTCATTTTCTCTTCCGTTTCCTTTTCTCTCTCTCTCTCTCTTTATATATATATCTTCCTCTTCCTCTCGTGTTCTCGCTCTGTTTTCATTAATCTTCTTTACGTTGTTGTTATTGTGGTAATTGATGATGGTGTCATTGTTGTTGTTGTTGTTGTGGTTGTAGTTGTTGTTATTGTTGTAGTTGTTGTGGTGGTTTTCGTCATGGTTGTTGTTATTGTTGCTACTGCTGTATCGTTAGTGGTGGTGGTGTATGTCGTGTTGATGGCGTTGGCGATGATGACGATGTGTACGAACGATACTCGATGGGACAACTGACGCAAGAGTTGGCCTTCTTCTTCTCCTTCTTCTTGTTATTGCACCAGAGAGAGGGAGGGACGTAGTTGGTTATCATTATCCTCTGCAGCAGCAGCAGCATCGCCTCCAGCACCGCCGTCAGCATCACTACCATGATGATGATGATGATGATGAACATTATCATCATCTGTCGTAGATCTATTCTTGCCGTTGGCTTTATATGTATATAAGCTGCACGGCTGGGTGTACGCACAGCTTTGTAAAGTCAATATCTGTGTGTATGTGATAAAGACTGCACACCTTATCGTTATTACTATTGTTTATTATTACGCTTGTTCAATGACAGGAAACGAATGTTACGGTTGTGAGGTCTAAACGTATTATTGCAATTCTTTTAAATGATGATGATGATGATGATGCTGATGCTAAATATTATTATTATTATTATTATCTTTATTACATGTTAAACGATGTTACAGTTGAGAGGTCTGAACGTATTATTGCAAAGTTTTTTAAATAATTAGTTCACTCCATGGCGCCTAAAATAGATGCCGCGTTTCCTCTGCAAACGGCCAAGGACAATGCTTGCCTCAAGAATTGACCCTCTCTTCGGTTCGAGAATTCGTCCTCTCTTATGATTATTATTTATTGTTACTATTATCACAGTTAAAACAACAGATACTCGAAAGCTGATTTTGCAACTATTGTGCTTTACTTACTAAATTACTTCAACTTTTCGTTACTGATAGAAAAGTATATTTTTTGCATTGAAAGTAAGCCGTTTTCGCAGAGCCCAACGACGGATTCCCATTGAATATCATGGTAACAGAGGGGGGACGCAATCGGCCACTAGATACAGATATACCGTACATCACCAGCTACGAATTCTGTTAGTGCATGGCACTATAGAAATCCGACACAGGGGCCAACGTTCTAGGATGTTTTCCAGACGGAACAGAGATTTCTACATCACTTGCAATCGTATAATTAGTATCATCAGCTGCGCATAAAAAAATAAACACAAAACAAATATATATATATATATATATATATATATATATATATAGCTTTTAATGTGCGAATCGTTATTGTCACTCTTGGTGGTCTAATCTATTCATGGCATAATATACCTTCTGTCTAGTTTGCCTCAAGAGGGCTACGACGCAGTTGTAGTTTACGGTCATTATTGTGGCTTGAATTGCTTGACGTTGTTGTCGTTGTTTGTGCTTTTATTGTTGCTACTGTAGTAAACTGCTGTCTCTGCTGCTGCTATTGTTGTTGCTAATGTTGCTACTTCTACGACTACTTTTACTACAATTGTTGACTATAATTAATAGGTTGCCGCATCTCTCTCTATTGAACTTGGTGTCATGCTAGCGAATCAAAAAGGAGTTCTAGATTATACATGGTACCACTTGTTGTGCTATGTTTAGGTTAGCAGGAACAACGACAACGACGATGATAGCCACAACAATAACAACAACAGCAACAATGATAGCAACAACAACAGCAACAATGATAGCAACCACAACAACAACAGCAACAACAACCAGTCAAATGTCTGTTTCCCTCTTTGTCCTCGGTTTCATCTTTCTTCTTCTATTCCTCGTGGTGACCTGGTGACCCCCCTCTCTCTCTAATTCTCTCTCTCTATCTCGCCCCTGAGGAAGAGATCATTTATTTGTTTGTTTGTGTGTTGATTTCTGTTACGAGTGTTGGATTGCCTGACTGGTTGGACCTGGGCTTCTATAGCGAAACTGGAGAGAACCATTTTCTCTAACGACATAGAAACGGCTGGTGGTGGCGGCCAGTTGAAAAATCGCGGTCAGCCCACCTCCCCTGCAGATAGATCTAGTAGTAGAAGAAGAGTACGGTGTGATGCGTAAGAAGGGATGGACAACGCTCTCACGCTTTGCGGTTGGGGGTGATATGTTTCTATATATATACACACACACACACCCCTACGAATAGGCACAGCGGCAGCGTTAACGCGCGTGTACCACTAATGCGTCCACTACGCTTTGCCTCAATATATATATATATATATATATATATATATATATATATATATACATATATATACTGTTAATGGGTAGCGGGTGTGCCGTGCGGTGATGACCTTGTCGACGAGAGTGTAAATATTTATGGTTGACTGTGTGCGACGTAGAAACATCTCGCGCGCATACAACACGCCGAGACCAAACCTATTATTGCCGGCTTGCCGATGTCTCCGTCCGTCTGCCACAGAAAGCGCGTCAGAGCTAGACTCCCGCCAAAAACAACAACAACAACGAAAACGGCGAGAACAACAATAACAACAAAAACAACAACAACCAAGAAGGTGGCGGCGCCTATGGCAGCGACATAAACCAATGTCAAGCTGGCTTCTACGCGAATTGCGGCCATTTCTTGCAGCGATACGCCACACACACACATACGGGGTATTCGCTGGCACTGACAAGCGTCAACATTACGACAACAACAACAACAACAAAAAAACGACATTGAAGACAATAATAATGCCAGCAACAACAACAGCAAACGCCAGATAATAGGAAATTAAGTAAACGATTTTTATAGAAACTATTTGTGCGTTAAATGCGGTGTGTGGGTTGATTGGGGTTGCTTTCCATGCCGTGCTGGATTTCCGTCAGAACTTCTAGTTTGTTCGTTAAACCTCGAGTAAACTTATTTTCAAGATTCCAAGAGTCGGATTAATCATGTGCGTTGATTGAACGGGAATTAAGTTTTTCGGGTTTTAAGCATGAAACTTGATATGTTGATGCGCGCAACATCTTGAGACGGGATGACGTTCGCTCAATTGTCTTTGGTCTATTGGCTGTGGTCGTCTATGTATGCGTTGTGTAACATTATCTACGCATTGTTGCCTTGAATCTAGTTCGTATCCCAACCGCCTACTTATCGCTGAAAATGTCTGTGAAGATAGAAATTCCGTATCTAAATTCTCAGCGATCGTAGTGTCCTGACATCCAGAGTAATCTGAGTTGGCGGGAGTCGTGTATATATATATATATATATATTATTGTTATTCAGTGTTGCTTGGAGGATTTTTCCTTCGAGCTCTGGGAGAGCTAGGATTCTCCCAGAGGAGGAGACTCTGGGAGAGCTAGGTGCGTGCGATGACAAAGGTCGCGCGATTTCCATTAAGATATTTTAAATCTCCACATCCAAATCGTCAGCGATCGTAGTGTCCTGACATCCTGAGTAACTTAAGTTAGTGGGAGTCGTGTATATATATATATATATATATATATAACATTTTTGTTACTCGGTATTGCTTGAAGCGTTTCGAGCTTCTGAGAGAGCTAGGTAGGTGCGATGCCAAAAGTCGCGTGATTTCGAATTCGGTGCGAACGAGCCCCACTAAATCACTAAACCGGCCGGCCTTTTTGTGTTTGTATGTTGCTGTTTCATGTGCAGGCACAATCGCTCTCGGCCTGCTGCACGTGATGATGCAGATGGCCATCGTGGCCGTGCTCGCTACGGCGCTGCTCAATCCGGAGCTGCTCACCGACCGAAACTCGAAGACGACGCTGATGGAGACCGTCGACCTCGACCAGGGCCGCCTCGAGATTCGCCGAAGCACGTTCGGCCAGCTGTCGTCGGCGATGCGCGCCTCGCCCGAGGGCCTCTACTTCGAGCTGCTGCAGAGCACGCTGCTGGGCTTCGCGTCGCTGCTGCTGATGTACGGCGCGATCTGGGGCCAGCCGTCGTACCTGATGCCGTTCTTCGCCATCATGTGCTTCGACTTCGCCAACGCGCTGCTGCGGCCGATCGGCAGCTTCGCCAAGCGGCACACGTCGCCGCACGACGTCGACGACCCGCCCAAGAGCTTCTACATCATGATCACGGTCATCCTCAAGGCGTACCTGCTCAACATGGTGTGGTCGTGCTACAAGTTCTTGCGGCTTCGGCAGGAGCTGATCCGGTCGCCGCCCGCCCCGGTCATGACCGGCCAGACGTCGGTGACACCCCGATCGAGCGCCGGCGGCCAGGCGCCGGTCGAGGCCAGCGTGCTGTTGCCCGACTACGAGACGACCCAGAAGCAGCATCCGTACAGCTTCTATCCAGCCCCGCCGCCGCCCTACGCGACAGCCATGCAGATGCCGACCGTCGACCAGCTGGTCGCGCCTCCGCCGTCCTATCAGGACGTCGCCGGCACTTCCGGATACTCGGGTGGCCAGGCCGTGGTCCTGCCTCCTGAGCCTGGCACGTCCTCATCGTCGTCATCCTCGTCAGCATCAGCAGCAGCAACAGCAGCGACGAGGACGGTCGGCATCGACATGATTTCGGCCATCGCCGGTGCTTCGACCTCTGCTGGTGAAGAAGCGGACTCGCGGACGTCTGCGGTGCACGCTTCGGCACGCACCAACAACAATGTGTCGTCAGGATCGGCGGCTGGGGTGGCGGCGTCGGGGGCGCCGGCGGAAAATGCGAATGGTGATGATGCTCAACCCAACAGTACGCAGCAGCAGCAGCAGCAGAGTGCTACGGCCGAGATGAGAGCAGACGACGATAGCACTGTAACGGTATCGATCGACAACAATGCAGATCAACATGCTGCCACCACTGCCAACGCAGCTAAGAACACCGGCGTCGACAAGTCATAAATGATGACGACGACGACGATGATAGGCTTTCTATCACCACCACCAGCAGCAGCGGCAACAGAAACAACAACAGCAGTAACAGCAGCAACAACAAAACGAGTTTGGCCGAGTGGCGTGCGCTTTTTGACATTGATCTTGTTAACAATACTTGAGTTTGAGTTGACATCAAAAGCAAATAACTAAGCGATAGCAGCAATGAGAGCGGTAGTTATTATTGTCGTTGTTGTTGTTGGCGGCGTTGGCATTGTTGTTGTTGTTACAAAAGCTAGCTACCTAGCTCTATACCATGGTAACAGAGAGTGATAGGCCCTTTGGTTGCTGTTATGTATAGTAAATAGGGCACACCTCACAGCGTAGCACCGACTTCTTCCTCCACTTTTCTTGATTATTCTTCTTGTTCTTTCCATTATGTCAAAAACAAACGAACGGGGAGTGGTCGCGCTAGGTTCAACTATGTCAATCGTTGATCGAACCACGCTTCTTAATTGACGACATATGACGATGAAAATACAATAAGCATCATTAGGCATCGCGCAACGATAAGGTGTTTCGAGGAAAGAGAGGCGCATCGCGGAAAATATTTATACGGGTAATAATAGTAGCTCGCTTATCTGTGTCATAATACCTAGGTCAAACCTAGGCCACGGGCGCGGGCGGGCTAGGGATGTGGATAAGTTACAGTAAGCAGTCATCAGGCCGCAAGCGCCATCCTGCTGGACGCAAAATCTCGACGCTCTGAGTAGCTGATAGTAGGCTGGGGCAGCCATCAACGCTTGGACCAATGTAGTGTGCCACTGTGCCAGGATATAGCCAGTCGTACAATTCTCATCCCGCCGAATGCCGCGACGGCACTGGGCACGGGCCACCACCAAAAAGTGCACGCAAAAGGTGCAGTCAAATTATGTCGGAACTTGGCGGCCAACCGCTGGGTCCAGCGATAGAGACCATACACACGCAAGACTCTATATAATCGCGACGATACAGTCAACCAACAGGACGCTGTTTAGGCAAGAGCGCTTGAGAGAGTGGACGGACATACGGACAAGGACCAAGCACCGAGTTACAGCCGTTTGTCACAGCGCGCCTATTTGGTTTTAATTGCTTCGTATGTTCAGCTCATTCAGCTCGACGATCATATAGAAGTTGGGTCGATTGATAGATTGACCTTCCGAATCGATTTGATCTTCGTATCAATGGTGGCCGAGATGGGTAATCTCTCTCTCTCTCTCTAAATATATATATATATATATATAGTTTGCTAAGCCCGTCCCACATACGAATGACAACTACCAGAGAGATTATGCACGACAACCAAGCGCGAGACAGACAAGTTGTTGCTTCTCTATCGTCGTTATTTTTAGTAGTTAATTTTCAGTATTCGTGTCGGATTGCCATCAACAAGAAAGTGAACGGAGATTGTTCTAGTACACGGAAATAAACCATAATTACGAAAGCAGGACTTTTAAAAGCACTCTCGTATATATATCTATATATATATATATATATATATATATGCACACGATGATACTGTGTGGAATTATGTATGCTGCCAGATGTTTTCGGATGCTGCCGGATACGATATGATCATGCTTGCCAGTGGTCGTGATATGCTATTTTGTGTTTCTTTGTTGTAGTTTAGGGTTATGTTGCAACAATCATTCAAATCGACTATATAAGATTTGACGATTTTATCATATAATCCGCGGTTTGGCTAATGAAAGGTCTAAGGACATGAGCGGAACTTAGAAAACTGGGGAAGATAAATATATTGCTAGCGAGATGAGCTGGGCGAACTGTTGTCATAACCACTCCTATTACTTGGGAGAGGGACTGTGATTTGTAAGGGTTTGGGTATTTGACAAGCGACTGTAACGTCGATATGTTGCCAGATATAATAGTAGGGACCCCAACATTTTTCTAAACCAAGTACTCCTTTTAACGCACAGTTTGCGTATTGTTTATATATATATATATATATATATATATATATATACAAAAACAATGAGCAAAAAGTGTTAACGTTGACCATGAGCGTTGTAATGACACTTGTAGATGGTAGTATGTTAGTTCATCACCGCTGCTTGTTGAAGCACAATTGACTTTATATAGTCACACTACTAACTACGCTGATATGATAGCGCTGACTTGTTTGGAGAGATAGGCAAATTCACTTCATTTATGTATGTGTATGCAAATGAAATAACCACTGGGCGATTGACGTCTTTCACAGACGCAGAATTTCTTCTATCGGTGCAATGAAAAGTAGTCTGGCTTCGTTTATTCACTCACACTAACTGACGTGAAACGAAATGCAAAAGGCTTGGATGACATATTGGGGCAGCATACACACACACACATATATATGCCTCCTGAACAAACGAAGTCTAATGAGTCATGTTTCTGATGAGTTTATACCTTCTGTGCCGCTATGTTACTTCTCGTATTTGTGGTGCCCTTTTTATGAGTTATTCATTACGTCGATTTCCCTTAGATCTTTAGCTCTAGTTATAGCAAGCTCGTGTTGTTGACTGTTGAACACTACACTTTTCTAAAGAATAGTTACTCCAGCTAGGATAACGCAAAAGCACACGGGTTGCAAACGTTCACCTACAGCTTAAGGCAGATAAGGTGCGACCGTTCGCCCCCCCCCAACTATTGATCTCCCAAACGGGCCGGTCCTCTGTACTTTTCGTATTTTGTACGTGAATACGGATACACATACGCGTGACATACAGATAACACGCCTAAACTGATATGCAACCTAAGCACTGGCATGCTTATAGCCAGTCTAGTTGTATCTTTCTTAAGGTGTGGAATGATTCATATATATATATATATATATATATATATATATATATATATTGGTGGTTATCTCAGAAATTAAATGTTTGCATACTTTTAAACAATACAACTAGGCTATAAGCTTCTGGCGTAGAGCTGTCTAACAGGAGGTATATA
This sequence comes from Dermanyssus gallinae, assembly GCA_003439945.1. Taxonomy (NCBI): domain Eukaryota; kingdom Metazoa; phylum Arthropoda; class Arachnida; order Mesostigmata; family Dermanyssidae; genus Dermanyssus; species Dermanyssus gallinae. The sequence goes on from QVRM01006096.1 coordinate 150,541, forward strand.
TATATACATTTATTAATCAATGAGAGATACCTCGAGATCGAACTCCAGCTAGATAGATGGACGTTCCTTGTTATTGATACATTTGTTGACGTCGGAAAAGAGAAGTTGAGACTTTTTGAGGCCAGGCAATGAAGGTTAAAGTCAAAGGCGTCTCGCTGTATTCCTGGACACCGCCAAAGGCGTACTTATATCTTTGCGGGAATTCTTCCCGATTGGAGAGAGCGTCGAGAGGCATGGACAGGATTTGTGATCATGATGAAGACGATGACGACGATGACAAAGAAGATTGTTAGTTAATGCAGTGAAACTATTAATATCCATACTTTAACGATTACTACTCCTACAATAAACTATCACTGCTATGATTGCTACTAACTACACTACAACGTTTATTGTCATTCATCATATTACTATTGCTATGTATTTTTCTTATTGCTATCACATATAAGGTTATTATTGTGCATACAGCAAATGTACACAGTATGCTGGTGATGTCTGTGGTGTCAATTCGTAGGGAGTAGCGAACTAGGAAGCGATAGACATACGCATACGGAAAGGGATTGATCGCATCGGAGGAAACACGATAAGAAAGGCAACAACAACAGCAGGAGCAACAACAACAACGGAAACCACAACTGTAACCAGAAAGCTACAAAAATAATCTTAATAAAGTATTTTGTTGGTATTCAATCTGTGAGCGTTAATGATTTCATTCAGCTTGCTTCAGCATCATTACGCACATTTATAATCCAGGTTGGTCACGATATCCTGCCGATATTAGGGAACTGATTGCCATTGAACGCAGCGTGCCGGGCATGTAGTGTTGTAGCATTGACATCGTCTCTTAATTGCGGATGCCCAGCATCAAGCCAAACGATGGTTTAGGCTTGACGCTGGCCCTTACTGTTCTGTTTTACCGGAAGAATAGCTAATTTTCAGAAATCTCTCAGAATTTACTTCTATGTAGAGTCTATACTGGACTCTTTAAATGCTCATTTGCATGCAAATTACGCAGCGGCTTAAAAACAGTTCAGGCAAGTTGAAATTTGAAACAACATGTATGTTTCTCGCATATATGGATGCTCACACTGCATGCTAGATTATGCACTTTTATTACTACTACTACAATATGTTCGTACTAAGTATGATCATTAATTAAAACAGTCAATTTACGTAGCATATCTTAAATATAGCTAGAACCAGTATTTATCAAAAGTGCTGGCTCAAGCATATGTATTCCTTACTGCTACTTGTATTACTAGTTGAAGTACTACATATAAGTACGGCACGCCCGTTGTATAAATACAATTACAAACAAAAAGCGGGCTTTATACAAATATTTTCAGCAATCAATATCTGTTGTACTATTAGCACTCATTCGTTAACATCAACAGCAGTGGCATAAAGCATTAAAGCGAGCAGCAGTCGATCGAGATTGTGTTGCACGGCGGCTTCGTGTTGTTGTTGGTGGTGGTGGTAATGAAGTTGCTGTCGTCGTCGTCGTCGTCCATCTCGTTGTTGTTCTGGTATTTATTCTTTTACTCGTCTCTTGCTGTTCCCTTGTTGACCGCTCCCCGCGACAACAACAACAACAACGACAACAATAACAACAACAGCGACAACAACAGCAACAGCTCTATTGCTAGCAGCCGCCTCGGAGCTTCTTCGGACGGAGGGGCGTCGTCGCTACCCCGCACACCCCGAAACAGGCGCAGTTCCAAAAACCACAGACATCGTTATCAGCAGCAGCAGCATCATTAACGCACCCCACTATCGTTGCTATGGTTCAACAACTACTTGTACTACTACTACTACTGGTCTGGTACTTCACATAGTAGTACTTCGCCACTTAGTACGTCCAATCGTAGTCATACCACAAGTAATTCAAATATCTCAATTCACGTAGCTTCTCTAAATTAGAACTAAAACCGGTAATTTATTAATTGGTGGTGGCTCAAACAGATTCGGCATTCATTACTCATTATACTACACATATCACTTTATAGATATCATCGCGGTCGTTGTTGTATACATATTAAAAAACTAATTTCTATATATATATACATATATGTGTGTTAAAACTCCGTAGTGCAACGACCGCACGTGTCCAACTGGGCATATAAATATATGTGCATGGTGTTGGAGAAGTCGTCGTGAAATTTGTCCTCTGAAGCTGCTCGATATGCTCTATATGCACTTGGCGTAATATATATATACATGTATATATATATGCATGTATATATATATATATATATATATATATATATATATATATATATATATATATATGAGGTACAACGCTATTTCTTGCGTTTCTTTCGGTAGTAATCGTAGTTATCTCTGGCGGCTGTCGCTGAGCTTCTCGTCGCCGTGGCCGTCGTCGTCGTTGTTGTTGGGGGATGCTGCTGCCAGTGTCTCGGGACATCAGGCGGCGGTGGCAGCGGCGGCGGGGGGATGGGGTCGTCGTCTGCCGCCCCCTTTCGGCTGTACGTTACGGCTGGCGCATACGGCGGCGAACTCATTGCGCTGTAGCTGCCGCCCGTAGAAGACATAAAATGATGTGTGTTGTGGTTCGGGTAGTGATTGGGGGGTGTCAGCCCGGCAGGCGCGCTTCGGTGGCCGGCCGCGGCTGCCGCCGCATAGGCAGTCGCAGCGTCGTACGCGTCGACCACCCCCACCGGACTCGGCACGCCAACAACCCCGCCATAGGCCGGTAGGGGGTGGTGGTACAGCTGCTTTGCGTCGTTCATTGCGGTCAATGCGCTCGCACCGCTGCCACCGCCTGGTGGTGGTGGCGGTGGTCCGGCATCGTAGTGGTTCAACGCCATGCGGCGGTTGCTGTAAACGTAACTTGGACTACTGTGATGGTATCGGTCGCTGGTGGGGCTGCTGTGGTAGTTGAAGTTACCGTAGTTACTGTTGCTGTCTACGATGTTGGGGTCGTCGCCGTGGTCATCGACGACACTGCCGTCTGTGTCGTGGTTGGTGACTGGGGCATAGGCGTTGCCGACGTTGTGCTGGCGATGATAGCGGTCGTGGTAGCCGCCGTGAACTCCCTGGTCGTGGTTCTGGGGAAATATGATTGGGTCGCGATGAGGCATAGACCCACCCCCATGTTGTCGAGTCCATGGCGCGCTGCTGTACGGGGAGCTGTTTACGGGACCGTGACCGTGGCCGAGACCATGCCCATGTCCATATCCACGCCCGCTGCCATAACCGCTTAAGTCTCGGTGAGGCGGCGCATACGACGGCGAATCGAGCGTCACAACGCGAATCCGCCGAGGTTTGCTCATGTCACCATTGGCGCCCGGCTGAAGGTAGATCGTCATCGGTGCGTTCGTGTCGTCGGCCTCACTCTAATCGTCACGAGCAATGAACATTTGAAAATGCAAGAAAAGCACAGACAGACATAAACAAAAACGCTCGTCCACCCACACATAGACACAGACACGCCGACATGCAAAAACGTACAACACAAAGATCGACATACGCAGAGAAGTGAGGCAGGAATGTCGGTTAATAATATAGTCACCGTTTCCACCAGAAAGGTGTGTATATCTGTTGATTTAACGGTGCATGCAATATGTGTGCTTTCTTTCACAGGGTTCTATGCGTAGAAACCTCATAAATTTAATCAGCTTCGTTCCTAAGAGCACATATGTTTTAAGACGTTCCAATATATATATATATATATATATATATATATCACATCATGCTAAGTATTGACAAAAACACATATGTTGTGAGAATATAGATTTTGCATAACTCAGATGAACTCAAGCAGAAACAGTTTTGAAACAGACATATATATATATATATATATATATATATATATATATAAACAGACATATATATATATACCTGGGCTGAGGACTAAAAGGAGTTTTAAAACAGACATATATATATATATATACCTGGCCTGAGGACTTTCTTTGTAATCCCAATAATTCTTAGTAAGAGCATGTGTATGCATATATCATATTGTAATCAATCAGCAATTATTGTCTATAAGCATACCGTTATCAACCACGACATTGTATTTCTGACATAAGCGCCAATCGGAATATTTTTCAATAAAAGTATAATATGGCCCGATGATGTACGTCATCGCTGTTGTTGGGCAGCGTCCGGCCACAGATTACTGATTTGACGCAGCGTTTAGGAATGTATGATGCCGTGCCATGACGGGTTTCCGAGTCAGGCTCCTCATGGCCGTTGTCTGTAAGCTCACACAACTTAGGTGACAAGAGGCGCTGCAGTTTTGCAAGGGAGAGAATGTTGCAAGGATTTTTTTGAGAAAACGACGTTCATTTGAACAGGCAGAGGCTGATTGTGGGAGAGTAAAGAGACAGAAATAGAGGGGGATCAATGCAGGCTCCAGGGCCGGCGGAAGATACTATAAAAGTACTAGGAAATGAGTCATGCCCGTTTGCATTCCGGGAATGAGCCTACAGCCAAAACTAGTCACGGAGAGGAACGGCTGCAGACCGATGTATATTCACGTCATTGTAAAACGCCAGCGTGTTCGGGTGCAGGATGCGGAATCTCCAGTCTTTTTGCAGAGGTTCTCTTCGCTATTACTTCCACATTAAACAAAGCTACCTATCTGCTCTGCCCCAGCTCAAGCGCGCCGTCAGGCCAGAGTGTTTCGTTAATATCAGATCCATTCATCTAAGACCTTAACAACATTTTAGCACCCGTTTTAGGAAAATTGTGATTTTGTTACAGACATTAGTTTAGATATAGCATTCTATATATGTACCGTTATCATATTAGTTGGGGTATAACTGAACCGCCGGGGCACAGCGAGGCGTGACATCTATCACATGCACTTCAACTTCCAATGTATCGATTCTATTTTCAAGTTCTGAAAGCGACCAGGACGTAATGAGACCAAGGACCCGCCAAGGCTTTTGTCGTTACTTGTTGATTCGCCTAAAATTCGCCTGCATGCTATGTGGAGTGTGCCTCATTGCCGCTGTCTCATGTCTCTCTCTCTGCCTCTAACCAATTTGTCTATTTTTCCTACTTTCTTTAAATCATACTTATATACGTCAAAAGCACTCGTTTATTCGCGATTCTGCTGAACTTGCAATTCGTAGCCTATTTCATTTCTGAGAGCAGGTCCTCAAGAGAGAATTATGTCACATTATGATACATGTGTAAATCAGCCCTTGATAAAGGTGCCTTTCTGTATATAAATATATTAATGCTTAAGCTAATTTCCACATTAAGAAAAATCAATATCATTCCGGCTACAACTTTTACCAACACAATGGTAACTGCGCTAGGTCTGATTTCTACTGGCGCAATATTTTTAAGAGGTAAAATAACATACAGTCAATATATATATATATATATATATATATGTAAGTGTATATAATCTTTAAATATTCTTGTTAAAAAAATATATACACATATATTACCACAGATTTGTACTAATATATGTATGTGCATGGGGAGGTGTTTCAAACAATGTATACGTGTATAGTATATACGTGTTATGCGTTTAGTATTACACAGCAAGCAAAATTACTGCTTGTGAGGAAAGTGCAACCAAAAAAAAAACGATTACAAGTTTAAGTGAAATTCGTAACTGAGTTGAGACGTAGACCAAAACGTTTTGCACACGACTAAAACCTCGCAGCGTCTGCTTCCTATGCTGGGTTGTGACTCCTTTCGGGGCGCTTTTTTAAAAAATTAAGTCCTACTTTTTTGAATGAGTCTGTACCGCCACATCTTTTGTAATTACTTGTCGCTCGCGAATACGAATAAGTGGTGTTATCTCTGCGAAACAAACGGTTGGAAAAACCGCAACGGGAAACTCGCATTGTCTCAATGGGAACGCCATTGATTCCCAACTTAGAATTAAGCTTGATGTCACCGTTTTCATATTTTTCACGATAAATGTTTACGAACGAAGCACCCAAAACGTAGCTGACATTTTGCCGTCGAGTGCAATTTAATTACATGAAAATTTGGGATAGATACTGTAGTTTGCGATTATGGAACTTAGTCCACCCCGATACACTGTTAGAGCGTAACATATTTGCGGTCTTACTGAGTGAATATGCTCTTATGAAGCAGTTCTGTTTATCAACCTAACTCCACCTTTTCCACTCTACGAGCAGTTTGCCCGTATGGCAAAAAGTTGGCACGAAACATTTTCGCTTTCTTTAACTTAGAGAAGCCTTTGCTCTAACGTAAGCGGAGGAGTAGAGGAGATAAACATTTTAAATGAAATAAATAAACATTTCTAGGATTGTAAACTCAAGCCCAAGAAAACAAGTAACGAAACAAAACGTGAATATTTGTTCAATCAAGCACATTAAGCTTCGAAGCATCGACGAAATTGCATGATAGTTTGCTACCCTTCTCGGCTCCGTGAGGACCGAGTTGTGCGTGTAACGTACGACCACTTCTTATTAAACAGCCCGGAGGCTACTTGCAGCCCGGACAGGCGCTGGGCTGACTTTCACAACGTGTTAGGTCTAAACGTGTATGCATGAACAGTGACCTTTAAGCTGATCGAATTTGTGGCCGATGACGACACATACGCCGAAGGTTCGTAGCCGAAGGTTCATATACCTTATCGACTAGGACCTGGCTTCAGAGGTCATCAGTCAGGCGGACAAGTTGGACACAACAAAACAGCCCGCACGGTCGGCAGCGCCACCGAAAGCATGAATCGAGAACAGGAACAGGCCAAATGACACCGAATGTCAGGAAATGCAAATTTGTAAACCAAATCTTTGACTAGCGTCGTAGCGAAAACGAATTCGACCGTGGAGTTGTACAGGGTCTTACTTATTTAGCGAAAAGGCTCTTTTATTTTTACATGCACATGTGTGTACACGTCAGCACACATATATACGCCTACAGTCATATATCTTATGATTCGTGTCGAGTGCGTGGTTTGCATACACATAGTTCAAGCAGCAGCAGAGGTATTAGGGGTAGTAGCAGCAAAAATCAATTGGAGGCTGTTCGTGCTTGAAATTGTGTCTCAAACAAGGCTGCGATATTGACTACATTGCATTCCCTAGGCAAACGCTATTATCATGTCCCATAGAAGGTAAAACTTGATTCCACTGCGGAAAATGTTTGTGTTTATATCGAAGGGTTTATTAACAACGTTTGCACGGGATAAAAGTGCGCGGGGTGATTTATTAAATTTTCATAGGGATGTTGTTTATCTCCGCACATCTCCGGGGTACTTTCTACAGCAAGTCCAGCAGTTGGTCGTGGGTTCAAGTCCAGGGCCAGCCGCTTTTACGCGGTGTTCGTGGTTTTCAACTAAGACAAGATGAAAGCGGGGAAGAATACGTTTGGTCATGACTGAAAAAGGCGTGATACCAAAACACTGTAATGATGAGCAATAATAAGCACACACATGCACTGCAAGTATTTGATGACGTTTAGCTAATACAATTACCACTAACTTATTCTTGCTGATTTTGAGTAGTAAGAAGACATTTGATGACGGTAAAGAATGAAGCTTTACAAGACAAATTTGCAGAATTAAATCTCAGTGCTCTTACTGATGGACAAAGGGGCTCTTTGCGATAGTTACGAGCATTTATATCTTAGCTAGTTTAGAATAATTACTCCTATTCAGCGTGTTCTGCTACCCATCCCGGCTCGACTGAGCAATGGTGCAAGTAGGATTGGCCGCCATACATAAGACCCTCACAGGGTTTGCTTCGCAGGTAGTTATCAAGCCTTTCGGTATATCAGCGCTCCGGGACTCTGCTCGGGTCACACCGTTAAGCCTTGCGTCTTTCAAGTCGTCCGTACTCCACTCTACATAGTTTAAGAATTGATTACGGATCAATGAATCTATCTTTAGCGTGCACACCGTGCGGAAGGAGTTAGGGTCCAGTATGGTGGCGAGCTGAGATGAGGGCAGTGCTTTGAACCAGCCTCCGCTAAAATGATCTTGCGCCGCTAAACTCACAACGCAATCTCCTGGGCCTCTGAGGGTTCTTAAACAACTCTGGGTGACTGTTTGCTTAGTTGTTCAGTTCATGCTAATTGGGACGCTTCTCTGGCGCATTCGTATCAAAAACTCCTCTGATAGCGCGATTAGATTTATTTGACCCGTTCTTAATTTCATGCCGTGTCGCTTCCTTAAGCCTGCGAGAAAGCTTAGTTGGATCATTAGAGCGGTGCGGGATGTGCCCCCGAACACGAGACCATCACAACTAACTCTAAGAAATTACCATATAGCCATATTGGGATGGTTACTCCGTCAGGCCCTGCTTTATCTGTAGCTGCTAAACCTCTAGGTTCGTGGTGTGAATGGTACACCAGCCCCTCTGAGAGCTCCTCGGATCACGCTATTGAGTTATGCTTGTGTTGGGAGCCTACCGAGGCTTTTAAGACACTCAGTGAGGACGCTCTTATAGGAAATCGGCATCAAGTTTGATTACGCTATTGAGTTCTGCTTGTATTGGGAGCCTACCGAGGCTTTCAAGACAGTCAGTGGGGACGCTGTTATAGGAAATCTGCATCAAGCTTGATCATAGCATGATCTGCTTGTTCCGTTCTTGATATCTGACCCTGTAGCTTTCTCACCTAGCGACTCTGGGAGGGAGTCAATCTGGTTTAGGGAATCGGTGTTTTTATATCGATGATAAGAACTTCGCTTAGTGTACTTTTGCTAGTTGTGTACTTTTGCTAGTTGTGACAAGTAGGTCTAGGTACGACGGCGCGAGATATGCTTGTATAGTGTAGTTGCTTTTTGACGATACGAGGTTGTATCTCGCTACACCGAGTGCTATTTCTAGATGCATGCTTGTATCTGACAACACTTTGGAATTCTGCATGATCCCACTGGAGCGCCTGGAACCTCTAGGGAATGTGTATCGTGCTATCATAAATATTTAGATTGCTTGCTCTAGAAGTTGGGGTAAACAGCCGGTAGCAACGACCTCACATTTCGATCTAATTAGCTTTATACGCCCGTATTTATACCATTTAAAAGCTGTGGGACTGATTGTTGGACTTCTTAGAGTAGGTCTTGTGCCCTACGTTAGAAGCATTGAGCAGTTTGGGGCGGCTGCTAACCTCACTGCTGCTGAGCGGTTCTTCTTAGTGGAAGATTTGGCAGGGCGTTACCTTACTTCTACAACAGGCCGACATGCCGCACAGCGCCGCCCCTCAGGGCCCTGGATGTTCTGCAGAACGGTGGAACACGCAGGCACACTATACGCTTTCACAAGGAATGCTAGGGGAGAGGGCGCAAGGTTTGCTCGGTGGAGGTGGAGCTACTATCCGGGTCACGGCCGGGAAGGGTAAGGCCTTGGCGGAGACCCTCAGCGAGTTCAAAACCTAAGAAAACCAGAAGGAGCGCTGCCGCCCTGGTCATATGGGGAGGGTAAGATCTTCGTGGAGACTCTCAGCGGGAGCAGAACCCAGGTAAGCCAGAAAGGGGCCCAAGGGTCACGGAACGAGGAGTCATAGGCACCAGGCGTTTCAACAGGTGAATCATAAGCAGCCGCAGAAGAGACCGCTCGGTGCTGAGATGCAGGAAACGCAAGAAGCTGCGAAAACAGTGGAAGGACGACAAAATGACACGAAGAACTTTTGCCCGGCGAAAGATGGCCTCAGGGAGTGGATAGTGGTGGGATCGAAAGATAAAAAGCAATCATGATCCGCTTGCTTCAAGTAAACCTAAACCGCTGTCGAGCGCCGCACGACATTCTGGAGTAGACTGTGAGACAGCAAAAGTTAGACATGGATAACTAACTACTGTCGAAAGCACCGATCAGAGCGGAGGCTCTGCTAGAGAGGTATTAAGCGGACCGCGCAGGACTCAGGCTGGTTACAATCAGGAACAAGACGAACACATGAGGCGGATCCTTGGAGCCTGCCTTACCGGGTGGTTAAGCAAGATCCGCTTGCGCGCCCCTCGGGTGCCACCGGCAGTCATGAAAGACGTTGCTACAGGTCTTTTTTCACACCAGCTATTGAGGACGGGCGAGCAAATGCGAGGTAAAGCTTGGGCGAGAAAATGTGAAGTAAAACTCGATGAAGTGGAGCACGCCTAGGAATGTCTGGCGCCGGGTAAAGCTCCAGGGCTCGACCGAACTCCTCCTGAAGTGGCCTAGCTCTTTGTAAAGGGACACTCAGGAATATTCAGGCAACTAGTAAACTTTGCTTTTTAGGTCTAGTACTGACCACCATCTAGAACGGTCATACGTCTCGACACGGAAGGTTGTAATGGACATGCTTAGCTTTGCTATAATGGTGATGCCAGTCTGATGTTGTGCTGGTGATTCTGTGGTCTCGTGCTGTGCTACGCCCCGCCGCTGGACCCCTGCGGAAACACGCCCGTTTTGCCCGCCATCCACCACCAGAGTGACCTGCCGTAGTTCCCGTTTTGGTCAGGCGGTTTCCTGCGCCCTGGGGAGAGAGTCTAACCCCTCCTGCCTCCCTCATTGGGTCATGGACGCTGCAGACAGTCACTACGTGGACGTTACGGGCGTTTGTCGGCGTTTGGTTCACGTACGGGCGTCGGTGTGTGCTCCGCACGTCGGTTAGTTGTAATATTGGAGTATCGCTGAACCTTGACCTATATATTCGCAAGCTCAAGTCCGCCATAGACTCTATCAAACTGGCCCTATGTGACGCCAATCTGGTTTAGTGAATCGGTGTTTTTATATCGATGGTAAGAACTTCGCTTAGTGTATCCTTGCTAGCTGTGTCGTAAACAAGTAGGTCTAGGTACGACGAGATATGCTTGTATGGTGTAGTTGCTTTTTGACGATACGAGGTTGTATCTTCATACACCGAGTGCTATTTCTGGATGCATGCTTGTATCTGACAACACTTTGGAATTCTGCATGATCCCACTGGAGCGCCTGGAACCTCTAGGGAATTTGTATCGTGCTATCATAAATATTTAGATTGCTTGCTCTAGAAGTTGGGGTAAACAGCCGGTAGCAACAACCTCACATTTCAATCTAATTAGCTTTATACGCCAGTAGTCGGCTGATACCGAGGCGGAGATCGGGTGTCTGCTTAGAGCCCCGGATGCTACTAGCCGAAATCAAGACGAGGTGCAGGAACGGACGCTCCCCAGTCCTCAGGCTACCGGGCACTATGCGTCGCTGCAGACCTAGAAGCAGCGCATGCGTACCTGGAGAGGAAGATCACCGCCGCAAAGATCTCCGAGGCATTCGAAGCATTTACTGAGCTCTACTAGTCCCCGTAGGCGCTCCAAAAGGTAGACCCATCTCCTGAAAGCATGAACGCCCCCAGAGTGGGGGGCGTTCATGCGGGGGCTGCGAGTGCCCCCTGGCAGCGCAGTTTCCCTTCCTGCCGGTGCAAGTAGGGGGAGCAGCCGGGCCCTAAGGGTCTTGACGCACCCACTTAAACCGGTTAAACTTGATATGTCTCTTGCTCATCTGGACTTACCACATGGTAGTGCGGGAAGATGGGGGATGAGCAAAGGAAACATTGACGGCGGACGGCGCGGAGACACCTCTCCCGTAGGCTCGAAGTAATGCCAAAGCAATACCGAGCCGGTTAGTGGGATAACATACGGTTTAGGGGGGTTTGTAAGTTCCACACTAGTCACGCTAGCTGCTCGTGACGCATGAACATCAGCATTTCTGCAACCTCCCAAACAAAAAAGCAGCCAGTAAACAGGTTTCTAAAGGAGCGAATCTTTCATGGATTGGGAGAGAGGCGGCCTAAGTTATTTTCCCAAAACTGGTGAGAAGACAGGCAAAATAGCCTACTGCTCCACCTTGGTGCGATGAGGAAGACACTGGAGAACATATTCGTTTAGCGGCTCAAAAAAGATTAGGCCCTCTTGGATGGAAGGACTTCGGACGGGATGGATATGATGGACGTGTTAACCACAGCAAACGGGAGCTAGCCCTGGAGAAGAAGCGTGTATTGTCATATCTACTAAGAATAATCTCGTCGTACCTTAGCAAGAGAAGCCTCGAGACGGGTGACAGGGCAAACAAGGCCACTTCAGGAGTGCCGCAGACGATCGATTTTAGGGGTTGTTCCCTAGAACCTGGAATATGGCAGCATTCTAGAAATGACTAACTTTGACCTATTCCGACGATCTAGCCTTCCTGGTAACTGCTCGGCGGGAGCAAACTTAGCGCCAGACAGGGTTATAGCCTGGCTGAAGACGCACGGTCTCAGGATTTCCCTAAAGAGTATCGTAGCACTGCACCTCACTGGCAGGAAGAGGACAAGGAAAATAATCAAAGCGGGTAATGATTGTCATCTACTAGGGTGTCGCCGGTTTAATCTTCGTCGTTGATAATTTTATAAACATGGGCCATCGATAAGCCATCCTGCTGCGTCAGCGGCCATCCTGTCACAAGGGCTCTTGATAATTCCTAGATAAAACCTAGATTTCTTAACATGTCCGGCCCTCAGTGCATTGAAGATATGCATCACGTCGATTTCAAGCCTGTACAGGATGGAGGATTGTCTAGAAATAAAAGCAATCTTTGTAGAGCGTTTTTTAAATGATTGTTCTTGCAAGAATGCTGGGATCTGCTGGCAAGCGGAAAGGGGGCACAAAACCTAGAAGGAATCATTGGACCACGCAGGTCTCCGACACACAACCAGAGCTGCTTAGCTGGCCAATTGGAAGCGGACGAATTACTGGCAATTAAACAACCGAGTATAAGTACGACCGCAGCCACGGTCAGCAATCGTACTACGTCACCCAGGTCTATCGCTGTACAGCCAAGGCTACCGCCACCCCTCTGTGGGCGATCTGCACTTGAGGAAGCATGCATAGAGCACAAGTGAGGTGGGACTCCTTGCTCACGGTGTCGAAGAGATGCCAAGCAATTCTAAACTTGAGGATGGGAAGAAATATAGATTTAATAATGTTGTAAGTTCTATACTAGCTATTGATAGTTGTCAGCCAGATTTTTTACCATTGCGTATCATGCACTCCCGAAAACTCCCATAAAAAATAAACCCTGCATTTTTAATGTATCACTTGTTTTCGCAGGCTTATTTTTTATTGTATTTAAAAAGATGGGATTTGTTTTTAAAAATTCAAAGTGCGTCGAAGCCTGTGTACCGATGCTGTGTTATATCTAATGTTAGTACAAGTGGTCTTTAAAGGAAACAAACATTACGTTCACGTTTACAATAAATTTAATTTGCTTATTTCAATGATATTGTACTGGCCTTATGTAAAAAGTAACATCACACATATATATATATATATATATATATACACATGCATACGTACACTTTATACAGGCTACGTAAAACAAATAGGCGACTATATATATATATATATATATATATATACGATTAGCTATTTATGTTCGTCCCTCAAACGAACCTGTTCATGGTTATTGCTGTGGATCGGCGGCGGCCTCGGGTATGCGTGCCCTCTTCTATGTTGCGCACTGGGAGGTCTCCGCGGAGGTCGCGGTACTGCATGCTCCTTATGATAGTCTTCATCATCGGGGTCGTACTTGAACGGGTCCGACGGGTCCGAGGGCCGTCTGTGATATCTCCGACGGGGCGGTGGACGCCTGCGTGTACAGTGATCATCAATCAAAGTACATTGCCTGAGTTGGGGGTTATAGCAGAACTACGAGCGTACGGAGAGCGAACAGGTTGCAGGTCGTTGCTATTGATTCCGACCTTTTCCCGCTCGGCGTCTTCTATTTTTCTTCCGCGCCGAAGCGTCGAATATTATTTACGTATCAGGAGTTATGTAATAGATTTGCGCGATACCTCAAAATAGCGATTCGTTAGTTATAAGATATGTGTTACTTGCTCTATATATTCCGCTTTGTGCCATACCAACGTGCTGACGACACATCTATTCGGTCCGTCAGAAGGTGAATCCTTTCCTGCGTTCGACCCTGATGAAGTACGCTCTAGGAAGCAACAGCAGCACATTCAAAACCTTTACAAATAGTCGTTGCGCCGAAATCACGTAGTAGCCGCACAAGAAATACAATACATTTACGCTGCGTGTACTGCGATTGGTAAAACGATTCTCCATTAAATAAGGCATTAAGTAAGAGTATCTATTTAAACATAAAGTACACAACAAGGATGAAAACACGTGCTGAGAACACGTTCCAAGTTCTAAGGAGAAAAAAAAAATTCCATTAATGAAGGAGGAAGATCATAAGATATTGGCACATTTATGATTACAATAATGGCGTATGGAAGAAGACGAAGCCAATAAAAGATGATAATGCAAAAAATAAGAGCGCGAGAAAAAAAACGAAGAAAAAAGAAAATATAAGAAAAAACTACGAAAATAAAAAATATTAAGCACAGGTGGTAACGTATATGAATTTCAAATGAAGAGAAAGAGGGAAGACAAGTTGTTTGTCTTTTTATACGCTTTGACAGCCACAGTTTGTAGATGCTCGTTATGGACTTAGAAATGTCTGTGACACGGTAGCATCTATATGGTCTCTCTATCATTAGCATAACGTTCTCATTACTGGGTTTTAAAAGCGCCCTTCAGCAAATCAATATAGTGGCACACTATAATAGAAAAAACTTTATCGATACATGGGCTCATACCTTCGACAGCTAGTTTAATGTTCTAACGAGACAAAAACTGTTTTAGATTAAAGAGCCGAAAAGGATAATAGTATTGGTATGCTGACTTTAATTATAGAAGACTTCGGCTCTAGTAAAAAAAGCTTCGTCTGCGTGTTTTTATACGCCACCCGAACATCTGTCAGATTCAATGGAAAGCTACTCTGCAACAGCACAGTATGAACTCGAAGTCCATCAACCCGATTGAACTACTTTGTCATATTATTTGACCAACAGGGTCGAACAAACTATTTGTCAAACATATGAGGAAATAAAAACGATGGAGGGCCTACGACAAGGATATCCAATGTCGTTCATGCATATCAGTACATAATTACCATTGATTTCCAACAGGTATAAGGTGGTCTATAGAAAACATTGGAAAACCGGTGTAAACAAATAAGATTTTTACACAAAAAATAACAATGGAAATAGGCGATTTCCAGAAAGGAACAGAAATGCCCCCAGAGGTCGCCAAAAGAATACAGTCAGATGGGCTCCGCGGAAACCAAGTCATCCAGGCACATCGGCTACGATACGGGTGCGTTAAACAGTGGAAGCACAGCGCGGGATAAGGCTAGTTAAGTAAGGTGTACTCGGTGAGCCTCATTCTAGCCCTCCTGGAAATAACTCCGTTGATAATATCCGCTGCTTTGACATAGAGAAGGGTAAATGTTACTCGAAAATCTACAAGCTGACGAGTGTGTCAGTCACAAGGCTCGCGCGTTAAAAGATAAACCCACGACCGAACACCAGTTTCATCATTTGGAATGATGCCGAAATAGTAGTGCCAAGACAAAATGGCCGCACAAATTTCATTAGCAGAGACTAAGAAGCGAGAAGGTTGTAGGCAAGTATAATCGCCTCTCCGCGTCCTCTGTGCACACTTAAGAGCTAAAATTGTCGCGGCTGATTATATCTTTATTGTTCTCTTCTCTGCCATGAACCGCGAGGAAAGGCTAGAACTGTCACTGTGTCCGATAGAGAGATCGAACAAGGATCCTTTTACATCCCCACAGAGAAATTAACCAGTTCTACAGCTAGGGTAGCGCAACTTGGACCGTTGAGTATTGCTTTTCCTTACAAATTCATATGTTCGTAATGTAAAATGAAACAGGAAGAAGTGGGCATAGGACATGAGTATGTAACCCAGGGCATAATATGGGCTTGCTGTACAATACGAAAACTTGGAGTACACATACCTATTCATGGCCAATTTAAGATATTATATAGATACAAGTTTATTGCACCAGAAATTGGTAGATACTACCTAAAATTCGTGTCGGCTGATAACGTCTTTCACTACTGCATGCGTCAAACCAGCTTCTACTTCGTTGCATTGCAGTATGTGGTATCGGCCAATATTACCATTTTAGGCATATGTATTGGTGGTAGTCTGTTCACTTGCATTCCCTGCTTCTAACGGTATGTCGTGAATGCAGGACCGTCAGTGCACCTCTCTATGGCAAAGCTCAAATTACGTTCTTCTCAGTAGGCGCAATATTGCTCTACGACGAGTGCGTTAAAAACGTATTTGTATCTTTTATTTAATTTAAGATATTCAAGTAGAGTATAGAACCCGAATTGGCAGTTTTTCTACTACCTGCAGCATACATTGAAACCATTTATGCAATGCGGGGTTTTCAGAATATATATATCGGCTCTAAAGCTAAATGGGTGTAACAGATTCGAATTTTACCGAGCAAGGTGGTTTAGTGGCAAAGCCGTTGTCTTGAATTCGGGAGGTCATTGGTTTTAGACCTGGAGCGGCCACTCTTAAATTGATTTTCATGGTTTCCAATTTAGACAAGGTAAATGTTGGAGTCCACGATAGTCGACCATGATCGGGCAAAACAAAAACCGGGAGCACAGATGTTTCATTAAAAGGGATGGTTTATTACCATTCGCTTATTTATGTTATTATTATTATTGTTATTCAGGTGACTATTAAGGGAGTGCTCCAATGCCTTTTTCGTTAAGCCCATAGGATCAATCTAGGACAAATAAAGAAGCAAGAAGCTGGAGGTTTATTTAGCTTTGCAACCGGTAAAATGAACATATATATATATATATATATATATATATATATATAATCACCATTAATAAATTTACTCGGTCTCCTGTCGTACATATTCCAGGTCGCTGCGCGTCGAGTGGCAGCTCTAATGGGTCAAAACTCGAGTGAACTCTCTATTCGCCTAGACAGAGGGACGTCGAGTTGACGAGGGTCTCTATCATGCACGCGCCGTAGCGTCTACCGCGGATACCATCGGCAGTCATTGCGGGTCATTTGTAATGGAGAGCGTGTGGCCCAGCCAGTGAGTTAATCAACCAAACATTGTTCTATCGTAGCTAGTAGTATTGTGTCTGCTAGCCTGTCGATACCCGTGTTTCTAAACCATTAAACGGAATTATTATTAATTTAATATAGTTAAAATAAATTAAAGTCACTAGTATTAATAACATTGCCGAGCCATCGCCAACAACAGCAGCAGCAGCAACAACAACAACAACGACAACAACAATAAAATCGAGAGTTGAATTCTAAATGCATTATTGCCCGTTACTGTTTGAACTAAAGTATGTTGCTGCTGTTACTCTTTCGGCTATTGTCGCACGCACTTTAGGCAATCTGTCTGTACACGCGCATACAATTGTATTGCACATTGTCAATATTTTATACTCAACGAGGAAATGCAGCATTTGTTCAGGGCACATTGTTGAGCTGGGCTAGTCCTGCGTTAGAGAATGCGTGACCCGTAGGTTCACGACGCGGAGGGACAATAGTTCACTCCAGGGTGCTACTATAACAAGGTTGTACGAATATATGCACTTTCCTATTGTCTGTGCACGCAATCGAATACTACGTGGTCCGGCACAGCGGCATAGCTCAATGTCAATTCAGCAACGCGGTCATTGGCATACGCGACGCGGTAGGGTTCTGGTTTAGTTGGGGCCGCCTTCGCTTCGATGTCTGGCGGAGTGCAATGAACGAACGCTCATTAAAGAACGTTTTTTTTGTGGAGGAGGTATTATATGCAGTTATGCACGATCGCTGCGAGTCTTTCTCTCTCTCTCTCAAGCAGTGTGGAACTCGACCCCAACGGCTGGATGTTATTCCGTTTAGACCCATACCCACTAAACGCATTTCCCCCCTTAAGCTTCACTCTCTGATAGCCCAGATCTTCGTAAACCGGTACTATGGACAAAAATAATTCATTGAAGAACTGAGCGCCAGCCAACCAGGCAGACATACTTGGGTGCCTGGTCGAACGGCATCACAGAGCAGACTCTCGGCGACATCTTAGACTGGAGCACTGCCACTTCACTTTGCCTCTGTGTTTGTGTGTGCTCGTGGGTGGGATAGCTACACGCTCTACGTCGCAACTATTTCATTAATGTATGTTGCTATTCCCGCTGGCCAGTTTGCCGTTCGGCTGGGCAGCCCAACGCTACGACACGACCAGCTAGCAGCTGCGTACGAGCAATATCAGGGTATCTAAACGGGGATCTCCGTTATCAGAGTCAATTAACGCCGCCAAAAATGCGTCCGTAACTGAATGGCTTGTTGACGAGTGAGTGACCCTTTGGCGTACGACGAAAAGCAACGACTTCTCTCTCCCTCCTTTCATCTCATTCGTAACCCCCCCCCCTCTCTCTCTCTCTCTATATATATATATATATATATATATATACAAAAGAAAGCAGATTGGCACATTGTAGTACTTTGAATTGTGCTGCTAGACCGAAACCACCAGGTCTTCCGGTTTGTTTTGCTTAGAAGCGCCATTCATCAGCTACACACAGGACAAATTTCGCATATTGGTGGCGGCGGCGGTTAATCTTGAAGTTTGGTTCAAAGAAATGAAGAAAGCGAGGTTCAGCGATTTTTAAGAAGTCGAAGACGGAGAAGCAAAAACATCTGTTAGGGAAATGTTACAAACACTTTTATGGTGATCTTGCAGTGTACCCATAGAGTTTGTGATATCGTACTCAGCAATTGCCGGATGAGTACCGGGGAGATAGCTGACGAATTGGAGATATTATAATAAATCAGTTGTAACAGTCTTGACGGATATTTTGTGCATCAGAAGACTGGCAGCGGAGTTCGTTCCAAAAGAGTTCTCAGCACACACACACACATATATATATATATATATATATATATATGGACGGATACTATTGCTTAATACGTGAGGATCTTTTCGCATTTGAACGCAGCAAATATGCTGTGTTTATATCATATATATATATATATATATATATATATATATATCCTTTTTAATTTTTTTTTAATAGAGAATAGAATAGAATAGAAAACTCCTTTATTCATGTCGTAAAGGGTGATGAAAAAAAAAACTGGTCGCAGAAATTAACTGGTTAAGTGCATGATGCCTATCGGCTGTCGTTGTTACGGCCACGGTAGTGCGAGTTCTGCCAATCTTCTTACTATAAGCCAGATTTCGTGATCTGTGAGGGCGGTCTCTACAAGAACTTGGCATGTTAGAGAACTTCCCAGTCTTAGTTCCGATACGGTAGCTCTCGCTCAGTCTTGAAAAAGGCACAGCGTTCGTAGCAGAGCCTGACATCTTCAGTCTTTCCTGAGGTGCACATACGGCAAAAAGGGGAGTCAGCTTCACCATGCGGGGTAGGTATAGCTGAAAGCAGCCGGTTAGCAGTTGCGCGTCTGGCTAGGTGAGCGAGCCACGTTTAAGGCTGTATCATTTTTTGAGATCCGGGTGTATTCATTTTGTCCAGTATCCAGGGTGGGGTTCCAGGCCGGCTAGATGGCTTCCCATTATTGGCTCTATCAGTATGGTTGCTGTGGAAGCTGTGCGACTTGCCCGTGCAATGTTGAGCGCTATAGATTCTTGAGTCGTGTTGGGGGCGGCGCGTTGTAACTACCCCCTTGTTGTCGTGCGTTCCCATAAGGGGGTTGGCACTCAATGCAATTAAGTGCTAAGAGACGGCACCGAGAGTCGGCTTCTCTTCCGGTCCGCGGGAGGATTTTTCGCAGCTCTGCGGAGGCTTTGGCAACTTTTTGGCGCCTAGAATTAAAAACATTTTTTTAAGGAGGTTGTTTTTAATTCTAGACTATCCTCCGTCCCCTACGGGCTTGACATCGAGGGCCGGACATGTTGAGATATTTAGGGTTCTCCCAACAGTCCTTGTGGCAGCATGGCCGCTGACTCTCAGCGGTATGGTTTATCATCAATTCCCAATGAGCATTGCTCAAAGAAAATTCGATCAACAACAGGGATTGAACCGGCGACACCCCGGTAGATGACAACCTAGATCACGCAGCCACTCTTTTGCCGTCTACCGCATATGAAGTGTTCCCGCTAGAGGAATGTGAGCTCCTGTTTCCTACCCAGGATCACTTCGTTAAAATCACGAGTCCGTTTATCAATATATGATATGCAGTCAGCATTGCCTTACAATACGGGTAAGAATTACAATGATGCGTCTTTAATCCAAGGGTAGTAGTTATTGTGTAGCACAAGAGTGTCGCCCACCTGATTAGGAATAACGGTTAATACTCGGCACTATGTCAAATGCCTGATATATCTCCTAATCAGCATAGGCCAAAATGCGCTCTTTGTCATATAATATAATAAATTAGGAATAGAACACGAGCATTGGCTTGTTCACTCCAGCACCGTCCCATCATTGTTATGTTGTACAAGAAACTCTACTACCGATCTACTTTCTGCTAGCGTGAACTGGGACAAAATTCGATTTATTCAAGAGACCCCTTCCTGGGAGGGCGTACAGTTCTCCGAGCGCTCGTAAGTATTGTTATAGATATGAAACTAAATTTTTGAAAGAGATTTTCGCTATCGGCCTCCAGAAAAGCAACACCATTTTTGCTTGGCTAGCTCGCGCGTGATTCTCGTAATGGGCATTAAGAAGTGTGACACAGACTCCAAGAAATGCTACTTTAAAGGATATGTAGAAAACCTGAATGAGACTCACAATATTACGTACACTGCCTTTGTAGACCTCAGAGCTACTTTTGATTTTGTAGATCTTAGTAACCTACCTCGTATCTTCTTAGTAATATCTAAGTGTAAGTAATAAGTAATCATAAGTAATGATCTTCCTAGGATATCTATCAATAGAAGTATTATTGTGTCCGCTACATAGGTGTTAACCTGCAAAATAATTAAATAGGCATTGCCAATGATGTCGATCGTAACTGCCCATCGTTCTGCAGATGACACCACCTGAAATTTATCCTCTTCTCGACTTGGTCACCAACGGAAGTAGCTGGTTTCAGATTATTATGATATATTATATATCGGCAACTACCTTCCTTGCTTATGTTCGCGGGTGGCTCACCTAATATTTTTCATTCCGGTTAACGGTTTCAGCTTTATCGGTAATATCTCGGGCGGCATTAGACCTTGCTCAAGTAAAAAAAAATTCATTGCGGATTTTCTATAGTCGTCCATAGTGTCAAATAACTAAACGGCACAAATGTATCTATTTAAAAAAAAAACGCAGAAAAGGTCCACGTCGCTCGGCACAAAACCGCCTTGACCAGTAACACATGCTTGACAAACTGTTTGTTTAGTGGAGATTCATATTGTTGTTGGCAATTAAAAATATATAGTTGTTCTTTTTTAGGCTTAAAGCTTCAAAGCCGCTTAAAGTTCACATTACATTATTTGCAAAATTCAGTAAATAAGGAAACTTTAATTTGTGTGGATCTTTATGTTTCCAATGGTACACTGGGTTGTGGTACCACTTTTTAATTGCGTAATATAGAGATTCGGAGTGAGGTACGCGAGTGTGTCATGGAAAGTTCGGGATAGGTCTTACCTGCGTCCCTAGATAAGTCTTACATGCTCCCATGATAGATACATACTTGAATTGGAAAACCCATTGCAGTTTGACAAATTTACCATAGACTCTTTTATTCTGTCATATTAGTCAGCATCTACACTAACTACTCGTGGGGTATCCAGGAAAATAGCTACTAATCATCATAAATTAAAAACGGCGAAGTGCGATCATTTGATACCGACGACGGCCCGAATGATCAGGGGACAGGTTGACGCTTCTGTACCAACGCAATACAACTGACCAGCACACACAGCGTCGATATTAATTGGTATTATTTCACACCAGAGGGCAAAATCGGAGTCGCGCAGAGGACATTGATGATGGCCGTGGAACTGCGGGAGCGCTATAGCGTAAACGCCGCACGAACCGTCGAGAGGGATTTGAATATTTTGGTACAGACTGAAACCAGGCTAACTATAGTTCATAAGACATGCTTAATTTAGGATAACCGTGTACACGTTTCCAGGAGACAAGTGTCGCTCCACTTACATTCTTAATAAAAACTAATTATATGCCATAAAAAAATCACATAGTATAATAAAATGCTACAGAACATAATGACATGCCTAACAGAACAGAATGACCTGCTTAACTTTAATTACTGCTTTGCCCTGCAGGGTTGGCTGTAATCGACCGAAACATTTGTGTTACACAATCATTAAGTTAAAGTGAGCCTTACTCTATGTCGCGTAGATCAGAACGCGTGTACCTGCATGACTCGTATGATCAGTCTCGTGGAAACTCACTAAGGATCTACAAGCTATGCATATGTAATGCCTCGCAAAGTCCGGTTAATTGCGAGCCATGATTTTATAGCTAGGTGTGCTTTTACAGATATGTTCACATGAATTTGTGCTTAGATACTCTACAATAATTATCAAACGAAATTGATTTAATCTGGACTAGTATGCAGTGCACACTTTATCAAAAGACAAGCTCGTGTGAACATATGTGTGTTTTTACAGATAAGCTAACGTGAGTCTGCATTTAGATGATAAACAATAGTTCACCCTCTAGACTACTTCTAAGAACACAGTTGGATTATAATTAGCCATTCTTATATAGGTCACAAAGTATGTAAGACTGAAAATAGTTTAGTTGTTTGACAACGTTCCTAGGTTCAAGCGGTTCTATAAGGCCAATAATATAGTATTATATAAATAACATACTATATAACACGGGTATACATAGCCAGGTTACAGAAAACGATAATTCTTAGTCCCTAGAGACGCATTTTCGAAATACAGGACAAATCGAATGTCTTCTTAGAGCAACTGCGTATACTATGAACTGCGTTTTTACCAGAATTTTTCCAGCATCGTTTGTCTATGATGATACAGTATGCGGTATAAACCGTGACAACCATCAAATACGTAATAATGTGTAACATTTGAACTCATTTAGCCACTCCTCATGCAAACAGGCCATTGCTAGGTTTAGTGCCTGCCGCAATTATCAGACTAACGGTATATTTACTCTTTAAGTTGCTTGACCTGCTATAGAATAACTGTGCTGCCAATCCACATATTTTATGCTAGTGTAAATGGGTTTGTTACGATATTTAGACGTAGAATCAAGTAATGGCAAACTATGATTGATTATTTCCTAATTTACAACCTCCCAATTTGCTGGACTTGCTTCCTTGCAATCTTCCTGGTTCCCATAAATAAAAAAATTAAAGATACAACCTTTTGTTTGTTGTTTTACGATTTTCGACAACGTGTTAATTTGTGTTGTACGGTTTGCTTGTTACCAAACAAAACGAAGAAAAATTCGCAGAAGCAACTTAATTCGATTCCGAAAGATCAGTACAAAAGATGTTTGAAGAGTGTAAGAAAGTGGCACAAGTGCATTGAAACGGGCAAAGGGAACAAACACTCTTTGGAAGATTAAAATGTATTACCTTTTTTTCTTAATATGTATCCGAACGTTTGGATCTGCAGTCGCTGAGCGTGCCAAACTAAATCCGCTGGCTCTTATTTTCACTTAGTCTAATTGCCATTTGGCTCGATCTGGACGGCTCGGTGGTTAAGCGGCACAATGGCGGACTATAATCGACTGCAACCAGAGAAGTATAAGCCCGGTTGAAGAGGAATCCGAAGCAAAGCGCTGCAAAAATCGCTTATGACTTGAAAATCTCGGATAACGGCGTGATACCGATCACAAGGGATCATCATCTCAAGGTAATGGCCTACAAGATGCGGCAAGCTAATAGTCTTACGAAAGCAAGCAAAAATATGGTGGCTCCTGAAAAGCTAACATGTTTTAAACATCGCCATATCTTGTAAAAAAAATGCATGTTAAAAAAACTTGTGAACCGGCATCACAATTGGGTATGGCGACAAGGATCCAACGGCGTGAGACAGCAAGTTCAAGCCACAAGTTGCAAGCGCCACTCTCAGATATGGTGTCGGTCGTGATAACGATTGGCGGGCGCATGCCGCTTGTTTTATTTCCTCATGGAGTTAAATTATTGTGAGAGCATTTCAAAGACCGACGGTTTACGTTTTAATAGGCTTACTCTTAAGGCCAAAAAAAATCAGACTCGGGGTGATTGATTCGGGGTTCACGCACCGGTATGCGAGGTCTACTTTGGGAGACTTCAAGCTGTCATTCGGGCCAAGCGCTCATATTGAAAAAATACTCTTTCTAATTGTTTTTCTTTTTTTAAAAGATTTTCCGTAAGGCAATTGCCCGTGAACGGTTTTTTTCATGTCATGGCTAATTTTAATCCACTCCGGCATTTACCTTGTCTAAATTGGAAAACCGTGCAAACCAATTTATGAGTGGCCGGTCTGGGTCTCGAACCCATCTGCTCTTTTTATAAGCCGAACGAAGCAGGGTAGGGCTGCTAAATCTAAGATGGGGTGTTACTCGACAAAACATGGGTAAAGATTGTAAAAGTGTATTAATGAAAAGGAAAACGAGTCGTTACATATGTTATTATAGACAGTCTGATACGGCCTCTAATCCAACGGAATTATTAAATCCTATTTGTTATTCCATGGTAAATAGCGAACGATATCGCAGCATGATCCTTAATTGCCCTTGGCCGGAATCGATGCAAACCAACTCTGGTTTCAACAAGATGATACCACAAGCCAGCGTGACAATTGAGCTTTTGAGATGAAGTGTTCCAAATGAGCAATTTCGCGTAACGGGCATATTCCCTGGCCTTTAAGATATTGTGATTTAACGTGTTTACACAATTCTCTGTGGCGTTTTTGTTAAGAGTGAGGTGTACGCTACCTGTATAAGAAATTAAATATCTTAAACAATCTTGCTTTATAATATTAAAAACAAATTCGAACACCCTATACTTTCCAATATAGTTGAAAGATGGTTGTTGAACCGACTTTCTCTCAGAAATACGCTTCAAGTCTTGGAAAGGCTATTAATTTTTTCTGGCAAAAGCTTTTACAATTATACGTTTAAAACAATTTCTTATATTATGGTGAGGAGAGCATAAACAACACTTGCGCCAGGAATGAAGTGCAGATCTTCAAGACCGTAAGCACTCCAGCCGCTTTCTGTATACAGGGCTATATGACGATCTTCGGGAATAACAACAAAAGGGAACACAAGGTAACTCTGGCCCTCTGACCTGCAGAGAGAGAAACAATATCGCACAGAGCAGTTTGCAGATTATCAGCTCATCACATATCGCAGCGGCATTCTATCACACAGATTGCACTGGCGTTCTATGGTGATGGAACAGGCAGATCAGAACGAGAGTTCTGGCAAAGTTCAAGAAAGCTTTTTCACCTATGCTCCCTCTACACAGAAGATGAAAGGACAATGTAAAATGTGCGCTCTCAACTTTGAAAGCATTTGACTAGCGTAACAATGGCAAAGATAAACATATTTGACGGATGAGCTGATTATTAGACTAGATCTGTAAGGAGGGGCATACCGAAGATGCTACTCGAGCAAAAAAGGTTATACAATATGTATATATATATATATATATAGTTTAGTCTCTTTCAGGTCCCACACTATTTAGGTACAACAAGTTGTTTTAACCTGTGGTGGCAAGGCGTAAGAATTTTACCTATCGTTGTACCTATTGTTGATTGCCTATTAATCAACACTATGTTGATTGAAAATAGCGATGGCATGGTTAACGGATTTTTCTAGACAGCATTAATTGTATGCTCGTTTTAGGTAAGTTGGTACCGTAGGAATATTCGGCGAGAACACAGGCTAATTCCCGAAGAGTGGCAAAATATGAATATAATTAAGTCGTAACACGAGCGCTGAGACGGCAAAATTGCAATAGTATCACCGGGACTTTTGTTTAGAAATTTCGATTCTAAATAACTTAGATTCTTCTGCTCTATAAACAACCTAGGTTTGAGGAGAACAGATTAAGAAACAGACATTTGTGCGTGGTTATTGCAGTTTCTAACTAGCCACCGCTTATCGTGAGGTTTCTTAGGTTTAGCAGGAGTCTTTTAAATTTCAGAAGTCATAATTTGCCTTGCGCGGAAATACTAGAACATAATGTAATTCCACACACCGGTATTTATTCAATGCGGGTATCTGAGGTAATACATTTGGCAATTAAAGATTACTTAGATAATAAGAAAAACACTGAAGGAAATTATGACCAAGGAAGACACGCTGACAGAATCACCACATTCCGACAAGTCGGAGATGAGAAGAATTTGCAACCTTGGTTAAGGTTAGGTAGACAAGAGGCAGAAGCCTGTCCCACGCTACGGGCGGCGACACGAAAGCACAGCAAACCTAGGCCCTTACCTTCTCGAGTATCGTGGATAGTCATCCTCCTCTGAGTGACGCGACTTGAACAGTAAATTATTTAGCAGCCTTGAGAGCAGTTGAGACTGCACCACTGTTGCGTGCACCGTTAGGCCAAATACTGTTAACCAGAGCGTATATCGCATCACTCGGCCGTACCAGCGTCGCACTGGCCCTGTCAAATATCTGGAGGTACCACTTTAACGCTTCGATTTTCGATCATCGGCACCGCGCAGAAAACAACATACTATCAAAAGGTGCCAATTGTACTCTGTGACAACGACCTCACGTGCCAACTATTTAATCCGAGCGGACGAGCGGCGCGATGACACAACAGGGAATCCGATGGTGGAGAGTAGTTCCTCGAGCGTCTTGGCCACTACGTGTGGGCCAAGGGGCTTGCGTTGTTGTCCTGTTTAGTGCAACAGGGATTGTTGTTGCTCTGGTTATATATATATTGTTGTCCTTCTTCTTGCAAGTGCAGTTGTCCTTGCTATTGTCGGTGTTCTTATGTTGTTACTGTTGCTTCAGCAGCTGCAGTAGACACGAGCGATGCTTTCATTACTGGTACTGGATCAATGTTGCTCATCGGAAGCGCCCAAAGTGACCAATGCTCGCGCGCAAATCAACAGAATGCCCCGGCGCATCTTCGCCAACCCCCCCCCCCCCCCCCCCGCTTCCGCTCCCCATAGGCAGCGAGTGCTAGTGATGGGTAACAACAAGTGGTAAGGGCCGTTTGTGGGGGTTGCCCGACATCCCGATCGGCCGTTGGACCGACCGACCAACCATCGAACAGAGGCAGAACGCGTGTAGGGTGGAAGGCAACGACGGACGCCGCCACTCACGACATCCCCGCTAAACCCCTCAGCGGCACCACGGGGGAGACTACAGAGAAGGATACGGGGAGCCGGGGGGGGGGGGGTTATGGGGAGGCTTAAGGGGAAGGCTACTGGGGAGACTACGAGCGAGGGCGGGGGTGGGGGTGCAGCAGTAGCACTAATAGAGACATCATCAGAAGCATGAGGAAAAGCATCATCAACAGTTACCGTAGTGATGGAGTGAGCGCTAGTTGAAAAACTTGCAGCCCAAACTTGCAGAAGGACGCAGAAAGAATCGCAGAAGGGCAGCTCTGACGACCAACAAAGTTTGCACACACACAGGCACAAACAATACAGACAGACAGACAGATACACAAACAAATACAAACACACAAGCCTAGTCGAAGCCGTCTTCGTCGTCGTCGTTGTCTCACGCGTTACTTACGGAAGCGACACAACGTAAAGATGTTCAGCTCAGGTTCGGTTCTGTTCTTCTTGTGATTCTTGTTCTTCTTCTTCTTAGCATTCTTATGCCCGCCGTTGTTGTGTTTATTTGGCTGCGTGCAGCATCTGTATAAGTGAAGGCTGCTCACTACTACTACTACTACTACAGCAACAACAGCTACAACCCCCGCGACTTCTGCTTTTTCTATGACGACGACGACGACTACATATCGGAAGGCGCCCGACAATTGCTCTGCACTTGGTGGTTCAACGGCACGCGGCACGAACGAAGCGACGCGTCGCGGACACGCAATGTAACTACAGCTGTAGCATAAAAATCAACCACACAACAAACAATAACAGTCGCACATCGCAATATCATCATCAGCTGCAGCAGCAGCATTCTCATCATCATCATCATCATTATTACCGTGAGCGTCGACGAGCGAGTCGTGGTAATCATAACTGCAGTAGGTATAACAAAAACACCAGCAACAATAACACAAGAAAAAGAAGAAGGCAGCAGTAGCCCCAACAACAACAACAACAACAACAACAACAGCGATACGAGTAGCAACGATAGCAATGTCAGCCGCAACAGCAGCTGCAGTAGCAGCAGAAACAGCAACAACAACAACAATGACAGCAAAACCAATCGAACCCGATACGTAGATTGAGATAGATTGAGGAGCTCCGGAAGTGTTTTGCTCTCGGACCCCGCAGAAGATGTCAGACAACACTATCGAAACAACAATTGTTAGTGTTGCTCCTACATTGCCGCTACAGACCGATACATACATTCACGCACGTGTTGCTCACGATAGCCGCAGAGATGTGCTGCAAGTCCAGTTACACAACAGGTCCTTATATGCCATGAACAGTGTGCCTCTTCCACCCCCCGCCTCCCGCCTTCCGCCCCATAGAAGCGACGAATCAGACTTAATCTGTAAGGGCAGGAAAGAGTGGCAAAGAAGCACTAGTTTCCGTAGGCAAGCGGCTGAACTTTCGCTCGTCTGATCGAGAGCAGCGCGTTACAAAGAGTTTTCGGCAGTTACTGAAACCCAGCTTCGTTTGGGTAGCACATGTTTTTACTGAAATCAATGCGTGGCTACTATCTTACAATCTATGTTGTGTGCTCTTCTCTTATATATATATATATATATATATATATATATACTATGTAAAGCTGTGACATGCGGGAGACGCAAAAGGTGATAACCTCTGCGGATATCTCTATTATTGGACTTTCCTATTGACACTGTATCATCGCATATACGCGTCGGCCAAGATAGGTGGCGTACGCTTGACTCATCCTCCTTATAGCTTAATTACTTCTATGTGGCGATCAATACAGAGGCTAATGACTAAAAGTCAAATTGAGCAGCTTGGTCGAATGACAATAGAAATCTCTCCGCGTTCTTTACCTTTATTAACTTTACTCGCAAATGTCGTGTAGGTATAGATTATACGAATTCGGGAATTTGCTCTTAAAACAGTAGACTGGTTGGGCCATCTTTTTCAGTTACGCCAGACAGTGATCGCTGCATAACAGCAATCAAGCTGTCCAGTATAAAACATAGACATGAGATATATATATATATATATGTACGTCACAATGTATGCTATAGCCACACTCCAACGTGCGTTAACTTGCAAGGGTTGCTGAATAAATACGATAATATAGTAATCAAAACATTTACAGTAACAAAGGTAGAGAGATTTCATGGAAAAATCTGATATACGACACTGAGATTGCTTTATCAACTCTTCCCCGGGCAAGCACACGTTTTCGTTAGTTGCAGACCAGCACAGTTTAAACAGTGGCATCGACTGCCTAGAGCCCAATTTTTTACGCAAATACTATAGTAAGCCTACAGAAGCGTTTGGAGTTTCTACTGTCGTGCGGCCGGCTACAAGCGGCACCGGCCGGCTAAAGCAAAAATGCGAGCTCATTCTAAAAACATCCGCGGGGATTTCGCATTGCCAGCGGCCGCCCAACCCGATCCCCGGTGGACAAGACCATGGAACCGCCTGGAACTAAAGTACTTCCGACTGGAGTGGCAGCATCTGTAATGATTTTCAGTGAGATTTGTAGTTACTAAAGTGGCAAAAAAGTGCAGCGAGACGAATTCCATTGACTTGACTGCATGCGTAACAGAAGCAGCTTCAGCCCAGCTCGTCTTGTATTTTTATACGAATACGTCACTTTGGATCGGCCATATACATACATACGCGTCATTCGCCGCCCAGTGTCCCCTGTTGAATCTTCATGGGCATTCTAGCAAAAGTAGGTCGCCATTGTGGAAGTGCTTCCATACGCCTACAGTAACATATGTGCAGGTGTAGCAAATTGTTATATATATATATATATATATATATATATATATGCCGTCACGCTCTATGAGCTAGGAAATGTAATAATAATAATAATAACGATTGCTTATTGCGTGGGAATAAGATTGCTCTGCGTACACGCTTGTTCATGCTTCTGTTAATGATGACAACGACACTAACGCTCTTTAAAAAGAAAATGGTAACTAGTTTCTGTTGTTAATCTGGTTATCATAACTGTGTGACGAAGAGGATGGCGATGACGATGGTGGTGGTTCATACATGCGCTGGTCATGAAGTCGTTTGTTATCGCACGTGCCGGACCACAGCGATTATATCATCCATCTATCTATATATATGCATATATATATATATATATATATATATATATATATATATATATATATATATATATATATATATATATATATATATATATATATATATATATATATATATATATATATATATATATATATACATATATTTATATCTATTTATCTATTCCATCTGTGTGCTTCGATTGCTTCCTCAACGATGCCTCACGAGGTGTGCGTTGCATTGGCGATCTACGACGACGGCGACGAAGATCATCCATTTCCGCCATTTCTGTCTGCTAGCTGACGTCGTCGAAACCGCTGCGAGCAAAAGTCGAGCGCGAAGACACCCACCGTCTAGCATGCCGGCCCAACAGCTTCGTCTCTTCCCATTGTCTTCGTTGAAGACGTTCGTTGAACAGCCGCTTGACGATCCTTCTCCTTATCCTTCTCCTCCTCATCGGCCATTTGCAGCGAACCTACGATAGGTGGATAGTAGTGCAATGCACGATCCGTCAAAAACGCAGCACCAGCCGCGGCAGCAGAACGTCTCTATCCAAGCGTGTCCTACACATAACTGACAGAAGGCGTGACCACTGCAATGCGTGTAATGCAAGCAACAACTACAACATCATCGGCTACTGTCACCACTGCGTTGTGTTGTCCGCCGAAGCGCCATAAACGCGAAGACGCAAAACACTCCAAACTCACCGAACGGTGGTTGGTGCAACTTGTCCTGGGCGGGCGGCCTGGCGCCAGCAGTGAAGGCGCGGACAGGCGCAATGAGCAAAAAAATTTTCTTCTCGGGGCTAACTTTCAGCCAAGATTTAACGTTCATGGCACTGATTTTCGCATGCCTTCTTCATAGACGAACGCCCATAAATACAAATGTGCAACGGTGGGGCTCGAACCCGCGCTGCACCTATATGTCTTACTCCGGTCGCGAGGCGCAAACGCATGCCACCACGCCACCGGCCTCGACAGGCGCAACGAGCAACGGGACAGAACTGGTCCTAAATGTCGGCGTAAGGGACCGAGCGCCAGTTTTCTAGCCAGATGTTGTCCTTCGAGCTGAGTAGAAGCGTGAGGGGGGAATGCTGTATTGATATGTAGATGCCTGTCCTGCCTAACTATATATAGATTGGTAAAACCTGTTGTTCGCACTTTATGCGTTTACACAATCCCGTATTATCATGCCTCACATAATACCGTCCGGTCCAGGTAAAACGCTACAAATTCACCTTTATTTTTTTGGTTCATAAAATTCGTTTGGTGTTTATAATGCGTGTTTTTCATTAACAATACCGAAAGGTGATGTAATAATAAATAAAACTAAGAGTTTGGTGTACATCGTATGTACACTTAAGGTCGACAGTTCTATATACTCAAGGTCGACCGTATCACAGTCTGCTCAATAAAAGAAAAAGACGGTAGCTACTGGTCAAGGTCGTGTACGTTATACAATTTTTCGCACATGTACGCTAAGGTCATTCAGTGGAACTTGCGGCGCGTGCTAATCTTAATATAAAAGCCATTCATGGCAAACCTGCAGGCACGTCATGTCTGCTGACGTCACATGAGCATTTCTACGTATCTACGTGTCAGAGTTATTGCCTAGGTTCCGATGAACGACAGGTCTACGCCAGCTAAGGTATTCCTCCGGTGACACAGTTTTTTTTGTCAGAATACCACCGCTTTTTAAAATAAATATTTTAGGGTGCTTAAATATACCTAAAATGGCATTGGGGCGAGTAGATGTGTGAATCTCTTGCGGCTGTTTTGATGAATTTGCCTGCTCTCCTGGGAAAACTAGATTATACCAGGTTCAATGGACCCTTGATTCTCTTGTGTTAGATGCGACCATATCTGGACCATATAAGGGGTGAAGGGGGTCCTGTGCCCTCTTCGAGGCTATCATGTCCTTAAAGGTGGCCAAGGAAACTGCCAAGAGAGCTCGTTTCAACGATGGCCCCCGATCCAGTCGAGAGGGAGCGCCCGTAGGTGACAGGGAAAGAAGGGGAAATAGGCAGCAAAGGCGAACCATCCTTGGGATTAGGCAGGGACAGTCAGGGACGCTCCAGGCGATGACGCTTGACGCGGCTAACGCGTCTGAGCTGCACCAAGGCAGACTTGAAGCGCCGGGTGTTGCCAGATTGGAGTAGAATCGAGTTGGTGCAACACCGCTTCCATGGATTCGAAGCAATGTCTACGCAGTTACCGATTCCTGAGGGTGGGGTTTACTGGGTTTGGTTGGGGTGGCGCATGCCCGAGGCAGCAGACATGACGCTCCTGGGGTCCCCAGTGGGGTCTGCCGCCATTCGTCCGGAACTCGCAGGTAGGATAGAGAGCCTTCGCTCCCGTCTAACCCGGCTAAACCTGCTCAGTCCCCACAGCGCGTCTCACCTATTGAAATCGTCCCTGGGCTCAGCAAGGATCGTCCATATCCTCCGCAGCACGGACGTCGGACCAAACCAAGATCTTCTTCGGGACCTGGACGAAAGCCTAAGGATCAGCCTTAGTGACCTTCTTAATCTTACTCTGGCCGACAACAACTGGGCTCAAGCTACTCTCCCCCTTAGATTCGGAGGCCTGGGGATTCGTTCTACAGCAGACCTAGCAGCGAGCTGCCACGCTTCATCATTACACGCCTCAGAGAGCACTGTTCGGCACATCAGCCCACCCATGGCCCTGCAGGCTTTCCAGGACACCAAAGAAGTTGCGGATACGAAGTTCAAGAACCTCGCAGGCCTACTCCCGGAGACAAACAAACACCTGCAGAGGTCCTATGACGACCTCATCGTCTCCATGAAGTACCAGCGCTTGCTCTCTGACGCAGCTCTCTGGCCATCCCCTCCTCAAACCTAGGCACTTTACTAGATCACGAAAGCTTTCGTCTGTGCAT
The DNA here is from genome assembly GCA_003439945.1 of Dermanyssus gallinae. Taxonomy (NCBI): domain Eukaryota; kingdom Metazoa; phylum Arthropoda; class Arachnida; order Mesostigmata; family Dermanyssidae; genus Dermanyssus; species Dermanyssus gallinae. The sequence continues at coordinate 183,531 of QVRM01006096.1, forward strand.
TGGTTTGAGGTTGGGGACAAGGCTAACCGAGGAACACCGGTGTCCCTGTGGAACACAGGTAGACATCTGGGGGACTCACGGGTTGTCCTGCAATAGAAGCGAAGGACGCCAAAGCCGTCATAGCGAGGTTAATGAGATTACAGCCAGGGCTTTCAGATCCGCTCTAATACCGTGCATCCGAGAGCCCGCCGGCCTCCTGGGAAGCGATGGAAAGAGACCAGACGGTCTCACCCTTATCCCCTTTGAAAGGGGAAAGGCGCTTGTTTGGGATGCGACTATCACCGACACGCTCGCCCCGTCGAACCTGGAGGCCAGTGCATCTTCCGCTGGTTCCGCAGCACGCAAGGCTGAGCGTCTAAAGACCAATAAATATGCCCAGCTCGCCAACGAGTTCATTTTCGTGCCGCTAGTATTCGAGACACTCGGGGCGCCCGGCCCTGAGGCATGGTCGCTTTTACAGAAGATTAGCAAACAAATTGAACTGGCGACAGGGGAAAAAAGAGCACTTGAGTTTCTACTTCAGCGACTATCGCTGGCAGTTCAACGCGGCAATGCGGCAGCAATAATGGGCACAATGAGGGGCTGCCTCGAGGATAAGCTCGACTGGTAGCGCTCCCCACAAGCCCTAGTGTTGATAGTTAATTACATCTCGCTAAAACACTTAAATGTCATTTTAATAAATATAAATTATTTATGTATATATATAGCGTATATATATATGCCAAAATATGGCTTGAGCAAATATGCATATTTTAGAATAGAATGCTGACGATGATCTTGTGACTGTAAACGTATACTGTAAATATGACATGTGTATTTAGGCATACATGTCACGAGTATAATAAATTAAAATCACGTGTATTTGGATGAGTCTTTCAACACAATTAAAACATAAATAAAAATATTCTACTAAACACCGTTATGTAATATGAAGGATGTTGACACACTTACAAGAGCGGGCAGACACGGGCGATAGCCTTTTCTGCAAAATTACCTGAATAGTTATAATTGTTTGAATTTATGTAATAATGGAAATTTCAAGCTCAATGAAGAGTTATTGAACTTAAATAAATTTGCCGTTCGGAGATGACAATCCCATAAAAAATATATATATATATAGTTAATATTTCTTTATGTGTATTAAAGTATACATTTGTGATGTAAGAACATGTGCACAGCCCGCTCGGGGCATAACTCAAGGCGTTAGGTCCAGGTTTGGGCTGGTCCACCTAGCCAGGGTGCCTCTTACCGAAGCGGCATTCCCTCTCTGAATATCCAATGACAGACGTTGCTGTAAATATTCCCCCGCCGTCTTGTCTCCTGTAGCAAGCATCAATCTTCTTCCGACATCGTTAAGCAGTTTCTTCGTTAGCATTCCAGGCCCCCCAACGTCTCAAACGCAAGGGGTGAGAGCACGTGTGGGTAAGCGACGCTTGAATACTTTCGGCACTTAGCTGCCTACGCTAGGGCTGTCCAGGGCGGGCTGCGCCCGCACCGACCATTGAAGGGGCTAAAGAGTCGGTTACGGTCGCATCCCACACCAGCATTTGCCCCCGCTCGAAGGGAGTTAGGGTCATGCCATCAGGTCTCTTCCCATCGTCTCTGACTAAACCGGGAGGCTCCAAAATGCATGGGTAGCCCGCCGACCGTAGCCCTCTGCTAAATGTTTCATTCAAGGCTGAGTGGCGTGCGATTCTGCCTGAACTCTGCGGACATGAAAGCCCACGGTGACCTAGGGAATCGACCTCGTCACCGCATTTGCACTGGTGTGGGGAGACTAGCTCAACTCCTAACCTCAACCCAACTAGTAGTCGTGTAGACTCATCGTCGAGCAGGGTACCCAGCTGAGGGCTCGGGAGAGCGTGTAGCCATGCACCTGCACCGGGCGAGGAAACTGCCTGTAACCTCGCCTTGCTAGCAGCCGTAGTTGTTCGGTCCCATAGACCGCTCCATCGGCCGTCGTTTGCCAGTTCTGACCACGCGCGCTGAAGAGAAGGAGTCTCCGGTAGAGTCCCGCAGAATGCGATGGCGTCATCGTGAGTCTGTTCAAGCGTGGCCTAGAATTTTGCAATCGCCCGGGAATACAGGATAGACTCGACACCACTAGTCGCCGAATGTAAAGAGGCGATGTCTGCTGCGACTGAAAGAGAAACAGCTTCCGGCAGGCCCAATCCACCTCTGGCTACCGGTAAGAAGGCCTGAACTAGGGAATCGTCTCGCAGCCGCAGGTTGAGTATAGATTCCAACGCAAAGCCATCTTCGAGTTGATTTCCTCCAACTGGGCCGAGAAGGCTGAACTGTTGATTCCACTAAACAGGTAGTTCAGCCTCGACGCAGAGAAGCACGAACGCAGGAAGTACAACCCCCGGTGGGCGCCCAGCTGGGGAAGACGATTAAAACCAACTTCCAGTTTTTCCATCCCACGTTCGATTGTCGGTCCAAGGTGGCGAGAGAACAGGGGTACGCCAAGAAGATTTAGGTCGTCGCCTGTTACGCGGCAGTAGGAAGTAGGTTCTGTATGGCGGACTATTTCAGCTGTACCTGAGCCGATTATGTGAACCTCACACTTGATTGGGTTCAGCTCCAAACCGCTGCATGTAAAGAAACTAAGTATCTTCTTTAAGCCTTCACAGACCGTACTGATGTTACCTCCAATTACCCCGTTGTCCAAGTACCAAAGATTGAGAGGACTTTCAAGTGAGTTAACCAAGTCTTTAACGGCAAGGCAAAACAGAGGGGGCGCGAGTGGATCTCCCTGTTGAACCCCTACAGCCGAAGTGAGCAGTGCCGAGGGCAAGACCAAGTGCGATAAATCGCCGTAAGCCAATTTTACTTGGTGATAAATGGCAGGGGTCTCATCTCCAACCACCTTCAACAATCCCTCCTGACGGTGTTGAACGCGTTCTTAAAGTCAAGTTTGACTAGCACGGATGGGTAGAGCCGAGAATCAATAAAAGCCCTGGTAGCGTGAATCATTATTTCAGCACCTCCTTGGTGGAGAAACCCAGCTGGTACGGTCCAATCGCTAGGCTGATGACATCTCTAGAGTCCCTTACTGCCAATTTTGCCGCGATCCTGCGTAGTACCGATGAACAAGCGATAGGTCTAAACGAGCCGTCTTTTTTCTTTAGTGCAAACAGCCTCGCTCCGAAGATAGTTGAAGACATTAACCAGCCGCCCGTCATTATCGTTTTCGCCATGAGCTGGCGTCGCCGCATTTTAAGTTGCGTTTTCTAATAATGCTAATGCTACAGATGTTGGGGTGCGGATGCAACAGAGGTCTCCAGCGTCTCAATCTATTTGCATGAAAAAGATAAAGGAGGAACCTTTATAGGATTTGCTCATTATCTTGATAACCACTTAAGAGATAAACCTGCCCCTAAAACATCTCTTTAACTTGCAGTACATTTTTATAGTGTTACTCCCTCTCTCTTTCTCTCTCTCCCTTGTGTGTTTCACTATCAGGATTGTTGCTTGCCCCTATGAAAATTGGCTGTGGTCGGGCAAACAAATCGCTTGTTCGGGCTTTGCGCCGCTCAAAACGGCCAGAAAGAATGCAACAGCTGTCTTTTGCTAGGCCCTCATTGTCAGTTGTAACAATTGTCTTATAAGGAGGCCTCTTATATATAAGCAGATAGATGTTTAACTATTGAGAGATAAAAAATAAATATGGTGTTATTACCGATACTTGACAATATTCATGTTGATTACTCTACAGTCTTTAAGATTGATTGGCAGCTTATATAAAAAGTCAATGTGTTGAAGATTTATCCTACGCAAAGTAACATTAGAATTCCCCAATGTCCAATATCCAAACCTACAGAGCACCCGAACAAGTTATGAAAACAGTAACCGAATTAGAGCGAACAAAGGCGAATGAATAGGGCTCTTGAAGGTGATGCTATGCTACCTATTAAGCTTCCACATCAAAACCACTGTGCAAAGACAACTTGATCGTATCACGATAATCGAATTAAAGGACGGCTTAGCGTATCTTTGTTGAATTTGTAAGCACCACCGGGACGCCAATACTTCCCACTTCAATATGCAGCGAACGATGTTTCATGTTCTGTAGTATACGCTTTTTAAGTAGAATAATTTTTAGGTTGTCAACAAAACGTATCTGTTATCTTTGTCAATCAGCCCGGTATAAGACATATTATTTACGTGCGATATGGCATACTGCAGAGAGCGGCAATGGCAAATGTTGTCACCTCAGAGTGCGAATGTTTTTCTTCGAAAAGGTGAGATTATGATGGCAGCACGCTCTGGTCGTCCGGGTACGACATGTAGGCCGCCTAGGTGAGCATGCACAGCTACACAAAACACGCGTGTGTGTTGGTGACACATTTATTTATTGATTTATTTCGTTACTTAGCTGTTATTGCTAGGCTCGCCAAACCCCCGGCCGCTAATGAAACGAACCACCATGTCGAAGGCGACCTCGGGCTTCTCGAAGCCCACCCTGTGGCCCGCGCCTCGCACCATCACCTCGGTGAATTTCTTCGCTTGGCGAACGTACCCCACAGGGTCGCCGGTTTTTGCGTCGCGCCAAATGATGCGGGGTGCTCGCGCTAGGCTGTCAGCGCCCGACCATTCGATAGAGTCGATGAACGCCGCTGTCAGAGGAGCTGCTACCATGACGTCCAGCTGACCCATATAGATCAGTATCTGTCCACACGTATTTCACATGACGACATACGCGCCAATTCGAAATTAAGAGGATAAACAACAAGAATAATGGTTACTGAAAGGCGATACTTGTACAAGACACACACACACGCTCCATGTGCCTGGTGGAGCGGCCCTGCAAAGAACTTTTATAGACACCATGCATATATATATATATATATATATATATATATATATATATATATATATATATATATATGTATATGTATATGTATATGTATATATATATATATTTATGCATGGTGTCTATAAAAGTTCTAATCATACTTGTTATAGAAAAACTACGTCAAAACAGCCATTTTCCCCCTCTCACAGAAATGAAGACTAAACGTTTGTACATCCATGTGGCTGACCGGGCATAGCGTTACAAATTGGTTGGGGCGATTGCGTGAAACTTTTGACGTTCGATAGACAACAAATGATTGTGAAACTTTTGATGTTCGATGGACAAACAGAACACGCCGGCTGTTCGAAAGATAATACATTATACGTTAACTTGTAGAAACAAAATAGTCGTTTTAAGTAAGTTTGCAAACATCGAAATTATCCAATGATGCCTCATTTTGCATGCTTAATACTTTGAAATGTTGCCACTACGCTAATGAAATCCATATATTCGGGAAAAGGCTAACATTGATTCGAGTATGTGGCAGCCAGATTATCCCCATTAAATGCGCAATGTTTTGTCTGTGTGGTTCGATTCGTAATGTAATTACCGCTAGCCGTTTTTCCTACCCCTGATGCCAAGCTCCTATAGAGTCCTATACACACACTGAGGAAGGAACGTTAGTGACTGGCGATGCTCGGTGTGATGAACGTAAACAAGCGGTGAACTTGAACTTGGTAACCATATGGTGGAGTGGAGATCTGACTTAGCTGCCAGGTTATCAGTGCCCGTGGCTTCTGGTACCTTCTCGGCACAGAAAAACTCACCGGTGAAGCGCCTAAGCTTCGCGACCGTCGAAGTCTACCAAGCCACCTATCCGTTTCTGGATCTCGCGAACTGCCTTCACTACCGTGGGGTTGAATACACGCTTTCCCATTATCCCATTTGGCCCGTTCGGGTCCTCAAGTTAGATCGGCCCATTTCGCATTCGATGAGTTCGCAAGCGACTGACTACTATATGACTTGGTTTGCTCAACGTAGCAGTTTGAGCTGTTGCTAGCTTTCTTACCCGAGCCGCTGTCTTTACGGTACCTAGATTTGCATAGGTAAGCCCTGGTACCGCCATCGCCTTACGGGAGACCTTTGAAATTTAAAATCTAAATAAACTCCTAAGACTTTGCGCATGCAGTTAATCCTCCAGTGTGATAGCTCTTTTTCTTCAGGCAGCCTCCTGCATACGCAAATTTATTGACGTTTTAGCGGCCTTTCTGGACGCCGTATTTCTTATCTCAGTTAAAATGGACGTGCTTTTAGAACGCCTAAAGACATCTGCGGTGATTCCGCGTAAAGGTATGGAATCTGGTATAACTATATAGTTCGGTATCCGTAATACTGTTCTTCTCAAAGGTCTTTGAAAATTGTGCTAAACAGCAGGTGAAAAGCCAATCGAACAATTTCTTGTTTTTCTCTCTAGTGGCAGATCGTTAAAGCAATGCAGGGTGAAAAAGGTACGACTTGCGGCATATAGAGGGATACATAGATGCCGCTAAATCGTCTACGCAGACGACACCACTCTCTTGTCCCGTGTTTCACGGTATCTCAGATATGTAAATGTATGCGGAACTTCAAAACTCTCAAACCGATATTAAGAAAGCCGGATCTTCATTTCAGAGATTTTGTCTTATCATTAACGCGATGCAGACAGAAGAAGGTGTTCGTCGTTTACCACATCGCACGACGGGCAAGAGTTGAACACAAGCAATGATACCTCTGGTCGTAAGCGATGGCTTTGCTATCCCTCTCAGCAGCGTAGAAGCAATTTGCTTTGGCAATATGCTACACGAGCCTATGATATGCGACAGTCAGACGAGGCCAGGCTTGTAACGCCGAGTCAAGCCCGGTGGCATGCGTCTGCGCCTCGCGACCGGAGGAGACTATACGTAGGTGCGCGGGTTCAAGCCCCACCGTTGCACACCGGGTGTGTTTATGGGGGTCCGACTGTGAAGCAATGAGGCGAAAAGCAGTCCCATGGACGTTAAATCTTGGCTGAGAGTCAGCCCCGAAATGATGAGGCTTGTAACGCCGTGGGGGTAGCCTCACTCGTACGTTTCAGAAGACGGCCAGGGCTTCACGGGATCTTCTGGTACAAAGCGTGCACAAAGCGTTTTTGGAGCTGTGGCGGCGTGGTCGCTCTAGGGGGGCTAGTGCGTTAGCCATGGTCGCCATCCGCGATGCCACCACCTCCATCCTTGTTGTTGAGCGAATTTTGGTGAGCGATGCTCATCGAGATAAGCTGAGAGAGCTGACAAACCATAGCGTCTTGCTGCCACAAGGGCTGTTGGGGAAACCCTAGATGTATCAACATGCCCTCTGGACGCCTTAATTACTTCGCAACAATACATCGATGCACCTTAAAATCCGGTACCAGAATAATCGCGACGAATTTGCGCATTTGCCCAAATGCGCCAGTTTTGGCAGTGAGTGGTCGTATGGTTATTTATTTCATGTTAAACAATGTTGCAGTTGTAAGGTCTAAATGGAATGGTTATGATTTCGAGGCATTTTATGTGAAAGTAATAATATAACTTTCGTTTTTGCGAATGATCTTCTAAACGGTATCGTAACCTTCCAAGGAAGCAGAACATGACGGTATGCTTAGTTTCTCTATGGAATGACTGGTTTTCTCGAAATAGTACATAGTATGTTGTCTAAGAAGGTTCAATTCACAAAAATATTTCCAACGACGTTGCCCTGGAGAGATGGCTGTCCATGTTTAGAAATATCAGTACATATTATTCTTTCCAAATCAAACCACGAGTTTTACTCTTGAAGTAATCCCATTCATATTTCATAAAAGGGTAGCGTCTGTGATAACTGAACTTCTTTTTATATTCATTAGGCCTTATAAGGATGATATTATACCAAACAAATCGGCAGTCAGTCGTAAGTTCTGTACATAAAAAGGATCTAAATTCAAATATAGATTGAATAGAATGAAAGACTTGTAACTCTATCATCAACCGCATGTGTCATGTTCGAAAAACTGCTAGTAGATTATATTTTCAATTTTCTTCAATCCAAAGGTTTGTTGGATGAGAACCAACGTGGTGTTACTAAAACAAATGCAAGGCAATTCAACTCGTCGAAATGACTGATGATTGGGCGATTATGATAAACAATAGGCTGGCTTTAATTGTGCACATTTTGATTTCTCGAAGGCATTTAATTTACTTGAAACTTGAACGTGCCTCTTTGGCACTTCCTCAGGGATCAAGCCTCGGTCCACTTTTATTTTGCATATTTATTTTAGATCTTAAAAGCGTTACCCCGAGTCGATAACTTATAATAAAGCTAATGATTTAAAATTATACAGACCTTTCAACACCGCTAACTTAATCAAGTACTACAGAGTAGGATTGAGGCGGTTTCTAAATGGTGTGTGGACAGTGAAATGTTTATATCAGTGCCGTAATGGGTAGTATTGTGGTTAAAGGAAGCTCATAACTACATGTTACATAAGGAGGCTATCCTAATTTAAAATAGCATTAGGACCTTCCTTGGGTTAAATGTTAAATAAATGTTCGTCCCAAACTGTGATGTTTGCAGTGCTGTCTGCTCGTGATTACTTCACCTGGCCAATCTTCTTGCCATTTAGGTTGGTATTGTTAGATTAGTGTGGCGGTTATTTTTATTTCAAAGGCAGATTCTGGGAATCTTCTTACCATAATTCAGGATTCAAGATCATTAAGAAGCGCCCTACAAACGCCTGGCATATCAGGGGATTTCCCAGTCGTTTATTCCGAGACAGTAGCCGTTGCTCAGTGTTAAAAAGGCGCAGCGTTTACAGCAGTCCCTTACATCGTTAGCCTCACCTGAGTTGCGCATGTGGCATACGGGAGAGTCAATTTTACCAGTGCGATGCAGGTATTGTTGCAAAGAGCCACCGTGGCCCGTCAGCAGTTGCGCGAGTGGGTAGGTAACCGAGCCATGTTTGAGGCTGTACCATTTTTGAGATCAGGGATCAGTATCGATATTCTCCAGTATCCACAATGGCCCCGGCTGGATTGCATCTCATTGTTGGCTTCATTTGCCATAGGGTATTTGTTGATGATTAGTGTTCAGCTGTTTGTCAGTGCGTATATGTAGAGCATAAAAGGATCGGGCTAAGTAGCTATACCTTTCGTATTCCTACCCTCGCCTGTACATAACCAGAGGCGTACTCTCCGTGTGCCGGAGTTATTACTATGTTGTAACATACAGCGTCCTCAGAAGGCCAATATCTTTTTTTTCTTTGTTAAGCCCTTGATTTTTTAGTACGTCGCAGAGTCCTACTCTACATCGGCTCGGTTGTACAGAAGCGCACCTACTATTCCACAGTTCTGTGCTCGTGATAGCTCGACTAGTGAGAGATGTGTGGTACGGGTTTTCATTTAACTTTCCCGAACCCTTGTGAGAACATATAAGGTAGTTGTTCACCATTTACTGAGAAGCTATTCTCGAGGGGCATGCTGTCGGGTACGAAGCAGGTGTGAGCCCACCCCAATGAAAATGGAGTGTATAAACATGCCCTCTTACAAAGCTTTATCCTCAAACAAAACCTACATAATATAGTAATTCATAATACTACTCCATTTGTGCCGGTGAAATCATCGAATTCAAGCGAACTGCTGGTTACATAAACATGTGACCATTACTGTCACAATTTTTGTCACAAAACTACACAAAGGCAGAGTTGTTCCCTGCGCTTGTGCCATTCACTCTTTAGAAAGTAAATCGCAATCGCTACTTTTGTACAGCTATGTCCGGTCAGCCACATCGATATAGAAACGTTTAGTAAGTCTGCTGTCACTCATAGACAATATATTCATGCTACCACATTCCATCGGAACAATTCATCTTCATAAGAGCTATAATCACCTCAAGTATAGTTCTAGAGTATTCCAAAATCCCTATTTTTAAGTCAGTGCGGATCAAATTTAGATTTGTAGACACTAACAGCAGAAAATGGCTGTTGTAACGACTTGCCAAGGTGATAAAATCAAATCTGGGCAGATGGCCCTGTACCTAGAAACTGGCCTCGCTTTTGAAGAAATCGTCCAGACTAAATTGGATCATTTTGACAGGGTTGTCCTTTCAATTGTTTTTTTACTCGCGCCCTGTAAACTTTATGGCAAGATTAATTATGGGAACTTGAGCGAAAAATATTTCACACCATCCAAATATAGCATAATTTACCACAAAAAAAAACAGGCGGCGCAACTTTACAAGTAAGTTTCATCGAACGGACACGACGCTACCAGAAAGTAGGTTACAAACGAGCCAGTGTTTAACGAGTTACCCGGTAGTGCTCCATGAGTTGAGCAATCCAAGGCTTGATGGATTGCATTCTGTCGTTGGTCAGCCGTCGATATACGGTGCGGTTGGTGGGATGGAAGGGCATATTGCCAACGTGAATAGCTTTTCTTGTCTCACTTGCCTGCATAAAGGCATAATATCGTGACATTCCCGGCGGTTCTTTGTTTCGCAAATAGTTGAAAACATATTTGCTTCCTGAGAAATGCATGTATTTCTCTAGAATGTCAAATCGATACTCCAACGCCGCGCGATAGTCCTCAAGTAGAATGCTCTCCCGGGCTTGTTCTGCCAGAGATCGTACTTCGTCTGCCTGACGGTGGCTGACCACGCCAATCTGTAGCATAAAATCGGCGTAATTGAGCATCGTGACGGGATCGCAGGGGCTGTTGCCGAATATCATACCGGTCAGCTTCATTTTTGCCTCGTTGCCATACTCGTGAATCACGCGGGCGGCGGCGGGAATAAATTTACCTGCGTGAATTGATATTGAATATTCGACTTTGTCAGCGATGGCAAGCGAAAGCAGGATTTAGGAGCAAGCCCGCACATAGCACACAGGCATACGAGTACACGCCTGGCACTGCTTCGATAATAGTTGCGCATAGTAGCTATAGTGGCCTTTATCTAGTGGTTCCAGTTCTAGTAGTTAGTGCTGCTACTTTTTCAGCCAGCAGTGAGCAATGATAGCAGGGTAAACGTAGCCTCGCGTTAAACATTCATTTGTTAGGCATTAGTAGAACCATCTGCAATACGACAGCAGAAGTGCCTGCACATCGTTCTCAGGCCTCTAAACCACACCGTTAGCATAGGCCATTTGGTTGTTGTCTACCTATCGGTGCAGCCGCGAGTTCCTGGCAAGCTTTCTTGCCGCACGGTCTCTGCGCCGACACTCATAGACTCTTACCGGCGTATGATGATCCTGCCATGTACAGCTCATTGTCGGAGTACTCGCCGAAGAGCGTGAAGAACTGTTGGAGAGCGTCGAAGAGATCCCTTCCCACTGTGTCCTCGTCAGTCGCGAAACCTTTTTCGTGCGTCGTGAACGAATAGCCAGTTCCTACGGGGTTGTCGATGTAAAGCATGTGGAATTTTTTGGTCCAGGAGATATTGCGTAATGCTAATTCTCCGTCAGCTGAGATCATATACGGGCCGTTCTCCAAGAACGCGCCATGGAGTGAGGTAAACCCGGGACCGCCTTCCAGCCACAGAACGACCGGGGCACTGGGCAATTTTTGCTGCAAAAAAAAGCACCGCAGGACAGATGCACTTGTACTCGTACTCTGTTGAGTAAATCTAACTAACTCGGCACTGATTATTTTGCTACTACTGGTTCTCTTTTGACACACATGCCACTCTACTTTTCGGTGCGATGCTGAAATTGTTTGTAGCTAAAATCGCGTGCGTGACCTATTTCATCCTTTGCTATGTAAAAGTTGTTCACCGTCAGGACAGAGAAGCTGTTCTCTGAATTCAAAATTGCTTAAAGGACTCGCACGTTTTATCGCAGCACATGCTGCGTAGAACCCTGCACACAGTAACTTATGCACATAAGAGACATTATCTATGACAAACTTGGTTTACAAAAAGATTTTAGTTGAAGCATGCAGACATTGCCAGATATAGCTTTTCAATTATATATATATATATATATATATATATATATATATATATATATACTTTTCAATTACACGAATTGCATGGTAATTCTCTATCATGTGAGACCTCTCTTGTGTTATCCAGCCCACATGAACAAGATGCTCATTACCACAGCTCGTATGGCCCGTGCAGCATTTTAAATACAATGGCCGGAACTCCCCTGGTCCTGATATGAACGCGTATTTTTGGCGTTTTTTCGTCTCTACCGTGACTTGCCTAGGATGGGCCGATAGAACAGCGGAAGAAGTCGACCACGGTCTACGGTCACGCTCAGACTAGCGTCCGTCCGCTACCTAAACAGGTCAGAGTGATCTCGTTGGAACGTTAAAAGTCACTCGGCCACTTTATTCAAAAGTAGGTCGTTTTACTAAAGTCTATGCACAACTATTCTACTATTTCACGAGTCGCAAAGCTCCCTTTTCCCAGAATTCCTGCGGATGTGACGAGAGTAAGTTCTCCATTGTGCCCTACAGTTCGCCGTCCGAGTTAAAGCGCCTGTCTTCGAGATGATTTCTAGCGGGCGAAATTGAAGTTGCAAGGCGGCATGTCCGCGCTGTAGGGTGGATCCAGCTCAAGCTGCTCCCTCGTGAGCAGTCTAAGCCGTTTGCTCTTGATGGAGTTGCGTTGGCTACGGAGTGCCTCACCATACCCGTCACTGTCAATGACGTTTTTCCGTGCTCGAGGAATTCGTTTTTTTCGGAGTTTGCTTGATAATTTACATAGCTAACAACTTTCTTTTCCACACATTGTGGTTGCTATGTAGGATAAAAGGTTCCCGCTTTTCTCTTATGGAATAGAGCTGAAATGGCAGTACTTGGTGCCAGTAGTCACATAGCCTTATTTGCTAAAACCGCACTGATTTAAATCTGTGGAATGAAGCTAGCTTGGAGAAGCATCTTCCTAGGGGAAAACTAAGTGTCACGCGCTTATTCGAACGAGTAAAAAAGTCTACGTTTTTAAGCAGGTGACGTTTTTACACATTTTTGCTAAGAATTGCTTTACGCATTTGCTTGTGGAAACGCCAAGGATTTCTGCAACGCCACGGAACGTTTCGCTCTAACTCCCGTATCAGTTCAGTCAAAAACTACGTGGAGGGCAATGCACCATACCTTGTTTTAAACACTTGTGATCCCCTTCTGTCCTTCGCTTTTTGTCTCGTCATGGCCGTTTATAGTCCACTACGGCATTCACATTGACTAAATTGGGAATCAACACAAGAGTGGAATGTCCAGGATTGAACTTCGCGAAGGCAGGGTAAAGCTCATGGCCTTATTCGGCTTTGCCTTGTTAGCTTCTGAGATATGAGCTTTAAATCGAATAATAATAATAATAATAATAATAATAACAAAAACACGCTGCGCACATGTGTGCCAAGGGAGCTCCGTTTGACACATGCCGCCACCTCTCTCTAAAATCCTACCCTTTACTCAACAGATGCAGTAGGAGCATAGGAAAATTGAAAATCACATTTGTACTTGTGCGCTTGAGACATGAATAATTCACACCGCTGACAGGGTTGGTTGATCATAGTATATGAAATCTACAATTACCTACACAAGAAGGCCTATATAGGGTAACTTTGCGAGCCAGTAATAGCGGATGCCCCTACTTACGTTAGGAAAGAACCAGAAGAACATATTCGATCCGGTGGGTTCGTTGACGGTGAAGTAGCCAGCATAGCTGGGCACATCGAGCCAATTAGGATAGACTCTGGCACGGTCCTTCGCGTGTCTGAGCATGCCGCGCTGAATGAGCGGCGTAAGAAACAGGGGATCGCCGGTGTATATGACCGGAGGTAGATGGATTGAATCATCCCACCACTTTGAAGCATTGGCTCCAAAGTGGTGGAAATCGGCCGCGACATTTGTCAGGCGGCCTAGGAGAAGCGTAACTGCGACCAACATTTCCTCTTCGCTTAGCGGCAACGACGTGATGCTGCGTTATCGGTTTCGATATGAAGGCGGAGGAGGTGGAGGACGTGATCGCATCTGTAAGTAGTCGTGATGGCCGAGTAAAACAAAACGAAACTGTTACCGCCATTAGTGCAGTAATAACAATAACATTAACAACAACAACAACAATGACATGCATAATAGTAGCAGTAGTCATAGTAGTAGTTGTAATAATTAGTTATTAGGTAGTATTAAAGAATGGTTCCAGCTCCTCGCCTCTTCCTGAGGCTATTTTGGTAAGAGGTTTTAGTGGGTATTATGCTAACAACATCGGCATCGAGTCCCACACTACCCGCTTTGGGTGTGCGTAAAAGCATTTTTCTCTTTCACAAAAAAAAAAGTAGTTGTAATCGTCTATGAAGCAATGCGGAAGGCAGTCCCGTGGACGTTGTATTTTGGCTAGGGGTCAGGTTAAAAAGTATGTTTAAATTTTTTTTGTATTATTAGTAGTGTAGTAGCATTGATAGTATTAGCCAACTTATGAACTATATTGCCATTAGCCTCTTTTACATAATCAGGAATATATATATATATTTATATATGTCGAGCCCGATGGCTTGGTGCGTTCGCCTGCGCCTCGCGACCGGAGAAGGTACATAGGTGCGCGAGTTCGAGCCCCACCGCTGCACATTGGTATTTATGGGGGTAGTCCGTCTATGAAGCAATGCAAAAAGCAGTCCCGTGAACGTTAGATCTTGGCTGAGCGTCAGCCCGAAACGTTTTATGACAAATTGGACGCATGCAAATAGCGCTCGCCTATTTGACTATAAGTCACGGTTTTCTTTCAGAAGTACGTATATTGATAACAGTGCATGCGGGGGCTATGATGATTGTACCACACACCTTTTTATATAACAATAGAAGTGATTTTATGTTATGTGATATACTACAGGATCTGTGTATAGACGTTTGGGTGTATGTCTTCAAGCATACATAATGTAATATATGGAAAATACATGATATTAATGATGATAATGGCTCAGTATCCTAGTTTGATGATAAAGTCCTAATCGGCTTGCCAGTCATTAGGATCAATCGAGGCTCAGCCTCACTCGTGGCCCGAGATATCACGACAGCATTTAGAAGCTCATTCTAATAGAACTCCTGCGGCTTACTACCAATGAGTCATCATCATCGGGAATCCCATGCACCAATATATATATATATATATATATATAATTTTAAACAATAAATATATTTATTCCTTATATATTTTGTGCATACTATGTTTTGATGCTCGCAATGTGATTTGAAGCCTATGAAGCGTTTTCCGTAAATAATATATATATATATATTGATTGATTTATTGTTCGCTTGGCATGTATACCTAAATACACATGTCACCCTTTTATATCAGGGGCGCTTAGAGCGGCAGCATATATATTACCTACGCATCCCTATAATCCATGTCTACTTCAATACCTACTGAGTATTTGCTTTTCATTGTGACAACCTCTTCTTTGTAATGTCGACCAGGTCATTTCTAACATTTGGTCCTAGAGCTAGGGCCTCCGCCAGCTCTATATCTCTGCTCCCCCCTAATGCTATACATTCTTTAATAATATGTTCGATATATATACATATGAGGCCAAACAACATTGTCCCTTAGTGCCAACTATAGCGCGTAAATCGAATGCAAACACGAAACTCCTTTGAGTGATGATTTGAGTGATGTGTTTGAGTAAAAAGATTTTCATCAGAACAAAAAGCGAGCCGCGTACGAATCTGTACCGACTCGTACTTTATAGAATCTTCACCCCCACAAATGTGCTACGCACTCACTTTATTAGAGGGCGGGAATCTTCTTGCGACTGAAGATATCAGTCGATATACGGCGCCAGCCTCAACACCGTGCTGCCAGTGTAATCGCATTAAGCATTAGAAAGAGGAGCTACCACGCGCTCAGTTGGGGATCATTGTATTCCCCTATTAGTGAATAATAAACTCTCATTGTGAAAATCTAAAAATCGCGTTTTTTCTTTATATTTATTCGATAGGCGTATATGTACAACTGGCCCGCGCCAATGGGAGTGGGTAAACTTAGCAGTTCTGTGCGACACATGGACATATCCGTTATCACACACGGGTATGTCCGTGTGTGATTATTATTATTATTATTATCCGTAAACATATACGATGTATGCGTCTAGCGTACTCGTCTATGTGTCTACGAATAATTTACGTTACGGCTTAAGACGCTTTTGGAACGAACAGCCCAAGTCGTGTGAGGCTCTATGCGGCACACCACACTTTTCGAACTTCAACTACCACGGATAAAGCTGCGATCGCCGAGCCAGCCCTTTCCAGGCGTCGTCGTCATCATTAGCGACATCAATCTGTACTGCACTTTCACTTTCGGGGATCGTGTCATTAACAAGCGTTACGACTTATCATTGATACGGCATTTTCACCACGGCAAACACACTCCTCGGCTATCGAGTTGAATAACAAATCATGCGGCCCGAACGACAGGCGACATGTTCTACTCATTTTGTCAGCTGCCATTATTCTTTCGCCGAGACGAACCTATAGCAACAAATACACAGCTCTCGCAGCACAAACACATTTTGAAGAGTGCAAAGCAGGGTATCCTTCGGCTGGTGAAAAGCGACGCCTGACCCAGTCCTGTTCCGAAGCATTCGAACAATACAGACGCCTCTTGGCTGGGCCGTATATTTAAACGACTGAATGGCCGTTCAATAGAGTGCTGCTAAGAAGTGCACAGCTCCAAACGCTTTCTCAGTCTTGCTGATGGCGTGGTGAAATAAACTCAAACATGCTGATAATCTAGTGAAATAAAAACGCAACCTTAACGTACCGTAGTGGACCACACAATATGACAGGCATTACAGGCTCTACATCTTTTGGCATGATGTAGAGATCCGTAGAATTTTATTTTTAAACAACAAGAGCTGTCTGTTCCGTTTGAATGTCGTGACCTGAGCGGAAAATCGTGCTTGCGGTAGAGCATCAAAACTAGCAAGACAACCACTTCCGATGGAGTGCTATAAGCGATCTCTTTCTCTCTTAGAACAACGCGCTCATAAAGAGGATACTTTCATAAGCATTGAGAACCACAGTAACGACTTACGAGAATGGGATCATACACACGCTAATGAAAACAATGTGATATGGGAAAGCGGCAGTTGCCAAAACAGCAGGTTGGCTCACACACATTGTACACACAGTTACTATAGCAGAGGAATGCGAGTGAAATATGCGGTGGTGAGTTACGCGAAAATATTTGATTCGACTCGACGTCAATTATGTTTCTATTATTACTAAGCATAGTATTATAACCCAGCCTACAGCACACATACATATTCCGTATTCGAACTCAAAATCATGTGGATCATTCTCAGATCTGTGTTGCAAACACGCAGGTCAAAAGTAGTCAGGGACATCTGCAAATGTCGAGAGATTTTTTGCTATCAAAATTATCACGCAATTACTTTATTGATTCATTTCGCTTCTGCAAGATGTCTGAGTTTACACCGATGTGTATATATTCCTTTTTACTGAAGGGCAGGATAATTTTAGGTATACCAGAATATTCCTTGAACCCATGAGATGGCGGAAACGGCTGAAACAGCCGGAGGTGAGCGGCGAGTGTAAAGTCGGTGTGGTCACAGACATAGGTTCTGCCAGGAGTCACAAAGGTACATGTGGCACTTTGCTGCCTAAAAAGTTCGGTATCGTAAAAATGTGTATGCAAAATTTAGGTTGTGGCCCACTGTGGCGGTAAGTAGTAGCCTCGCTACGGCATATACCATGAAACCGTATGTACAACATAAAGGAAATGTAGCCCCATACTTTATGGTACGCTAAGAGTACCCTTGTATCAGTTTGTGGTCGGTATATTTACTCAGTCTTTTACTATTTCGTAGTTACTAAGCAGAAACAAACTTGAAGTGATCTCTCGTCCATATCTACGACCAACGGCATTTAAGTTAGAGACCTCAATTACCTCTCATTCATCAATTTTCAAAAAGTGAATTTGCTTTAAGTTTACCCCCCCCCCCTGCTCCATGCTAATGCATGCCATCCTGGACGTTATTTGTATTCACAAAGCAGCCGCACTCCGGGCGGGCCCGGGCTAAAACGCGTCGATTGAAGGCGGTCTGCGATATAAAGCAAACTTCATTATTTACGCCTCTCCGTGCAAGATAAGTGGTCTCACAGCACATCGAGTTGTGGTAAGGATTAGGCTGCCAGCCTTGGAGCAACTGGCTCCAAAACTCCTGTATGCATGTACCGATTGCAACACTTTGGTTGGTTGCGTAGCACCCGGTGACATCATCCAACCTAACTCGGAGTACAAAACAAACAACACGGAGCACGTACATTTCGAAAAGGTTTTAAAAGAGCAATCTTTACCAGGTGTCCTATCACACTAACTTAATATCCAGCGCACACCAGATGAAACACTAAAAACACAAGATAAAACACTAAAAACTATGAATAAATATTACATACCCATTACGTGTCATTTATTGGCCAAGATCAACTATATCTATGTAATCGATCATATAAAAATGCTGGGACTGGGACTGAACATACTCTACAACCGTCTTTGCTTCCGTCGTCGTAACAGAACGGACGCTTGCTCTTGACGGGTCAGTTGGAAGCGCCTCCTGTGAGAGGAGGCGGATTTTCTCCTTCGATACCTTGCGGGTTGTAGCGGCTGCGACGTGCCATGTGCTGTGAACGTGCACTGACACGCAAAATCCACGCGCCGGACGTGTGTAGTGTCTGGTGCACGTGTGGCACACGTGCTGTGGGGTGCAGTACACGTGCGGCGGACGAGCAGTATACGTGTGGTACGCGTCCAGAAGACGTAAGAGTGACGTGCCGATCGAAGAGCACCTGACGGGCAAGCGATATACGGGTGAACTGAGAGCGGCGTACAGTAGATGTGCATTTGACATGCAGGTACGCGCAGTTACGTGTATTGGACGTCTGTTCATGTACGGAGTCTGATTGGTACGTTCTGCCCGATCTCGCGGCTTAGTGGCAAGCCTGTCCCTACCTTAGAAACCTTGTGGCCTTATGTATTAGATGCTAGGAGCACTTGTGCCCGGCAGGGGGACGTTGCACCTTTCCTGCAAAGTTGCAAAAGTTCGGAGTTGACCATCGGCTTGAGGTTTTGACCCCTGGGAGGTTTTAATGGTGTATGTAAATAAGCTTATTACCCCGATACAACCCTGCGCACTTTCAGGCTGAAAGCAGGAAAGCAGACCGAGACGCAACGTAGCAAACTGGGGAACACATGCCCCCTCAGTCCTCTCCTTAGCGATAGGTGCACCCGGCGGCCGCTCGGGCCCACCTGGACGCTCAGATTACGGCAGCTCACACTCCCGAAGACCTCACTGCACTATTCCCGCCCAAAAGCCTACAGCCAGGTGTCGACATCTCC
Organism: Dermanyssus gallinae; assembly: GCA_003439945.1. Lineage (NCBI taxonomy): Eukaryota > Metazoa > Arthropoda > Arachnida > Mesostigmata > Dermanyssidae > Dermanyssus > Dermanyssus gallinae. Next base: position 202,708 of record QVRM01006096.1, read on the forward strand.
TGATGGCATTACCGCCCTTAGAGCGGTGCGGGCTTATTGGTGACCCCAGGGAAGGAAATAGACTCCGAGTTTATGTCGAAGCTGCGCACAAAGTTTCCCTCTTTGCCCTAACTGCTTTAATAATCGCCGGGTGCTGCTACGACCCCGCGGACGTCGACGGCATGCGAGTTTCTGACGGGTTCTGCTGGTGTGGCGCCCGATGACCGCTATTTGACAGTCGGCATTCTTGGTTCTGACAAAACAGTAAACGCAGCAACTGTACAGGCCCTACAGGCTGTGGTCATGAAACTTCTACAGCTATCCAAGACGACAACGCGAAAGACTTACCCTTTTTTATTAGTTAAGGAGTCACCGCGGTTAACCTACGCGGGGTCTCGTGAAGACAAATGAGGAGCACGTAGTAATTCGCCTTAGGGAAACCACTCCTGGGCATCGGTAGCTAAGACCATCACCGAGGTCACCGCCTGGCTCATCGAAGATCGAGGCCGACCTTTGTACTCTCTTCAAAATCCCCAATACATCCTTCTACAGATGTCTGATTCCCGGAAAGGTCGGCCTAGCTCGCGGTAGCACGCGTTGCTTCAAACCCTCGAATCAGTCGCCCAACGTGTTCAAATTCGCTAAAAGCTCGAGCCAGACTCACTGCCCAACAAGGCATCTATAGCCACGTCCAAGAGGAATACATGGAAAGCACTGATCGAGGTGGCACAACAAGCCCATGAGACCTGCTCTATAAGGTTCTTTTGGATCGTCTTAGAGTACCTCCTCCCCCTTTCCCCCGTAGGACTTAAAGCTTTTGGTGGAAATAGTAATCCCGTACCAAGACGTAGATGCTTTCTAGACGGAGCGGCAAAGCTCTTTAATAATATTCTGCTGGAGAGGACCAATGCATGGAGAGCAGTCGCAGTCTCGCGGACACCAAATAGGGTTTCAGACGGGGCCGGCTGATATCGACGATATCAAGCTGGACCCTTGACGATATCGAGCGGGTCCTCCGCTTTGCAGGTCGCGAGTTTAAAGCTCCACTTGCATCTTGCAAGTTTGTACTTCTCATTTTACTGGTTGTAAAAATTGCCTTTAATACGGCCGATTGGGGAAGCCATAATGAAAGCAATAGACGAAGGACAGACCCTCATGTACATAAAGCGAAGTTTGTCTTCCTATCTAGCCCAGCGGTTACTGACTTATGGCCACAGCGAGACACATCGCGTCACGGCAGGCGTCCTGCAGAGCTCCGTACTGAGCCCGGTACTGCGGAACCTAGCCTATGACGGGGTCCTGCGGATGGTGTCGAGACCATAGACTACGCCAATGATCTTGCGGTGCCTGGAGGCTGCAGCAAATCTGGCTCTTGAAAATGTTAATGAGTGGATAGAAACTAACCACCTCCAGCTTGCCGTACGGGTGGCCGAGGCGTTGTATTTGAGAGGTATCTGGGGATCCAGCTTGATACTGCAAAGTCGCCCAGGTGACCCACAACCTGTCTCGTATCCTCCTACACTTCTGGTGTTACTCGCCAAATCTACGGCACTGTATGCAGCGTCGGTGTAGGCGGGCATGGCACGGCGTACAAGTCGCAATCGCAGTGCTCTGCGAGCCGCCCAGAGGACCTGCAGGAGGTTATGCGCGTCTGTAGAGGATACAGAACGGTTAGTACAAACGTTCTATTGGAGTTTGCCCATCAACTACCATGGGATCTACTGGCGACTAAGCGCAGCGAAGGACGCTTCAACGGGGACGTCGCCTCATCACAGAGGAGAGAGAATATTCTAAACGACTGGGCTATCGCTTGGGCCCATCCCCCATCCGGAGACAGCCGCGGTCGGTGGTCGGTAGTCGAGTTCCACTCTACCCGCCAAGAACTCTGGCGAGTATGTGTAAATACATTTTCTACCCCCTATAAAAAAAACAAAAGTTACTTGAGGTTCCAGAACTAACATTGACATCGATAAGACTCGGCATTGCCTGAGATCGGCCTCGCGTGATCGAGCACCATTAGAAAATAGAGTGACTGTTGACCCTGTCCATACTTGGATTCCCCAGAGATAGCGATCTTGAGCAATTTGTAGACGCTCTACATCTCGGTGTGGAGTGTGGCGGCGTGGACTTGGGGACTAGTGCGCTAGCCATGGTTGTCATCTACCGGGGTGTCGCCGGTTCGATCCCTGTTGTTGATCGAATTTTCGTTGAGCTATGCTCATTTTGTCACGCCATGCTGCCACAAAGACTGTCGGGGAAACCCTAGATATTTTAACATGCCCGGCTCTCGATGCATTGAAAATAAACCTTAGGTTAAGTTCCAGACCTGTAGGGAACGGAGGATGGTCTAGAATCTCTTTTGCTGGAGCGGCGACCAGGTCTATAATTCGATAACTGCTCCTCCTCCAATAAGGGCAATTAGGGTTTCCTCGTCTCAGATGCAAAACGCAAGATTTGTGCGGAGACCTGGTTGATCCTCATTTCCTTCGTCGTCCGCCCGATAAAATGTGTAGTGGCATCCCGCCGCTACTTGCAGCAACAAGTCCAAATCAAAATCTGGATCACCTAGACGATACTCTCTCTCTCTCTCTCACCGATTAGCCCAGAGTAATCTGCATGACTAAGATTGGGACTGACTGCTTGCTGGTGGATATGCTTAAGCGTCGGTATTGCGGTATATGCCCTCAGTATCACCTCAACCACTGTACTTTATCCATGCTGCTCTCTCAGCTCCAGTGATGGGGTCTTCATCTCGAGTGAGAGACTCTTCTCCATCTCTAGTGAGCATAAACCGATCTTACTATGCGTGTTTCCTACTGCTATGTGACTAAATCATGCGCTCGATTGTCTACCGAAATGCTTCTCAGTTCTTACCTATACGCTATATTATATAAGATATGCTTTGCCTTGCTGCTGTACGGATGTAAAAAGCTATTGAAACCTGTAATCGAAAATTTTAGGCAAAAGTTTCAAACGATTTCTACGCATAGTGGCAAAATTATGCTGCATCACGAGTCGCTTCGTTGAGATAATGTCACTTACAGTTATGACGAAAATGGCTGTAATGCGGCCGCAGTCACACTGGAGTGGAAGAAATAAAGGCTTGTCTGACAATTCCTTTGGACCGTAAGCAATCGCGAGCGCCACATGGGTTTTTTCACTAAGTCCGTCGGCTCAGTCAACCATTACCAAAGTGGCTTGCCTTGACCGGTGGATAGTTTTGATAGTGGGTGGCCTTTATCGGTGGCCAGGTTTTTTGACTTCTTTAGATACATTTGTGCCATACGCTGGATATGTAAAGATTATGTAATGATCTACTGTGATTGTAGTAGCTTATCTTTATACCCCCTTTACTATTATTGTTATACCAACAAACGACTAATAAAAAGTCACGTTACCTAATTATCAATCGTGGGCAAATTTTAAATATACAATAAAAGACGTTAGTCTCATCAACAGCTTAGAGACTTATTTTCGCAATACTAAATTACGAACTCAGGTCTGGACTCAATGGACTGCGGTTTTTCATTGATCAAAAATGTGTATAAAACAAATTGGTTCTAAGTCTCTTTCAGATTTCCGAATTGTAGGCAGGTTATTAAACTTGAGAAATGCCTACAATATACGCTACAAAACAGCAAATGTACGCGAACAAGTGATAAAGCAATAAAGGCTCGGCACATAGAGTAAGCAATCTTCCTTAACCTTCATCTGTCACTTCCGTAGACAGAAAGCATAGCTCACGCTACTGAGCAATTGTTTTTATCGTGGTTTCCGCGGAGGTGCAGTGATCGAGTCGTAGTTACTGCCGTTTATAGCTTAACTCAACGTCTGTGCTCTCGCTCACGTGCATACTCATTGGCTATCAAAGGCATCGGCACAGCTAGAAAAAGTGTTTTTTTGGAAAACTTTGTTGCAGTTTGCTCTGATGGTCGTCCCGAAATCCGCATATGGCCTCCTTGGATACGTTTTTCTGATGGCGGTTCACTTTAGATACGTATAGTAAAAGAAATGAGCATACTTAGTAATCCAACAAGTGAGCTCTTCGAGCATTGCCGTACGCTGTTATCTGGATGAACTTTTATCTAGACATATCTAGGTGAAAGCCAAATATATGATAAACACCGGGAATTTAATTTCTTGACAATTCTATTCAATACAACATTTGTTCTACTCTGAGCTAACGTAAATTCAATTTTACAGATGCAACATTTTCCTCCAGCACGCAGGTATGATTGGCTTGCCGATAGGATGACTAGGGCTCTCGCTAGTTAAGAAATATCAGGATAAAACGCTTGATACAACAAGTTTTGGTGATTTCGCTCTCTCTCCTAATAAAAACATTTCCGCCCCGTTGTTCCATTTGAAGTAAATCTTTTTTTGCCGTTGTACTAGACACCATGATTTGTTGGAAGAATTCTTAGAGACCCGGTGTATATATATTTTTTTGAAGGGCAATATATGGAATTGTAGAGCAGCTCGTCAAGGCAAAAAAAATTTATCTGGACATTCCGCCGAAAAATCTTAATTACTCCGCAACCACAGCTCGCATTGTCATACGTTTCGTATCAAAATGGTCGTCATGAAATGTGCGTTTGCCGCGTTGCCGTTGAGCGCTGTGAGTGGTCGCAAGGAAATTGTTTTGAGGTATTTGGTGTAAAAGCTAACAAAAGAACTTCATGTTTGCGAATTCTGATCTAAACGATCACGCCGCATCTTCTAGCCGGCGTCATATGTTCTTCGGAGGAAGCAGAATTTTCTCACGAACTCGACGGTACGCTTAGTTTCTGTATAGGATGACTCGTTTATTGTCTCGCAATTGCACATTTTTTGCTGCTTTTATGTCGGGAAAAACATCAATGTCACAAATTGTAGTTATTATACTCTCACTTCGAAACAAGACTTTTCGGAGACCATTTTTATTGGAAAAAACATTTGCTTTAACGAGCTCTACAATTCCATATATCGCCCATCAAAAAGTTTTGCCACACCCTGTATATATATATATATATATATATATTTACGTATATATATATATATATATATATATATATATATATATATATATATATATATATGTATATATTTATATATATATATATATATATACGTTCGTGCTAATTTGTACGGCTGCTGAAAGAATAAAATAATTCTTAGAATAGAATAAGTTTTTATCTAACACCCTGTTATTTAAGTTCCTAAATAAGAAGATATGATGGTAATCTAGATAGCTGCATACGGCAATGCTCGGAAAGATCACTTGCTAGATTATCTGGCAGGCACATTCATCGTACTATAAGTAAGATACTTTAGAAGGTAAACCGCCATCAGAAAAACGTATCTAAGAGATCGAGAGGTGGCAACATGAGGATACCATGACGACCATCAGAGCAAACTGCAACAAAGTTTAAAAAACACGTTCTTTAGCTGCAACAAAGTTAAAAAACATGTTTTTTGCTGTTTATTGTAGACAACAAGCGCAGTTGGCCTCGTAACTTTAAAAACATGTAGTGTTGCGTCATTAGCTAGAGTTATGGGCGTAAGTCGTTAGTGAGACATTTGTAGCACTCTTTTGATGGCAATCTCTGCGAAACCATAAGCAAGCCTCGTAAGCCCTAGAAATCTGTGTCCAGGAGGGGAGGGGGGCACAAAAGGGCCATATAAACTGCATTCACGTCAACGCAATGAAAAACTATTCGGGGTTGTTTTAGACAAGCGTTCTTTTGAAAGTGCTAACCTGTCTAATCGGCTTTGTAGTGCTCTATACGTATATGCGCTTATGCAGTTAAAACTCTGGGCACCAGTAAAACGTTCCGCGCCTAGCTCATCCGCGGGCGAGAATTGTTTCCAATTTAACTAAATAAACCTCTCATTTGTAGTTTCTCTTTGGCCTCCCCAAAGGCCTTTTTTTTCGGCTTAGCCTAGCCCACACATAGGGCGTTACAAAATGCGTACGTATGTATTTATGCGATATTGCCTGGTACAGAAGACGATGCGCCCCTTCGAGGGGTCGGTTGAGCTAAGTTTTCCGAACACCAGACGATGGCCTTCGAGCACGCCTTGCTAATTAATAACGACGTAGGCGGTCATGGTTTATTTTCGCTTTCGTTCCTGCGTGAGGAGTAGATTCATCGACGATTGGCACTTTGATCGAACGGCTTGTTGTTGATGAAGCGATCCATCATGTCGTAGGCGGCCTCGGGTTGATCATAGGGCACGTGGTGGCCCGCGTTCCTCACCAGCACCTCAAAGAATTGCCGCGCGTTGCGAACGTATCCCAGTGGCTTGCCGGAGACTGGATGGCGCCAAATGACGCGGTCTGCCCGAACGAGATCGTTGGCGCCCGACCACTCGATCGACTCAATGAACGACGTCGTCAGAGGGGTCGCGACCATGACGTCAAGCTGGCCCATGTAGATCATCACCTGTCGCTCACACGTTCATCCATCGAGCCGGGAGACGCAAATACTCGTCATTCAAGAATACTAATACGTATTACAATACGATTATATAGTATGCAGTAATACGTGACGAAATATGCGAAGCGAAGGTCGTGCAACAGTTCATACACTTCATTGGCCTAATGCTACTAAATACTACTATAAATATATATATATATATATATATATAACTATATATATAAATATATATATATATATATATATATAACTATATATATAAATATATATATAACTATATATATATATATATATATATATATATAGAGAGAGAGAGAGAGAGGGGGAGGGAGGGAGGAGAGAGAGAGACTATAAACAACGTAGTTCTGATGTTAGAATTCATCAAAGTATGCAACTTTTAAAGTCGTATGAGCGTAAAATATAAATTCGTAGACAGGCTACAACAAACTGCTTAACAATCTAGAAACTCAGGTTCCGAATGCGTTCCCTTTGTGAAATTGTCTGAAATTCACGATTTTTTGTAGTTTCTAATTAAAAGAAAAATGTGTACTCAAGTGAGATGTGTAAAGGGGAGAGCAAACGGCACATTACACTAAAATGATAATGGCCTCAATTGAATAATTTGAAAAAATCCTTTAGCGCAATAATATCGTATTTTACACCACTATTGGTTTGACAAAAATGCTGTCTAGAGACGAATTGTTGCCTTTCAATCATTTGTGCCATTTTGACGAGAAAAAAATGTTTTTTACAAATTTGCTTAGCGTGCACTTCATCCACTCTTGCTTAGAAGGCTTATTATAAAAAAAAAAAAACACAGTGATAGTGACCTCCAGTGGAACCCATTTAGTCGAACGCTAGAATGAAACCTATGTGACCTCAAGTGTGGTCGTTCGTAAAAATAGATCTGTCTCGTAGTAGTAAGAGGTGCCTAGATAACGGCTTTGAACATACACTTTTAGAGTATCGAAGACGAAGTAGAACAAAAATGAAATTTCGCTCAACTAGTTGTTAGTTACCCGGTAGTGGTTCATGAGTTGGCCAAGCCAGGACTTAATGGAGCGCATTCGGTCGCCATCCAAATGGTGAAGTACAGTGTTGTTAGCGTACCAGAAAGGCACATCGCCAACGTGAATAGCACGCCTTGTCGCATTTGTCTGCACAAAGTAGTTGTAGCGGTTCATGTTGGCCGGCCTGTCGATGAGCAGGTAGTTGAAGAGATAATTGCTCCCTGTGTACTCCTGGTACTTTTTTAAGATCAAATATCGGTTAGCCAACGCTCTGAGGTAATCTCCATCATAGATGGCCATTTTGGCCCTCTCCTGGAGCGCTTTTAGCTCTCGCCGCTCATGCCTACCGACAAGTCCGATCTGTCGTAAAAAATCGGCATAGTTGAGCATCGTAATTGGATCGCAGACTCCATTGCCGATCACTAAACCGACAAGCTTCATCTTCGCTTGTCTGAGGTTTCTGTGGATGGTGTGGGCAAGGGCGGGTACGTATTTTCCTGCGGTAAGCAGTAAACAACCACTCCACCTTGTTAGAAAAAGACATACAATTTGAGGATTCAGCAGCACTCCTACCTACCTACCTACAGACACATCTGCATTTCATACTGGCGACTCCTAACAGTAGCTGTTCTAGCTAGAGTTTCCTGGGGGGCTTGCAGTCAGCGCCCGTTGGCAGCTGAAGGGCGTGACAACAAAAAAACGGGAAAAGACATCGTGTGCAAAGAGAGTCGTGTAAGACAATAGATGCCACCGTAACGGTGGCAATAATTCGCGTGTTTAGTGTACCGCTGATTGTAGTAGCATCGCGTATGCGAGTAACTGAGCCTCTGAGGCGTCGAATGACCTCAACATAGTGGCTAGTTGTCTGGTTGGATATCTATCGACGAAGCCCTCGTCTAACGGCAAGCTTCTCGCAACTGACTGACAGGATGTGAGTACCCACGGTATCTTCTTACCAGCGTACGACTCTCCCGCTATGTAGAAGTCATTCTGGGAGTATTCGCTGAAAAGCGTGAAGAACTGTTGGAGAGCCTCAAAGAGGTCACCTCCCACCTCGAACTGGTTAGTCACGTAACCCTCGTCGCTCGTTGTGAACGAGTAACCAGTTCCTACGGGGTTGTCGATGTAAAGCATGTGGAATTGCTTGATCCACGATACTTCGCGTAGTTGCAGCTCGCCTTCTTGTGAGAGTACAAACGGGCCGTTTTCCGTGAACAGACCAAAGAGTGAGGTTGCCCCGGGCCCCCCTTGCAGCCACAGTATAATCGGGGCATTCTCAGACTTGACCTGCAAATGACAACCGCAGCAACAGGATGTACATGTCATCGTTTTTTTTAAAATTAAAAACTCGGTACTAATCAGGCTTATATATATATATATATATATGGATTTTAATGCACATTTAGTTCATTCCATGTCGGGTCAACTTACCGAAATATATATACGTGCGTGCAAGCGTATTTTATAATAAGTCACATTTTTTCAGAGTTTGTTACTACTGAAGGGCGTCACAGGCCTTGTCAGCGACGGGATCATATTGCAGCTCATATCATGGTAGAAGGGCGACCCTATAATTACAATCTTTACGAATCAATTCTTATTTGATTCACGATAGGTTTTAGTTCTACGAAAAGTATATGAGAATTATGAATTGTAAACCTAGTTACTAGTGTAAGGTTCGATTTAGCTGTTGGTTCGGCCTAGCTATGTGCTTTATTCCCCACAAGGTATGTCCTTTGTGGCGAAAAAGGCTATTTCAATACCAGGTTGTATTGAAATGCGTTGTGAAGTGGCCAGATTGTATTTAAATGCGTACGCATATATGTATGCGATGTAGCATGGTACAGAAAACGATACTAATTTCCAGCCTAATTTCATGTACATATCAAGCAACGGTTGCGGAGGCTAGCTGAAGGTAGAACCGGCTACAGCTGCATAAAATGATATCATCTACGTACATGATTAGCCTTCCGGCACTACCCGTACGGAAGAGTGCTTGTTTGTTAAATGGCATGGGAGGTCAGACACAGCAAAGTAACTAGAAGTGCAATGAGGCTTTTGCGTTGCGCTAAACCATCTGCCTGCATAATCGAATTATGCTCTCCTACGTCATCACTCAATATGATTTAGTACTTTTAAACTATGGTCCTTTATAGATACAACACATTTATTGGGACGCAGTAATACGCGAATTTCTAGGGTGAGCGGTGCAGCCTTCTTCTATCCAGATGCTTTGGTGCAAGGAAGCGTCTTTAGGAGTGCTCTTAAGAGATTTCCTTAAGTAAGTTTTCCTTTAACTGCACTGGGTCAACCGGGCACTTTTTTTGGGCACAAATTATTCCACCACAGTTGGAATTTTCCAGTTTCTGGTTGATACATACACGTCTGAAGCAACGTATACATCAACGTCTGGGCTCTGTTGTTCCGAATCCATGGATGAGGCTGGTTGCCGTGCGCTGCCTAGCCTGTATTATTTTGATATAGAAGAAGAAGAGTAGTTTGTTGAGCTCAATTTGACTTCCGTCATTATGTTAATATGACTTCCAATTCGCCAATTCGATTTCCGTTGTTTATCGAAGTTTCGTTGAGCGATGCTAAATCATACCGCTAAGAGCGACCATTGTCCAATCTTGCGTTTAATTCACAAGGTTGGACTTCGTACTATTGCTATGCTATGGCCGTTTAAAGGGTCGACGCAACGCCTCGAAGTTTTGATAAAACCTAATTTTCAGCCTCTTACGGTTTTACGTATATTGCTATTATATTTTTTCTTGCGTGATTGGATCGATGCATTATCTGTTTCATTCGGATGGTTTTATATATATATATAAATGTATATATATATATATATATATATATATATATATATATATATATAGAGAGAGAGAGAGAGAGAGAGAGAGGGAGGGAGAGATAGATAGATAGATAAACAGATGGAGAGGGGAGGACTTTACTGAGGCGGTCCATATGAGCCAAAGATGATTTAATTGAACATCATAACAGGATGAAACATGCAACATGGTCCGTCAATGAAGAGATAATCGGTCAAGTGATGAAGGGCAGTGGCCTCATATTCCAGGATAAAAATCACTCTCATAATGTTGTTTAATTTCGGAAGAGTTTTCACCAGAAATTCGTATCTCCCGATGAGACTGTCTCGGGGGCAGTTTTATGTGGAACTTATAAAATGCCTGCTGAAAGAATTCGTCGGGCACGTCCCGACCTTTGCAATTTCAACCAATGGTGCCTTCTTTACGACCATGCGCCTGTCTTGTGTAAGCGTTCTTGTTGTCAGTTTTGGCTAAACAAGGTGGTTACAGTCCTGGAATACCCCCATATTCGCCTGAAATGACCCTACGAGGTTCCTGCGAGTCCCCGAACTCCAATCTGTCTACAACTACGTGGAATCGATTAAAACCTATGAGACCCGGTTTACCACGACATCCCAATAACAAATTTTCTGTCGTTCCTGTCGTGCTGAAAATTAACTTTAAATAGTTTTGCTATGATTTTATTAAGTATACATGTATTTCTAGGTAGTCCCGCTTATTAAGCCGACTGTGTGTGCAATATCTTTAGTCTCTATCTTAAGCTTAATCCGAACAAACAAATTGTCTGGAAACATGCTTTTAACATTTAAAAACGTACTAGAAGCCTTATGTAAGTTTTTAAACTATTGTATTATTATAAGTTTACGCTACGATTTGTCTTAAATCATTTTAACCTACATATGTATATCTCACTTAATTATGCAAGCTATTGTCTCTTAATGGTATTTCCTGTTAAAATGTCTATTTTTGTGTAAATCTGACAAATGAAAAAAAAACGATGACAATAAAACATGTATCCATATGGGATCCATTTGTCTATTCACACTTATTGTTTAACACTTACAACCATGCGATACAGAGAGCAAACTTACAGTTGGGAAAAACCAGAAGAACAAATGGGACCCGGTGTCTTCGCTCACGGTTAAGTAGCCGGAATAACTGTGCACACTGAGCCAAACGGGAATAACTCTGGCAAGTATCTTTGCTTTTGCCAACTGACGCCGTTGAATATACGGCGTAAGAAATAGGGGTTCGCCGCCGTGGTCTGGCGATTCCGTCGTCGAGGGTACATCGGTGGTTTCATTGGTGGTTTCATTGGCGCTGGTCAGGAGAAGGCCCAGAAGAAGCGGGAAAACTCCAACAAACATATCCTTAGCTCAGCGGAAACGGGAGTGCTTCTGACGGGATGACGCGAGGTGGTGGTGCCCGCTGCAAATGGTGCTTTCGAGATATAGCGGCTGGACTTCGGCGGCACTTCGGCGTGAACCACGAGTTGGCGTTGCTCAAAGAACAAATACTCAGCGATGACACTCGGGATCCATAGAGCGGAGGGAATGGTCACATCTGTGGTCTGCAGTTGTGATGGCCTACTAAAACAAACTTTAATACTTATGTTTATACTTTTGTTTATAATACTAATTAATATTCAGATATAATATAGTGATCATGTTGCCCTTCATTATTATAAACTTATTATAAGAGAGTTAAGTTTTTATTACAATGCTGGTCTATGGGTCACGAGACATATTTCTGACCTTGGTTTTAGAGTCGTTGTCACCACCATGCGCCCACCAATATATCACTTGTCACTTTGAGTGTAAATGCGACCAGTTTGAGCCGCAGGAGTTTCTATTAAAATGAGCTTCTAGATATCGCCTTCATATCTCGGGCCACGAACGAAGGCGAGTCTCGATTTATCGCATTCCACAGGACGGTGTAAACACCTGACAAAAGTGACAATAAATGTATGAGCTCTTTATCCGCTTACACTCGTAAGACCGGTAACTACGCAAAACATGGAACATACTTACGGTTGGAAAAGACCAGAACAAATCGATTATTATTTTCGTCTGGCTCGGATATACAGCTGTACATCCATTAACCGGTATACTCAAGCAGCCATGGCGTCATCTATTAACCAGTAGTTATAACATCAAAATTAGTTCACTTATATTAAGTATGTATATTAACGAGTATATTCAGGCAGCACATCATGATGTTACAAGGAAAGACAGGGAAGGCTTCCAATTAGAGCCAAAGAGAAGCAAACAGACGAGGAAGCCTGCTAGTGAGAGTGGTGGATTGACCAGCAACAGCCCAGAGAAGCAGTAAGGACGCTTGAGGCTGAGGCAGCGAGAACGAGAGGCATAGAAGTCTGGCAGTGGAATAACGTGATATCTACTCGAATAGGAAACGCCGTCATCTCTGAGCAGAAAATGCAGACTTAGATCTGGGTGCAACATCGTGTGAAAACCGCGTGTTGCCCGTAAGGGCCCTCAGCTTGGAACTGCTGCGTGGCTGGCTGCCGGGGAGGCAAATTCAAGTGCGTGCTGTTTGAAAACTCCGTTGACCAGTCGAACTTTGAAAAAATAAATATGGTAAGGTATAAATGCGCCTCTTGACCGAACGGCAAAGGATTCCGGTGCTGGCTGGGGGCTCTACCGGCCCAGACTGGTGTAGGCGACAAAATTAAAAATTACTGAGGGGAATAGTTTAAAAGCTAGACAATAACAAGACCTTCTCTCAAGAGAGCTGCTTATGCGGCCTACAGCTACAAATTATTGCTTTGAAATTGCAAGGGTTTATCTGTGGCTTCACAGAAAGCATCGGAACGCTTGTCTGAAAATGTAGACATTGTACCCTTGATCAAAACTTGCATGCGCGAGGAACTGAATTTTGATGAGGTGCAAGGTTTTCATCTGCCAACGAGCTTTCCAGGGAAAGGGCGGAATGAACAGTAGGTGGACTTTTAATCTATTTACAAGCAGGATCACTTCGAATGCAATGTGCGTGTCGAGATAATGTCACTCACCTCAGGCCGCTTCAACCTCGCATTATTCTTGTAAGAGACTGATTCTTCCTGCCACATCGTTACGGTGGTGTTACTGTTGCCGATAAACTCAGTGCGGGTCTAGTGGGGCCAAACATTCAGATACCCGCTCTGGTAGGCGGTGACTTTAAGTGATATTAATTCATTTTGATAGTGGCGCCACCAATAGAAAGGGCGATACGCTTCTTAAGCTTCTGGAGAATAGAGACTTGTATTAAGCAAATTGACGTGGACTGATAGATTCACATACGTTTATCAAAGCGGAAAGATCACTATTGACCTCCTGTTTCGCAGACCTCAAAATTCGACGGAAGTTTAAAAATGTGAAATTCTTAAGGTGCCAGCACAGAATTACTTGCCGGTGCTGGCGTATCTGTGTGTGCGTGGCCAAGGACACGCCCCCGCGTTGGCAGCCGATAACTTATTTGCCTAGGCAGCTAGATTTGCATATATTGATGCGCGAATAGGAGCTGCTGAAATTAATTTCTGAGACTGAACAAAGACAAACAACCACGCTTTGAAGGCCACCGCCGGTTGTAGTTAAAGAGACACAAGACGGTTGTAGTTAAGAAAAAGTGCAGGCAAGGACGGGCGCGGCCCTGGTTTACATAGACCTGCTGCCGAAAACGACGGGAAGAGTTGGGGCTCTTGCCTCAGGCACGGGCTCAACACCCCGACCCCCCAGATAGTTGCTTATCGTAGCTCTAGGACTGGCGTAGAGCGGAGCGCTTGTTTCCCCTAAGCTGATTATATCGAGGGTGTTTCTAAACACGGAGAAGGCCCTACCTCCACATCAATTTAGATTCCGTGAGGGTTGAGATACACAGGACGCGATCCCCGCATTTCAGGCGGAAGTAGAGCGGTTATTGGCTCTACCCGGGGATCATTTGTATGCTGTCTTTATTGATCGTGTAAATGCTTTCGATAAAGCCCCCGTCACTTAGCAGTCAGTCGATTCATTTCGACACGATGAAATGGGTGGTTCTCTTCTTCAAGTACTCTTCAGTTTCTTTGCTGGGAACCGCCTTGAAGTAAACATAAGGAGCGAGAGCAACTTGCAGCTGAGTCAAAACGTAGGTAACTCTCAAAGGGACTTTTCAATTGCTTGGCCCTTCTCTTACATATCGTATATCTAGCCCGTCATGTGCAAGATAAGTTACGGAAATGCCGTCGTCATGTTTGCCGATGATATAGTAGCGGCCCACCGGGACCGCGATGTAATTCGTTGTATCGTCGTCGACGTAGAAGCTTACCTTCATCGTCAGCGCCTGCCAATATTTATAAGTTTGAAGAAGACGAAAAGGAGACTCGCCCTGGAGGCCAGGGCGAGCCCTTGATCGGATAAACAGGTGGAGGACTGAACATCATCTGGAGTTGCCACCACAAAAACCGAGGCCCTGTGCATAACTGGCCACGGCCACATCGGCCCTATATTATTGGAAGTCAGTGGGCACGCAATCACACCGTCCCGCTACGCCAAGCTTCTTAGGGTGACGCACAAGGAGGCAAGAAGAAGCATCAGTCAATATGGCCCGTATACTACCCCGATAGGGAGGCGCGTCGGATCCCAAACAGCGCTCGATGCCGCACCAGTGTAAGCGGATTTGGCACACAGAACGGTCACGGCTCGTCAGGCCCTGCGCCGTTCCCAACGGGGTGTGGCATCTAATTAAGAATGGGCTACATACAGGGTGACACAGTTAAGGCTCTACCGTCACACCATTTCCACGAAGCAGAGATCGTCAGATTTGGCAAGTTTTTACGCTATAAGACAAGCGTATTTATGCGCACGTGCTTTGGTACGATGCACTAACTTGAGGCACCTGACTTCCAAAATCACCTACGTAGAAACGTGTGGTGTGGAAGAGCGACGGTTTCTGACGTCTGACGCCTCACTGACATTGTAGCTCGATGTAGAGTGCTAAAGTTAGAAGTCTGACGGATAACTCTTAACCAAGTCAGTGAATGAAGACCACAAAGTGTACTGCAAATCACCTATCTTAGCAGTATCATCTATGCATATGTAGATTTCGGCGGTCTCCGTTCACTGCGCAATCAAACAATTGATTATATGAATGCCTTCTTACTGAATGGAATCCTGCATTGCGTCGTGACAAAAGTTGGACTGTCTTTCAGTTTGTGGGTCTGTCGATTGCAGAAGACACTTTAATGGAACGTCTACGTGCGTTCGGCTTTTGCCCGATGGCATTTACCTACCTGATGTGTAGTGCATAGGAGAGGATATAAATCACAATGTACGATATGGTACTGGTTCTTCCTGCAGAACAATGGAAATACGCGGTTGTCGTGACAGCTTTAACTAGCCGTTAGCAATGGCAGTATCGCATCGCTCTGATTACAACGAGATAAAGCGTGTTGCGAACGTTTGCAAAATGTTACCAAACCGTGCAGCAGCCGAAGCACTCGAAACGCGGAGATCGCTTCACGACCAAACTGGTAACAAGCGACCAACATACATCTCCTACCTACACAGATTTTAACAGCAACAGAGCTTCTTCTTCTTCCAGCAGCTTTTAGACTTGTAACTTACATTGCCACTTACGAAAAGCCAAGTTCCAAATCCTGTTCTTGTTTCTTGCGCTGTAGGCATATTGACCGGGTCCTCAGCAATGAGTTTTGCTTGCTGGAGGCCACTGACCATCGTGACTGAGATGTTCTCCACAGAACGCGCGTTGTGTCCTGCCACGGCCTTTTGCCTCTGCGGCAATTCGAAGCGCAGTTATGCGTTTCGGCACCATTTTGGTAGCCATCGAATACGATCGGGCGAGCCACATTTTCCTCTGTTTCTCTCTAAAACGAACATCCAACGACACATCTAAACAGGATTGAATTAAAAACAGTGACTAGAATTTCACGTATGATGTGCATCTCAAGTTCGTAATGCAGCTGATATGCGAGGCTATGCTCCGGCTACAATATCCGCGCAATGTTGTATGTAGCAATTCATGTGCGTAATGATGTTAACAATAATTTAAATTTTATTTGATTTTTTTTAATGATTTATGGTTGAACAAATAACACAATTTTACATTTTATTCGAATTTCATATATATATATATATATATATATATCATGCGGCTACTTTAAATTGATGCCTAAGCCAGTCTGAATCCTTAAAGTCTACATATCAGGTCATAATGCAGGTAAGCGGATGGCAGTCGTGCTGTTGTAGTTCCGAAATGCCGAGAAGTTGCCCACCTTAATGTCGTGACCCAACTAAATCGTGGTCGCATTGGAGTTTCGAGGCTATTTGGATAGCGAATTGGGATGTACTATAGATTGCTTCTTCTCATTCCAACGCGCATATATATTTATATATATATATATATATATATATATATATATGTCATATCGCATTATACTTATCTAATTTTACCGAAAAACGGAATGCTGGCCACACACATTGGACACACAATCACTGTAAAAATGAAATGCGAATGAATGCGCCATGAAGGCGACTAAATTAAAATCTAAGCACCCTCGTCAGAGATTTATTATCTGCACTGATTGGCAATTCAGACGGAGTCCTTTCACAAAACGACACAAAGCATGATAGCGCCTCACTGCAAAACGTTATATCTAGTTTTGTTAGCTATTTAATAATTCATAAATATGCCCACATAGCACAGCCTACATCGCATGTAAACACGTATTCGAACCTAATTGATTCGAGAGCCTTTTTTGCGAAGTCTACGTAACGGACGAAAGCTACATCTCTAATTAGAAGGCAGTGCTAAAAGAGTGGGCGGTTACCCGGGAGATCTTTTTGTCGAGAATGGCTGCTCTTTTCTTTGACCGGCAGCTACTTGTGCAAACTCCAAATCTAGTAATCGTGTTATTGCGTAGATACCATAAATCCAACGAGATTTTGTGCTTCGGAGGTCTCTCAACCACTGTTGTTATCGCCATGGCTTGACGCTTGAATACTGCACATTTTATTTTTAGCATGGCGACAAGTGCTGTCTCTCACAGCAATCAGCAACATGCTTGTTGAGGGACCGTACCGGTAATCCAGCCTCGGTGCTAAGAGCGCCACTTTCACTTACTTAAACTTGCGACTCGCCATCGTGATATGCAGATGCATTAGAACTAAAACTACGTATAAGCTTTGTTCGCACCGTTTTGCTTAGCTTACGAAATAAAGACACACATTTTCACTTAAACATAATTTAATTGAATTCAGTTTAATTGATTCATTTGTTTAACTTTGTCGATTTAAAACCCAAACATAACACGCATGAGAAAAAAAACCACAGATTCCATATCTAACATTTCTAGTGAGCCAGGCTCCCTAATGATCGCATGAATAGATACCGTGTTAATACATTGGGTTGGTCCATAAGTCCGTTCGGGTAATTGCGTGGGCCGCACTGAGCAGACCCGGGGAAAGACGAAACCTGTTAGGAGAGGGTTGTTTATTTACATGGCGGTAAGAGCAGACCTGCGTTGTTTTATACCGTGGAATTCGTTTCTGGGCTGACTCTCAGCCAAGATTTAACGTCCATGGGACTGATTCTCGCAATGCTTTATAGACGGACCCCCATAAATACAAATGTGCAACGGTGGGGCTCGAACCCGCGCATCTATGTGTCTCCTGCGGTCGCGAGGCGCAGACGAATGCACCACGCCACCGGGCTCGACTCGTGCGAATATCTAGCTCACGCAAACTGTAACGCTCGAGTAAAGATAGCAGACTTAAATGTGCATTTTCGTCATTTAATTCTATTTTATTTGCGGAAAGGAAAGAATGCAACCCAAGTCGTAGCTAAGATTTGTAAAGTGTTTGGCGGAGAGACAGTAACAGATAGGACAGTTTGAAAGCGGTTTGTCCGATTAAGGAACGGCGACTTCGACGTTTACAACCGAAACCGGTCGGGACGGGAAAGTAATGTTAAGTTTTTGGTGGCATGCGAACCCTGATCTTGCATCATTAGATTATCATCTGTTTCGGTCTTTCCAAAATTTCCTTGATGGCAAATAATTTGATTCTTTGGAAGGTATTAAAACGTATATAGGCCATTACTTCGGAAGCCAGGTGGTCACCTTCTGGAGGAATGGAATCATGAGCTTGCCTGAACGTTGGGCTAAGGTAACTGAACAAAATGGGCAATACAGCATTTAATAAAAGCTTTTCGTTATGACGCCATGCGTCTTGGGGTGAAAAATAGGTGAAAACTCCGAGCGAACTTATGGACCAACCCAATGTTGTATATTCCACAACTCTCCCCACATCTATCATAAATATTTAGGATGTCTACATCCTAAATTTGGCCGTCTTTCTGGACAGCTTGTGGAAGAAGCCATGCACCACATGACGAAAAAGCATGGCGGTTTAGTCAATTCTGCGCCTTCTATCTGTTGCTTTTCATTGCACCCGCAGAATTTCGTCTTTTTTAGCATATTTCTGTTTCCAGCTCTACATTCGTAAAGACAGTCGTCATTGGTGACGCAAAGTGACGTTTAAGACCTTCAGAGGATAGCGGTCTATCGGCGAGGGGATAGACGGGACGGCTTCTTGCCGTTGAGGGATAAACCTTGTCACCCGGGTTAGTTGCTTGAAGCTCTGCTTCGTGAGGTTTTCCCGAAACATATTTAGTTCGTATAATACAGTCGGTGCTGCGATTTTCGGATTGAATATATGTATTGCAGTACTGGAAAAGGGGCAGTATGTGCCGTTCATAGGCATTACCTTATGCAATAATCAAGTCATGTATACAGTACGACAAAAAAAATTGCATTGGTAAAAAAGAGGCATTTCCTGCATTTTTGTGAGATGTGCGCAAATAGGAAATGGTCGTTGGATGCAAACAGAACGCTTAAATATGATCGTATATTTATATCATATAAGATCATATACGCACACGAGCGGTGTGCCGTTGAGACGCAACACGTCATCGACAGCAGCTCAACCGGCTCTTCTAAATTAAATTGTTTCTGGTCTTAGCCGTATTTACAAACAGCCCAGCTCTGCAGTGACTGCGACTGGACAAAACCAGCCTTTGAAAGCATCAGCATGTAGGCTCGCTGGGGCCGGCTGCCATTCCGCAGTGAATATTAGGCAATCTGCATTTTCTGAGCGAGACCAAAAAAGGTTTAGAATAATAAGAACAAATACGGAGATTGTTTATAATTCTAGACTATCCTCCTTTCCTACGACTCCGAAATCTTCTTGCGTCACATCTTTAAAGCGCCGAGGGCCGACCATGTTTAGATATCTAGCGCTTCCATACCAGTCCTTGTGGCAGCATGGCCGCTGACTCTCAGGAGTAGATAAGGAGGCACTGAACACCCCGGTAGCTGACAATCATGATTGATAGCTGACAATCATGATTGATAGCTATCCATGAACTCCCGTGAACTAAACATGATCGTTGTCAATCATAATAAACGCACAGGTCCCCTAGACCACTCCGCGACCCGACAAAAGAATCTGTACCTCCAGGTAAGCCCTGGGAAAAGAGGATTACAGGATACTACTAATAAATTCTGCACTAAACTGCTCCATGTGGGGTGCCAAAATGTTGCTAATGGGGAAGGAGAACAAATTTATATTACAGATAATATAGCACATTTGTTTCCTCGATACAGATAACTGAATCTATTTACATCAAGCCATATATATTAATATCTCCCACGGCTTCGATGTAATGCCAAAATAATACCGAGCCTAGGGGGGTGGGGAAGAATCCGGGTTTAGTGGGTTTGCGAGTCTCACACTAGTCACGCAGGCTGCTAGTGGCGCATGTGCATCATGCATTCCCAAAACCTCCCAGAACAAAAAAAAATATACATATATATTAATATATGTGACGCCACTTATCTTTGTAGTAGCGGTAAGCTTGTTTCATGTAGGCGATAAGGGGCGGGTAAGTATCCGGTGGTATCCGAGCGGTCCCTCCCGACGCCGCCAGGCTCCTAAACATCAAACGCATCCACATGGGGTGGTCCTCGTGCCCAATCTCAGAGTGGATCACCGTGCCGACGTGCCAGCGCTGCCAACGAGTGGGCCACTCTGCTCCCTCGTGCACTGGCGCGGTCGTCACAGGTAAGCGCTGCCACAGGTGCGAGGTAGTTAGGCACCTCTCGAGAGAATGCAAAGCGGCGGCGACCTGCTATAACTGCGGCGAAGCAGGACACGCGGCCAACGTTGCCGCTTGTCCAAAGTACAGAGAGCAACTGGAGGAGCTCCGCCGCCGCGGCACCTGGCCAACGGCCGTGCACCTCGCGATAACACGAGTGCCAAACCCAACCCCGGTTACCCACGAGGACCACCCCAGTGACGCCGTGGACGACGAGGGGTTCACCCTGGTCACCAAAAAAAGCCGCAAGAGGGTACAGACATCGCGTCCTCTGGACCCTCGTGCAACGAAGGCATCTAACAAGCAAGCCACGCCCACCAACGACAATGACGGCAGTTCGTAAAGTACTCCAGCTCAACTGCAATCGCAGCAGAGGCGCGCACAACATGCTCCAGGAGGTCAGCAGCAGAGTAGGAGCCGACCTCTTGTTGCTCAGCGAGCCTAACATCCGATGGGCAGAAAACCGTTCCCCGGACTGTTTTGCAGACGCCGACAGCGCTACGACCATCGCAGCCAGATACGCATCTCCGGACACGGCTGCGGCTACGGTTTTACATGGGTTGACGTCGCAAACATCGGACGCTTTTATTCCTGCTACTGCAGTCCTAACGTTCCACTTGACAACCTTAACAGGCTTTTAGACGACTTATCTTCCTCTTTTAACCAAACTGACGCGCCACTTTTAGTAATAACCGGAGATTTTAACGCCGCGGCCAGCGCATGGGGTTCGGCCGGAACCAGTCATAGGGGGCTCGCAATCCTCGACTGGTTAGCGGCTGAAAACCTCGTAGTTCTTAACAAAGGTACGCCCACCTTTCACAGGGCCGGGAGCACCTCATGTATCGACCTTACTATCACGCGCAGGGCCGATGCCAACAAGATTTTAGACTGGAAGGTGCTACAGGAAGAGGAATCCCTCAGCGACCATTTTATCATCGAGTTCCACGTGACTACTGCCGCGACGACAAATCCAACGCAGCGTCCGCTCATCATACGCCAGGGAGCCGAACAACTTTGGAGGTCCCTCAGAGCCCTTATAGCAGCAGAGGGACCTCCAACTACGGCGGAGGGTCTCCAGCTGCTCCTAGAAAAGGCGTGCGCGGTCTCCCCAGGCCGTCCCGCACGTCGAGGATACCGAGGAAAGCCAAAACACTGGTGGACCGCGGCACTGGGACAACTACGGCGGAAATGCCTAAAAGCGCGACGGTGGCTCACCCGAGCCAGACGATCGTCACACGACGGGGAGGCCGCCAGACGTTTTAGAGCCGTATAGAAGAACTTGCGGGCCCTCCTGCGCAGGGAAATCTTCAGGAGCAAGGAACGCTCCTGGAGGGCCTTCCTGGAGGAGCTGGAAGACAACCCCTGGGGGCGCCCATACAAAATGATCAGGGGGCTCCCCCCTTACAAGCGCAGGGTAGAAATATCTCCGGAAGATGCGCGGGTGGCGATCGAGGCCCTCTTTCCTCAACGCCCACCCTTCGACCGCGCCCCCTACCTAGAGGCTTAAGGGGAGGAGGAAGAGGATACCCCGGAGGTCACGCTCCAAGAGGTGCTGGACGCTGCGGCACGCCTCAAACAGGGAAAGGCACCGGGCCCAGATGGCGTCCCGGTCTCCGCGGTCACAACACTGATGAAAGAATTTCCAGAAGCGGTGGCGTCAGCGGCGACCGGGATGCTCCGGTCGGGCTCGTTTCCCAGCGCATGGAGGGCCGCAAGCTTGGTCCTCATACCCAAAGGCCCCAGCTCTTACCGCCCTATTTGCCTACTCGGCTCCCTGGCCAAAGCTTTTGAGTCTATCGTGGAGGCACGCCTGCGGGACTTCGCGGAGGAGAACGACCTGCTGTCAGAGGCCCAGCATGGGTTCCGCAAAGGCCACTGGACAATCGGCGCCATAAAGCAGATCCAGACGCAGGCCGAACTCCTCCACGAATCCCCGCCAAGAAGACGGGACCTCTACCTCGCTATTTTACTAGACGTACGAAACGCTTTTAACAGCCTACCCTGGAGAGTCATCCTGGAGACTCTTCACAGGAAGAACGTTCCCTTTTACCTACGGCGCATTATATCAAACTACCTAAAGGACCGGACAGTACAGTCTCACGGAATCGTTTTTAACATGACTGCAGGGGTGCCACAGGGCTCCATACTTGGCCCCCTGCTATGGAACATAACGAACGACGACGTGCTGCGACTAAGGGACCTGCCCCCCGGGGTCAGTCTCCTAGCCTATGCCGACAACCTCGTCTTCACCGTCCAGGCCCGGACACCGGACCTGCTGCAAAGCCGTGCGAACGAAGCACTTGAAGACGTCGCCCGCTGGATGCAAGCGGCGGGACTCGCCCCCGCCAAGAGCGAGGCAATACTCTTGGTAGGACGGAGAAACTGTCCTGCCATTCACCTTCGCCTAGAAGACCAAGAGATTGCGCTTGTTGACAAGGTCAGGTACCTCAGGGTCACCCTAGACAGGGGTCTCCGCGGCACTGAACACGTGCGGTGGGCGACGGAGAAGGCAACCAAGACAGCAAACAACGTCGCACGGCTTATGCCTAATAATCATGGACCACGACAAACCCAGCGGCGAATAATGATGTCCGTGGCCGAGTCAGTCGCCCTATACGGAGCTCCGGCCTGGCCGACCGACACTCTAAAGCTTGCCGTCAACAGGACGCGCCTGCGTCGGGCCCAGAGGGTCGGAGCCCTCAGGGTGATCGCGGCGTACCGGACGGTAAGCGCAGCGGCAGCTTTCTCCTTACTGGAACGATTCCCTGGGATCTGAAAGCTGCCGAACGCCGCCGCTTATGGGGTAACCCCCAGCGTAAGAAGGACGAGGAGCATCGGTATACTATCGACCTCTGGCAGGAAGAATGGGCCGGCCTACAAGAGGGTACCCCTGGCACCAGTCTCCGCGCCATTATACCCGACGTCAAGGAATGGCTAAACCGCCCGGGGGGTGAACTCACCTTCTACACGACTCAGATCCTGACAGGGCATGGCGACTTCCAGTCCTACCTGTTCAGGATCAGGAAGGCTCCCAGTCCTAAATGCATCCACTGCGGCGACGGACCGGAAGACACTTCAGACCACACGGCACTGAAGTGTCTAGCATGGGCGGAGCAGCGCGTACCTCTACTGCTCCTAATGAACACACCAGATTTTAACCTACGCGACGTCTGCAAAAAAATGACGGAAACGCTTTTAAACTGGAACACCACAGCCGGAGTCTTCAGAGCCATTCAACAGAAGAAAACGAGCACCAACTACCTACGGCGCCCCCCCTCCCCGTGGCTCCCGGGGAACACACCCGCCAGGAGTAGAAGACTCGCCCCCCCTGACTGTTTGATGATATGCGCAACGCAGTTCCCAGTCAGTGTGGGGGACGGGGACATGACTGGTTTTTAGTGGGTTGGAGCCGCACACTACCGGCCCGCATCTGCATGGAGCTCCCCTGCCGCGGTGCCCGCGTGTGCAATCGCATTTCCCAGTTAGTCCTCTATATAAAAAAAAAAGTATCCGGTGGTGCGATCCCTGACGCCAGGGTATCGGCATTTTTGAAACCAAAAATGGGCAGAAACATTAATTTTCGATGTCTTACGACTTCCCGTTTCCCTTGAGGGCGTAAGTAGCGAAGCCTGTTTGCCTAAGCTGAAGGTTTAGGATACCCTACTGGATGGGTACTTCGCAAGGTTTCGTCGAACGATTGAAGTAGATCCGGTTTGGCGTATCCTCAAAAGCAACGAAGAAGGTACGTCGTCCTCGGAGCTGACAAGCTTCGCTCAGTGTGTACAGTAAGCGCCTAAGACGTACAGTGGAGAGCACCAGCAGAAGGTTGCGCACCAATAATACTGAATTGTCCAGGGAGATTCCGCAAGCCCATTCCTCTTTATATTGTATATAGCTGGCTTAGCGGACGCCCTCAGAAATGTAAAAGCAATACATGCATTTTATGCTGACGACTTAGTAGTGCTTGCAAAAACACGAAATCACTTGCAGTTTTATCTCCAGGAAGCCTCAGATTGGTGCCAAGAACACCAATTGACAATTAACATAGCCAAAACAAAAATACTACGATTTAGTAAAGGCGGATCGTACGCTGCAGATGACCGGTGCATCAAGATAGGGGGAGTAAATGTTGAACTCGTTAATCACTTTTGTTATCTAGGGATAACAGTGACCCCCCGGCTGTCATTCAGCAGACATATAGAGGAAATGCGTAGCAAGGCTACGGCGGCCATGATTTTAGTGGGAGACGTTACTGACATAGACCTAAAAATTGCGCTAAATTTATTTAGAATAAAAATTGTTCCTATAGTAAGATACTGCCTTCCCGCAATAGCCCCTTATTTCACAATATCGGACCTTAAAAACATAGATAAAATAAAATCCTATTTCATAAAGCGCACTTTAGGCTTGCCAAAGAACGCATCGGCCACGTTCGCACTGGAACTATGCCACGAACGCACACTAGTAGAGGATTTAGTACTGGACAAGATACCGTTCAGTACACAAATATTAGAAGCCTACAGAGAATTTAGAGAAACCCGCAACATGGCATTTGTAATGGGTCTCTATGTTGAGGGTCCAGCTTTTTGCAGCAATAAGTGGAAACTGTCATAACAGAAAAATAGATCTCTAATATGCCGAACAACATGGCACGGCTACCACCACCTTTTGTGCTTAAGAGGAAATTGTTATGAAATTGACGAATGCGTATGTAAATATTGTGGCGAGTGCAATATCGGACGATACCACATACTCACTTGCTCGTTTATCGAAACACCGTCACTACAAGCACGTGTTAACGATATTATTAGCCTACAAAATTATATGTGAACTTTTGTAATACACTACCAATTTATGGTGAATAAACTTGACAAAAAAAAAAAAAAAAATAATACTGAAGCCCGGAGCCGCAATGGGGGTTCTCTTGAAAGAGAAGGAAAACCGTGGCGTCATTTAACTCAAGTCCCGATAGAGCCTCAAGCTTCTTTAACTAAGCAATATACCTCTAAAGCATAGGGACAATCCCAAAACCTCCCAGAACAAAAAAAAAATAGGGGCGCTCCGGCGAGGATACCACCGTTCAGGAACCACGACCGAAGTTCCGCAAAAAGCGCGCGTTTGAAGTTTGTGTAAAGCGACGCAAAACAGAACGGGATCCCAATGGTCACCCCGCTGAACACCGGAGCATGAGCCTACAAACCTCTCTGCAAAATCAACTTGCTTGGAGACCTGCACATCTGATGTACTAGCGTGCATAGTGGTGGAAGGTGAAAGTAAAGAGCCAGGTGATCTTGTTGAATAATTGTTAAACGCGTGTGTTTTGAAGTGTAGCTTGGCGATCGCTTTGCCGGGCGCACTTCTGTTGTGGTCAACGAATGCCT
This sequence comes from Dermanyssus gallinae, assembly GCA_003439945.1. Classification (NCBI taxonomy): domain Eukaryota; kingdom Metazoa; phylum Arthropoda; class Arachnida; order Mesostigmata; family Dermanyssidae; genus Dermanyssus; species Dermanyssus gallinae. The sequence goes on from QVRM01006096.1 coordinate 228,477, forward strand.
CTGTTACATGGACGGTCGCTTTCGCACCTCCACTAATTCCGCAGCCAGGTTGATGCGGAGAGATCAGTGCGACGACGCTAATCTTTTCGACTAAACGAAGTTGTGTCAAGCCAAAGGCAATGGGTCTAATTGCAGCGAGATGCCGTAGAGCACACAGAACAAGAAATCTGGCAACTTTCCGTTAATTATAAAGTAAACAGAGTGTACTAGGCTAAGGGGCAGTTGGTTCTCGTCGTTGTCCCTGCCGATAAGGTTTTTCAGACAACGCGGCCGAGGGTCGCCGGGACCATCGCCCAAGCTGTTGAGAAAGCTCCGGATGGCGTTGATAATTACTAGGTCGTATGAGTCTGCGAGGCAGATACGGGAGGCGGGGAAAAGGATAAGTCAGGTGGACGTGGAGAATGTGCGCAAGATTGCACCCTGTGTACCTACATTCGAGCTCTTAGATTCTAATTATATTACATGTTAATATTATATTCACTGTGTACGAGAATCTTTTTATGCCTTGAACATTTATGAAAGCGTTCACACACATTGAAAACTCTAACACCGTTCAGTGGGTTTCTAAGAACACTGCCAAATGGACGTACCATAATGACTCCAACTGTTGGTTGTCTCGAAACATTTTGATGTAACAGAAACACATTTGTCAGCCCGGATGTTAATAAAATAAATAAGAATTACTCAAACAGGGAGCAAACATATCTCAAGTACTTTTCTTCGAAAATGTATTTAAAACATTGATCCTTAACATGACACGCCACTCCGTTCAACCTGACATAAGACATAGCGTGCGTGCATGCTATCTGGTGCATACGGGTTATGCTTCCGAAGGTCTGTATAGACAATATAGTGATGATTAATAAAATCATTTGCAATACCTTTGCACACTCGGCAGTGCTCGCCTTAATAAAAATTGTGGTAAAAAAGGTGTCACGTGAGGTTAAGAATCAGCTGTCCGGATCCTTGCTTGATGGTAGCCCCCGCCCTTATGGACCCGGGGCGAGCGGTATATCCTCAAGGTTTCTTGCAACTATAAAACGGTAAGATCCATAAGATTCCTCTTCGCGACGCCGAGCCCCAAGAGCGTCCTCGCCGATTGGGAGTCCCATACACCACTCATAGAGATAGTGAGGGATCCAAATCTGTGAGATTTTTGCGGGTCGGGGAGCGCCGCTCTTAGGAACTCGACGTCATATTTGGTAATCTTGACCTGCCGCGCTTTTGCCAGGTCCCGGTTCGGGTTGCAAACCTCGGCATCTGAAACCCAGACCTCGGTAGGTGTTGTTATTACAAGGTTGGGCTTTAGACCCGGTGCGCTCGGTCGACGGAATACTCGCTCACGAACCACCTCATGACCCCTCTCGCGGAGAAGACGTGCCACGCGATCACAGACGTCGTCATGTCTCTTTATAGTTTGTTTGTGTGTTGTATTGCACATCTGAGCGACATGAGCCAACGTCTCAGGCACATGACACCCGTGCCTACAATGTTTGTTGTAGCCCGGGTCCCCCGGCCAATCTGGTACGAGTTTTCGTGTGCTTTTTTAAAATGTGCCCCAATCGAACGTATTGTGTAGTTGTTGAGACCAAAAATCATTCTCTTGTGTAGCGGTCTCAATTGAGGTTCCCAAGCGCTCGCAAAGAAGTCTTGCCACCCAGAACCGCAAGATTCTCGAAGGAACCATTATAGGGGAGAAACGCTCGCTAGATTGGGAGAAGCTTAATAGAGTTCTGGAGGCGTCTAGAGAGAATTTTGTTAAGCGTTCGTTGTAAGTATGAGCTAACAGATAGGGATCGCAGATCGCTTGGGGATGTGGCATTCCTAATTTTAGGGATGAACGCTAAGCGAGCAGTTTCATGGACTGTGGCAATATCGCTAATTAACAGTATGTTAAGAAGACAACAGACTACTTCTAACGGGAGTTTACGGAGGGACGAAAGACAAATCCCGTCCAAGCCTAGTGCTTTAGAAGGTCCGCGGAGAGCTACATGGGTTTCCTTTAGGAAGATAGGGAGGGAAACCTTGAAGAGATCAGAGTTGGGAGTGTATACGGGGCAAGGGAGTGGTTCAGGGGGTGGTTGTGTCATCGTGTTGGCCCAGTGTTCTACAACTTCGGTGGCCTGCATGTTGTGTATGATGTGTTTGCCGTCCAGCACCTCATGAGCGCATTTGGATCGGTTTTGGTTAAAAAGTTTTTGAGTGGTTGCGTAGTCTTGACGTCGCTGTTGCCTTTTAGATACTCGCGTTTCAGTGGAAGGTGTTTCTCTAAAGGCACGACGTCGGACAGTGTGTGTAAAATGTTTGTTCAGAAAGTCGTTTAAGGCGATAGTGTGGTTCTCACCTGAGCAAATTTTATTTGACATATGAGTAAGGTCTGTTGAAATTATGTTGCGTTTGGGAAATGTGTTTGTGAGGGCTTGTATTTTGGATATAATAATATATTTTTGGGAGGGATTATAGGGGCCATCTGATTCAGAGTATCGAGGCCGACTAGACCCAGGAGGCTCAGATCCGTCCGGGTTGGAATCCAGGTGAGACCTCTTTTTACGGAGCTCTTCTACCAGATCCTTATGCGCCTAAGAATTACGTTGGCTTCAAATCGCCCCAGGTGTGCGTGAGATAAATTTAGAAGCTAAAAGGTGGTCAATTTATCTAGGCGTATCTATATATATATATATATATTAAGTGCGGTTGGCTTGTCTTCTAGAAAATGTTTTTATACTTCCCCGCCTTGGCATAGATGACGACGTAGACGCAGCGAATTAGATATATATATCTATATCAATCGGTTTTATTTCTTCACCGGTGATTGGGACTTTAGTTAAACGGCTTGTTCTGAATGAAGCGATCTAGCATGTCGTAGACGGCCTCCGGCTTAGAGATAAGCACTGCGTGACCCGCGTTTCTCACCATTACCTCAGTGAAGTTCGCCGCCTGTCGGACGTACCCCAGAGGCGTACGCGTTCTTCGATCGCGCCAAATAATGCGGTTTGCCCGGGCCAGTTCCTCGGCGCCCGACCACTCGATGGAGTCGATAAACTCCCGTGTGAAAGATGCCGCGACGATGACATCGAGCTGACCGCTGTAGATCAACACCTGTCCATACGTTTGCAGAGTGGAGATACCAGCCAATACAACGTCAAGAGGGCCGAATGAGAAATGTCTAACGAAGAACGAAACGCATCAAAACGTTGGCCTGGTGAAAAGATGCCGACATGTCAGTTTGTTTTTTCTCTTTATCTCTTTCTTCAATACATATTTTTCTAATATATATATATATATATATATATATATATATATGTAGTCTACTTGTAAAAATGGTAGGAGTCTTTTATATATTTAACACGTTCACTTACACAGGATTGTAATATGAATTGATGAATAAAAAACATTTCTTCAACAAAAAAACAACAAAACAACGTCGTCACGTGCATTCTCTCTTAAGTATCGTCTCGTCTTAAACTTAATTGTTTTGCAGGTCTTACCGTTTATAGCCTCACGAAGCAGTGAACATTAAATCAGCTTACGATGCCGATTTGGCATTGAAATGAATTGAAAGTAGTAAAATAGGTCCAGAAAAAGAGCTTTCCAATCACACTGGTAAGAAGCAAAAACGTAATCTGTGCTTAGTCAATTACCCGGTAGTGATCCATCAGTTCGGCAACCCAATGCTTGACAGAACGCATTCTATCGCTGTACAGTGTATCATACACGGTCTTGTTGAAGCTCCAGAATTTCACTTCGCCAACATGAATAGCTCTTCTCGTTTGAAGTGTTTGCACAAACCTCACATACGGGTATCCGTCGATATCCAACTTTTTAGTTTGTAGAAAGTCGTAGGGTTGTTTACTACCTGTGTACTTCTTATATTTGTTTATAATTTCATCTGCAGAGTCCGTCGCGCTGTGGTAATCTGCATTAGTTATGCTTTCTTTGAGCCGATTCTGTATGGACTCTAGCTCTCTTGTCTGAAGCCTGCTTGCAAGTCCGACTTGTCGCAGGAAATCGGCATAATTAATCATTGAGTAAGGATGGCAGTACCCGTTGCCGATTAGCAAACCGGCTAGCTTCATGTTCGCCTTATCGCGATTCCGGTGAATGGCGTGAGCGAGGGCAGGTCCAAATTTGCCTGAAGGGTAGATTCAAACCGCATTAGCACTCACGTTAGACGTTAACGCATTATTGGACGCGGAATGGACGCAAATACGCCTTTACTTCGGAATAGGCATCTACAGTGGTTCCAGTAAGTGATTTGTTCTATCTAAGTGTAACCTAGTGCACTACAGACGAAACGGACTAAATCACTGTCGCCAGACGTGAGATCTTACCAGCGTACGACTCTCCTGCAATGTAGAGGTCATTTTTGGAGTATTCGCTAAACATCGTGAAGAACTGCTGGCAGGCTTCAAAAAGGTGCGCTCCTACATTGTGTTGGTTTTCAACGTAACCAGCCTTGGTTGTGGTGAACGAAAAGCCACTCCCTACAGGGTTGTCGATAAAAAGCATATGGTAGTGGTTGGTCCATGATAATTCGCGGCGATTTACTCGTCCGTTGGGCGTGACAGTATACGGGCCAACTTCCAGAAATACACCATTAAGCGAGGTTAATCCAGGACCTCCTTCCAGCCACACGATGACTGGCGCAGAGGTTGAGTTTTGCTGCAAAAAAGAAAATATCGCAAAGCTAATTTACTAGCACATACTATTGTTTGAACATTTTTTAACATCAAAGCGATATTGATTCGATTTACGTTTTTCACTATTTGATGACATGTTTCTCGCCGACATATCCTTCGTGCTTACGGTTATTACAGAAATGCTTTGTGAAGGATCCACTGTTGGGACACTGGTTGAAACAATGGCTGATAATGGTAGGTTTTCAACGTTCAAAGTTTCAATCTTAATCAAATTAAGTGTCCGTATATGCATGTAGTCTCTATACTGGGTCTAAGTAATCAACCTCTTCTAAAAACTAGGAAGCCTTAGCATGATAATGAAATACAACGGACCTTGCTTATTAAAGGACTCACACTCCAATATGCATATATATTTATTATGCGTTTAATAAGGTCATTTAAAAATTCCAGGTTCGTTTTATTTCATGATCATGATAAGGCTTCCTAGTTATATATATATATATATATATATATATATATATATATATATATCTATATATATATATATATATATTTATTACAAAACCTTAATAATTCATTACATTCTATGTCTCCTCCGGTTGCGAGGCGCAGACAAATGCAGCACGCCAACGGGCTCGATACGTCCTTACATTTACCGCCTGCTTTTGTAAAGCTGAAAGCTCTTTAGTTCAAGAAACATACCTACCGTTGGGAAGAACCAGAAGAAGTAATGCGAGTCGGTGCTTCGATTAACGGTCAGGTAGCCGGAGTAGCTCAGCATGTTGTACCCAAAAAGATCTCCTGTTTTGGCCTCTTCTCTCGCCTGCCTCAGCCTGTTTCTTCTAATATACGGCGTAAGAAATAAGGGTTTGCCAAAATCGGCCATCGGAGATCGAAGTTTCACTGCCTTCATCCTTCCGGGCGGAGAGGCTCCTACCACGCTTGTCAGCAGGCCGAGGGACAGCGTTACTTCGACGAACATATTTTCGCCTCAGCGGTAATGTGGGCGAGTCCACCGAATGGCGTGAACTGATGATTCCTGCCTCTTTACAGAGGTCGCCTTATCCCTGTCTCATTACGGGCGGGTCCCCTGCAACACGAGTCGGCGTCGTCCAAAGCGCAAAAATGTAGAGATCGCTCTCGGGGACGGAAAGCCGAGTACCGTGGGCGGCTGTGCGCGGTCATAATGGCCATGCAAAAATCAAAGTCAATGCAAAGGTTATCGATATGATTATGACTGCAAAGCTATAACAGTCGTTTGCTGGCGTTTACTCGAGCCGACAGTGTTTACTTTAATGAAGGCTTTGATGAATAAGCTAGTAAATACAGTTCAAGATGTTTCTTCATAATACTCTATCTTCTTCACGCTTTCGGCGAGAGAAGTAGTGCAACGATGTTTTGTTCAGCGCTGTGCATTCCACTGCATGGTACTTGGCACACCTCTGCAGGCAGAACCGGCAGGTGCACAACTCGTACTCCTCGTGAAAGGCTGCGTTTGAACATACCAGGTAGTGATAACCATGCACTATGTACCTGGTGTATACGTGGCGACTGTCACATGCAGGACCAGACCAAAGGTGCACGGCATTGAAAACGTCCAAACCACCGACCTCCCGTCTGGCCTGTTCGACTTTAGCTTCCTATTCAGAAATGAAACATTCGTATGGTACTGTACGCGGTATCTTCAGCCTTAGTCGGATTGTTTCAGTGGCCGGTGGACAACCTGACATGAGATACACAAAGCGGCTCCTTGCTCGAATAGACAAGCAAAGCACTCGCTTCATATATAATGAGAAACACCTCTCAAGCTGGTTAAAATTCGCCAGTGTGAGGTGGTTCCACACCCTGTCAAGGCCATACATCAGCCCTGGAACAATCTTAAGCATGAAGAGCCTCACTGCTGAGAAAACGGACAGTCTTCGGACATTGCCTACTTCCCCGTAAAGAGAGACAAGTGCCTTCCAAACTGTTTCGTATATATGCGCTGTGAACGTCGTTCCCGTATAATGAACCCCAAGGCCAAAATACTGGAAAGAGTTAACAAACTCCAATGTTTGGCCGCAGCAACGTATAACGTCTCTGGCAGCCAATCGACTTCCACGCCTGAATTTCATGGCTTTGGTCTTCCTGGTGTTTATCTCACGTCCCTTCGAGACAAGGAACGCCTCTATCATAGAGGTTTCTCGCGTTCGATTTCGTGAAGAGCGGTCGTGCTGTTGATGTGCTCTTCTAAATTGGTTGCATTTAACAAGTTTGAGTGTCTCATCCACAGTGATTCTTAGCACAGTAATTGTCGGAGCTGCAGAGTTCTGAGCGCTGTGCATTGTAGGCCCTGAAGTGTTTCTATAGCCCAGGTCGTGCCTAGGAGTGATAATATCCATTAGCGCGCCGGGCTATTCGTGTTCGTTCTATTGACAGAAGTGCAGATCATCTTTGTTTACATGTGGCAACGATCGTGCGTGCGAGCCACACGCTAAGGTGTGCGTTGGTGGCAACGGAGAACACGGCCGAGGCGGTAGCGCAACGAGCTGCCAGCCCAACGGTCTCAGTTCGAAACCCGCAGCGAGCGTTTTGTTTTTGTTTTTTTTTAAAAAAAATTTGTGGGAGCGTACCACAGTGCTTAAATATAATTCGGCCAACTATCAAGTCGGCTACTACGAGAACTTGCAGCAACATCAAAATGCCACCCGACGACTCGGAAAAGCAGCCGCCTCCGCCAACCCTGGACATAGCTCGCCTACGACAGTGTGCGTCTCCAGTGCCCAACGAACATCCAACAACGAGAACGACTGCACACATCGGACCTACTGCGACGACGGACACGGATACACCATGTGAAACGAGTTCGGCATACCAACCAAGCGTTGGCGCCAAGCGAAAGAAGCCAGCTTCGCCGCCAGAAAGCGAGGCCGAAGCTCAGGAGGATTCACCAAATGATGGGTTTGTGACCGTCACATCAAGAAGGGAGAAAAAAACCCTCTCAAGAGAACCACGAAACTTAGAGAAACTTAAGGAAGATTTATCAACGGGTTCGGTGGGTGCGTTCAAAGTAGTCATTAGACGGAAAGAGACGCCGGAGTGCAATGAAGCAGAATTTCCCGAAGGTTCATTACTAACTATATATAAGCACATCTATGCCTTGTCGTCCAAGTTCAAGATATCCGGGGACAGAAAGTCGATCATAGTGTGGCTTCCCGATATAGAATCTACTCAGAAGCTCCAACCGGTAACGAAACTCGGAGACTTCTTGGTGTCAGCCCACTGCCCATCATTATCGACATTCAGGGCGACAATTCAAGGAGTTCCAACTTGCCTTACAGAGGAAGACATTTTGAAGGAGCTAACACCGCTGGGTGTCGTCCATGTAAAACGACTTACGCGGCTTCACTCTGGGGCTAGGATCCCATTGGGCAAAATAATTCTGTTGTTTACCCGACAACCACCCACTTCAATATTCTTGGGATTCCAGTCACACCATGTCGTGCTTGAACCCGACCAGCCTAGGCTTTGTTACAAATGCCTACGGCCAGGACATTTCGCGGAGCGTTGCACGCAACAGCAATTCTGCAGAAAGTGCGGCAGTCAAGGCCACCTTGCCGCAAGCTGCACCAACCAGACACAGTGTGTCAACTGTCGGGGTGCCCACCCGTCTGGCTCGCCGTCCTGCCCCCGTCTGGCCTATCTCAGAGAAAGAAACAGATTGCTCCTTGAAGCCAGAACCCTGCAGCAGGTTCGGGTAACACGCCCAACTGCGGAGATCACCAGCAGTCGAATAACCCCCACATCTGGATTAGACGCCACGTCGCAACATCCAAGTGGGCAACATACGTACGCCAATGTTGTTCGCGGGATTACCCAGTCGCCCGAAGACCCTAACCCGCAGTTGCTACTACCTGCACCCAGGCCACTTCCCGCCAAGAAGCCTAAAAAGCGCACGGGGAGACCCTACGCCAACAAAGAAGTGCTCGCTCCAAGGCGGCGATTAACACGCACCCCGGCGCGTTGAACACCCAAATTCGCGCGGTCAAACCTGACCACGGCCGACGCTGTAACTCGTTTGTCGCAAGTCGTGTCAGGGGGCGGTTCTGACCTGTTAGGTCAACTTAGAGCCCTAGTGGTGGTTTTAGAACCCCTTCTGCAGCTACTACCAGTGTTGGAAAGTCTTAAACACATAATGCAATAATGGCGGAACATATCTCAAATAATATAGCCAGTGGCGAGTCAGGGTTGTCCACACAGTCAGAGCGAATAGCCTGTCCTTTCTGCAACGGGTTATACACAAGAAGAGGACTCACTAGACACATAACAGCCAAACACCCATCAAGTTCTAGTAATTTATCTCTACTTTCGCACATGCCAATCGATAATAACACACAGCAACCCGCCCGTATCATCGAAAATATTCAGGGTGCAGCGAAGAGGTTGAGACTCTTAAGGATCGTCCCAAAAGCGGTTCGGAAACAGGTAGCGGAAGCTCTAACAAAGGTCCTATTGGAAGTTTCAGCCGATAATAACGACATTGCATGGGGTGCGCTCCTCTCCTTCGTGCCAGTGATTCTCCGCCTTCCTACGACTCGCAACGACGCACAATCGCTCTTCGCTATTATCCGTCACAATCTACGTGAATTCTCCAATGGGCTGCGCCTAGCCGAGATTTTACCCCTGGCCGCCGCGAGAACCCGTACGTTTACAAATGATCGTGTCCGCCAGACCATTCTCAAGCTATCGGAGGGTGACGTGTCAGGGGCCGCGAGACTGATCGGATCATCGGACGCGCTGGCTCCCAGCACAGATCATTTGACAGCTCTCCGCGATAAACACCCCCCGGCCCCGCCAAACTTAGATTGGCCAGCCTCCCCCGGCCTTCCACTCCCTTGTACCACGTCTGGAGAAGAAGTAACAGCCGCAGTCAAAAGTTTTTCACGGAGTGCCGCCGGGGGACTGGATTTTATCCGACCCAGATTGCTCATGGACCTACTTTCTCCAACCCTGGGAGACACAGCAAGCCGACTGGCGAGTGCACTGGCCAAAGTTGTTGACTTACTTTTGTGGGGCGCCCCCCCACCTCAACTACTGCCCATAATCTTTGGGGCAAGGCTTTTCGCCTTACAGAAGAAAGACGGGTCGGTAAGGCCGATTGCATGCTCCTTTACCTTGCGCAGGCTGGCTGCAAAAATTGCCTGTAATCGAACCAGGGAGACGATTCGCGAGGCGATAGGCTTACATCAGCTTGGGTTTGCCACACCAGCAGGGGCTGAGGCCGCTATTCACGCCACCCGAGCTTTTATTGATTCACGCACGCTCCCTGGGGTCCTTGTAAAACTGGATTTTAAAAACGCTTTTAACTCTCTAAGATCTCTTAAAGGCGGTCTTAAAGCATTGTCCCCAGTTATCGCATTACTTCAACCAGGCGTACCGTAACGCCTCCTGCTTGGTTCTCCTAGATGATGTCATAGCTTCGGCTACGGGACTGCAACAGGGTGATCCTTTGGCTCCCCTTTTATTTTGCCTAGGCATTAAAGACCTAGTCGACTCCCTCAACAGCCCGCTGAATGTTTGGTACCTTGATGATGGCGTGCTAGGAGGCGATGCGGACTTAGTTGCTGACGACGTTCGGCGCGTGCTTGATTTTCGTGCAAGCTCGGGTTTAGAACTAAACCCAGAGAAATGCGAGATTTATGTGACAGGCAGCAGCACACAGACTCCTGACCTTGACACTCTACAGACCTTATTGCCGGGATGTAAGGTAACACTTGACTGCGACCTGGAGCTGCTGGGAGTCCCGCTTCGACCGCAAGGGCTCACGCGCGCACTGGCAAAGTGGCAAAACAAGCTAAAGGACGTCGCCGACAACCTCGCCCCGCTTGGTGCCCACCGCGCCCTTTTCTTATTCCGATCTTCGTTTTCAGCTACCAGGGTCACCCATCTTCTCCGCGGAGCGAACCTAACAGAACAAGTAGAGGATCTGCGTGCATTGAACGAGTTGACTGTGAACAGCCTCGAGTCTCTTCTCAATCTATCGCTGGCACCTTCCGCTCGAAAGCAGGCTCAACTACCAATCTCAAAGGGGGGCCTGGGAATCCCGGATCCGCTCGTCTCGGCTGGGCCAGCGATAGTCTCTTCCCTCTTCCGGTCAGAGAGCAACGCCACCGCGCTATTAGACGAGGCCGGTATTGTTCAGTACAACGAACTCAAGGGACGCTTACATGAAGAACTAAAGACAGTATGCAGGGGCGTTCCGGATAACCCTTTGAGCCAGCGGGACTGGAGCGCGTTCTTATACGACGAAGCGTATTGCAGCTTACTCGCAGGTGCTGCCGACAACTCCACGAAGGCTCGCCTCCAAGCGGTTGCTGCCAAGGGATCCGGAGCTTGGTTGCATGCAGTTCCCAGCGCCCCACTGGGCACTCTCCTGGACAATGAAACAACAAGAATTGCGACAGGTCTTCGTCTTGGCTGTGACCTCGTCACTCCTCATCAATGCAGATGCGGTCAACCTGTAGACGAATTAGCGCATCACGGTTTATCGTGCATCATAAGCGCCGGACGGCGGGCCAGACATGCCGGTATTAACGACACCTTCAGCCGAGCGCTTCGATCATGCGGATACCCCTGCATTCTAGAGCCCCAAGGTCTCTCCGCCGTAGATGGTAAGCGCCCAGATGGGATGACCCTTACCCCTTTCAGTAGGGGAAAGATGCTTGTTTGGGACGCCACAGTCACCGACTCATTAGCACCCTCAATGGTCGGTGGCGGGGCGGTCTCGGCAGGCTACGCTGGCAGTCTAGCCGAGACAAGAAAGCTTGCCAAATACGCTTCCATCGGGTACCCACATGAGTTTCAGCCGCTAGCATTTGAAACCCTGGGCGGCCCAGGAAACATCACCCGCAAACTTCTCCACAGAGTCGGCGAGCAGTTAAACCTGGCAACTGGTGATAAGCGATCTGCAGGTTTCTTGAGACAACGTCTCGATCTTGACGTTCAACGCGGGAATGCTGCGTCCGTCCGGGGCACACTACTAATGTGGTCTCAGCCCACTCTTTACGAGATTGAGTAACATTTACGGCGCACACGTTCTCGGGAGACAATTGTCGCTCCATTGGCATTATTAATAAATTCGATCTACTCATAGAGGTAATGCGCTTGATGGCACCCAGGTCGCGATGAGCGACCACGATATCATCTGCATACATCACCACCACGGCTTTTTGGTACTCCTGCCGGACGTAACCGACGAGGTCAGCAAGGAGAAGTGTAAACGAGACGAAACTCAGCGGGTCTCCTTGCGGAGTTCCCACATTTTGCTTAATCGCCAATACACCCTGCTCACCGTCTACCAACAAGGTGTCCTCCTCAAAGAAACTTGCTATTACACTCAGGAGAGAGCCACCCACTCCAGCTCGTTGGAATGCTTCAACCAGCAGATAGCGAGGGGCTTTGTCAAAAGCCTTGACGCAGTCAATAAAGGCTGCATACAGATGACCTCTGGGTTGTGCCACAGCTCGCTCGAGTTCTGACTGGAGAAAGTGGATTGCATCACGGGTGCCTCGGTCTCTCCTAAAACCGAATTGCTCCGGTGGAAGTGCCTCTACAGCCACGTGCTCAATCCGCCGAATCACCAACTTACAGAAAATCTTCTTCAATGTGCGTTCTGACGCCACTTCACGGTAGAGATTTGGATCCTGATGGTCATCACCATGCCTACCCTTGAACAGAAGAGAAAGCCTGGCGACATGCCAGACTTTAGACATCCGCCCCCTCTTTATAATTTCATTAAAGAAATCACAAAGAGTTTCTGCCAAGAGAGGGAGTGACTGGATCCAATGCTCATAGCAGACCTGATCGGGCCCTGAGCTCTTTCTCTTCGGGAGTGACCGTAGGACCTGGCACACCTTCTCCACCCCGAAAGGCAGATTCATGTTGTGCTGCTCCAATGTAAGCGGATGCTGTACGATTGGAGATACGGCCGCAACGTCACGATTGAATAAAATATTAGTTAGGTGGCTCTTTACCTGTCCGTCACTAAGCTGATTCCCCGCGCTACGAGGTCGCACGATGAAAGCTGAGGGCTCTCGTTCTGCTCTTTCAAGCAGCCGTCGTTCCTCCCGCCTCGCGTGTTCCCTTTTATGATCATAGCAGAGTCTTACATAGGCATTTCTACGCTCAAAGTAGTCCTGCCTGGCTTGCAGTGATGATGGTGCTTTGGCTCTTGCTTGGCGCAGGAGTTCGAGCACTTCAACGTGGGCTAGGTAGCAGGCTCGAGAGTACCACGGGCGTGACCTCTTCTGCCATAACCTTTTCCACTTCACTGCACTTCTCATCGTTCTCTCCAGCTGGTCACAGGTGGTATCGATGTCAGGGCTTACCTCAAGACCGCCCACCGCTCTGTTCAAAAGAGATAGATTAATCCGCCTCGTTGCAGACCAGCGCGGCGGATTATGTCGGTCTCGCCAAATACCGGGAACATCGACAACGGCCAACACTGGTTGGTGTTTTCGGGCCGCTTCATCGAGAACATCGAAGCTTTCAATTTCACGGCTGACAAGGTTGTGAAACCACAGGTCAATGGTGCTGCTTCCATTGTGACCTTAATATGTATAGTCTTCGCGCGCGTTTGCACATCTTAGACCAATATTTTCCATCACCTGAAGCAGCACCTCGCCTTTATCATCGTTGGCCCCACAATCGATTCTGGCACTGAAATCAGCGCCGACGATAGTTGGCATGGTCAGGTTTAACTCTGAAAGTCCAAAGCTTACCGTCTCAGCAACCTCCGCAGAATCGGATGTGGGTGGTAAATAGAATAAGCTAGTAAATAACCAAGCGTCAAAATGGTGAGAGACGCTGAACAATGATTGTAACAATCGGTGGTGACGATGTTTACGTGGAAATAGAAAAATACAATACGCTTACTACAGGCGAAAAGTGTAGCTGTCGATGCAGGAAACGCTCCATGAAGTACGCGGAGTAATCGTAGACCGAACGTAACCAGCAGCCAACTCTAAGCCCAAGTACGCTATACACTGAACAAAACCGACAACGTGCTTAAGGCGTGCTAAAAGCAGTACAGCACCTGCAGAGGCAAATTACAGGAATTCCATATAGAAGTGACAGACAGTTGTGGATGCTCGCCTCCACATGTTCCTAACCATTCATCTAACGTTGCTGCGCTGCTCTACTAACGGGGTGCGGGTAGGAGTACGAGTTCGTCAGTCCGAATAGCGGCCCATTCAGCCGACCAGAGAGAAACTGTGTAGACGGCGCTATGAAAGGCCGAGGGGCACCAATGAGGGGAGAAGCGGCGACAGCATCAGTGACAGAACCCCCCGTGGGCACACTAACGGATACGAGAACAATGACTACGACCAAAGAAAGACACCCTCAGCCACGATGGCACGAAACAGGCCCAGGAGTCAACACAAGCAGGCCGAGGAGTCAACAAAAGCAGGCCACATTGGCGGTGGCCGAGCACAGCCGCGCAGAGAGAACTAAGGCTGCCGTAACGAGCAGACCACATAAAGTACATGACCAGAAGGCGGGGCGGGGGGCTACAAACAACAAAAGAAACATTTATCGCTGAAAGGTGGTGCCCCACCCTGTTAAGACTTTAGGCTCAAGTTCGTGCAGTCTTAAGCTCATAAAGACACACTGCCTTAAGCTCATACAAAGGCACAGCCTTAAGCTCATACAAACGGGCTACTATAGGGTAGTACGTCTGCTGCAGTCAACCGACTGCACGGCGAAATGATTAATGACTTTCGTCTTCCGCTAACTTCGACGAATGGCGCCGCGATCCCGGTGGGCCCTTGGGATCCGCCCACATGACGACGGTGTTTCTAAACTGCTTTATGCTCCCCCACATGGCGAGCTAGGTCTGCAATGAATAAACCAGGCATCTGAGAGGGTCCCCTTAAGGAGTGCTTGTATACATAGTCCACTGAAAGCATAAGCTACTGATATAATATACGATATCGGCGAATGTATAAAAGCTCAACAAACTGATTTTACGATGAAGATACAGATGCTGGGCTTACAAGGCGAAAATTACTATACTAAAGCGACGTATAGCACAGCCGACGTCGTGCAAACATCTAAAGCGCAACCGCAAATTATTAACAACATGCCAAGTCAATACCGTCGACACATCGGAAACACTGTAAAGTGTTCGATATTCTTAAGAATAGTCGAATGTATATCTCTGCCAACAGAAACACTGAGCAGATATGCAAACCGAGCTAAACATAAGCAAGCTCTTAAACTACTCTATCGAGCTAAACGCGTAAAACCACATCTCTCTAAGAGGTATCAAGATTGTAGTTAGGATATGATTGGTCGCATAAAGAAATATTGGGTTGATCCATAAGTCCGTTTGGAAAGTTGCATGCGCCGTACTGCGCAGCCCCGGGGGAGGATGAAAATTGTTGGGTTAGGATGAAAATTGTTGGGAAAGGGTTGTTTGTTTATATGGCGATATTATACTGTAGAATCGTTCGAATAACTTTTCGGGCTGAACCTCAGCCAAGATTTAACGTCCACGGGACTGCTGTTTGCAATGCTTCATAGCCGGAATCCTATAAATACAAATGTGCAACGGTGGGGCTCGAACCCGTGCGCCTATGTGTCTTCTCCGGTCGCGAGGCGCAGGCTTTTTTTTTATTTCTGGAAAGAAAATAATGCAATCCAAGTCGTAACCAAGATATGTCAAGTGTATGGCGAAGAGGCAGTATATATACGACAGTTTAAAAGTGGTTTGTCTGGTTTAGGAACGGCGACTCCGACGTTAACGACCGAGACCGGCCTGGACGGCCTTTAACAGTGGACACGACCGCATTAACAAGAGTGGTCGAACGAAACCCATACCTCTCCCTGCACGAGATCGTGGCCATTGTCGACGTACCATACACATCCGTTCAAAGGCATCTCAATGCCGAGGGATTGGTCATCAAGTTGGGTGTATGGGTGGCGCACTCATTCAGCAATCGCCAAGTGGAGAACCGTGTGCTAGTTTGCGATCAGCTCCTAAAAAAGAACGAGGATCGCCATTTTCTCCGGACCACGGTGACAGTGAATGATTAAATCTAGAGAAGTAGAAGAACGTTGTACACTGAAGGGCGTGGCTTAATAAGGGAGTGAGTCCCAAGCAACTGCCAAGCTTGACCGGACCCCATACAATGGAAAAAGGTGTTAATTGTATGGCGAGATGCGAAGGGGTGATCTTTGATGAGCTGTTGCAACCAAACGAAACGATCAATACGACAAATACTGTCACCAACTGGACAATTTAAAGGAGGTTATTGACCAGAAGCCGGTTCTGCTCGCAGCAATGCGCTAAGTACCACGCGGTTGATTGTCCGGCACTGCAACGAAGGTCTTTACATTTCTTCTCTCGGTGGAACGGCAAAACAACAAGTATTTATGTTTAATAATAGCATTAACTATTTTGTACATACTCTATTTGAGTGAAATAAATTTGATTGACATTGACCAGAAGCGGCCGGAATTGGCGCGCAGACGAGAAGTGACTTTCCAATACGACAACGCAAGACCGCACGCATCGCTGCTCACCACCAAGAAGTTATAGAAATTTGGATGGGATATATTGCACCTGCGTATAGTCATGACCTTGCTCCATCGGATTATCATCTGTTTTGGTTCCTTCAAAATTCCCTTAATGGCAAAGAATTCGATTATTTGCAAGATGTTAAAACATATATAGACTATTACTTCAGAAGCCAGGACGCCACCTTCTGGCGGAATGGAATGAGCTTGCCTGAACGTTGATCTAAGGTAGTTAAACAATATGGGCAATACAGCATTCAATAATAGCTTTCTGTTGTAATGATATGTGTCTTCAAAAATGGGTGAAAAATCCGAACGGACTTATGGGTTAACCTAATGCAGTGTCGACGTCAGGATCGTGGAAGTTTCTTCGGTGGCAGAGTTTATGGCGGAACACATGAAATGAATAGCACGTCACATGTTGGATGTGCCGGTTTCTTTGATTATTGGTGGCGGCTTAAAAAGCTTCCGGGAACTGCTTGAACTTTCCTCATGAAATTTGCTCTGAACTGAAGAAAGGCAGGCATTTTCGGGACACTAAATCTAGTAACTAGATCTTCTACAAACGGTTGAGTAGAAGCCATGAGGTGAACTAAAATTCCGCATGTCGTGGTATTTCAATGGCTAGCCTGAAGAACGTGGGTTTTACCTTTTCTAGTTTATGTACCTGTGATGTACTGAGATTCTGCCGCGCAGCCTGGATGTCGTAAGCCGCTTCCGAAGGAACCTTCAGGTCAAACAGTGCTTTTAACGTGCCCAGAAAGTAATGTTGGAGCATTTTGTGGTGTCAATAATTATCGGGTTTGCCTGGCCATTGGGATTAGTGTTTTGAAGCCTATACCTGTACACCTGCATCAGCCTCTGGAGTGCAGCATTACACAGTGCGGTGTCAAAAGCGGATACAAATAGCATCCGTGCTGTTCTAGCCGTTAAAGGAAGTTAACGACATGCGATCTTGGGTAGAACTCAATCGAATCTCACCCCGTAAAGCCCTTCAACAGCGACATAATATTAATTTTTTCAAACACCTCGTCTGCTAGACATTGCCAATGTGTCAATGTCGACGTGCCGGGACGAGCAGTCGGGCAGTGGCTCACGGGAGTGTTCAAAGATCGTGGTAGTTTTACTTAAGGTTTGCAGTCGTAAATTGAGGCTACTCAGGTGTTGCCCCAGTCTTTTAAACATGTCGGCATACAAAGTTCCACTTTTCAAAAATACCCGTCCTCAGCTAGACAGTGATGATATACACGCCCTGCAAGTCTTGAGTGTGTCTGACGCGGAGGCGCCCCTCCCTCGCTCACTCTGTTGGAGGTCCTTTTTTCTAATATTGAAAGATTCTGGCTTTTCCTTTTGGAATTTTTAGCCGTTTTGCAAACTTGATATCCGAGCAGCATGACCACCATGTGAGCGTCCATCATCTTGAACGTAAACCGTATAAGGCGCCAGCTAAGTTTTTTAATCAAGCGTGGGTTTAGCCTACTGTCCCTCCCGTCGTTACCGTTATCTTTTCGGTGCCGCGACATACTTGCTACAATTCCTCGCTACAGCGGGGTTCGGCGGCCGTAGAGTCTTGTGCGTACCAGGCGCGCAGCTTATCTAGCGAAGAGGCGTAGTGAATTAAAATATGTATACAGATTTAATTACACTTAATCTAGCTCCCGTCTCCAGACGCTTCTGTCTTAGTTCCCACGTCGTGCTCTTATTTTAAAGACATTAGCTAAGGTTAGGTCTGCCCACGTACGTACGTGCATAAATGGATGTCTTCCGTTTGTTTTTGCCTGGTATACCCCCAACTTAAAAGTTAAGGCCTAAGTTAAAGTTTAGCGCCCTACATAAACTTGAATAGGCTACAATTCGTATGACGTTTTTTTGCAGTGGGCACGATCCCAGATCCGCTGAGGCCGAAAGGACAGCAGAGGAGAGCAGAGCCGTGAACGTTCCCTCTCCCGTCACCCTTCGCCTCTCACCGACAGCGCTTGTGGCGACATCAGTTAGTTTCCGATCAGTGGGAGTGGCTACGCCGTCAAACACCACAAGTGAAGGCGCAAAACACGCGCACGTGCGTCCGCAATGCTCGTTGATGTATGGTAGTAGATCTGTAAGATCTGTGTGTATGTGCAACATGTGCCAGGCAACATGCCTTGCCAGCGTGGCTGCTCTGTGTGTGTGTGAATGTCTGAAGGCAAATCGGAACCTCCGTAGCCGGCAGCCAGTCAAGTACGAAGCAGGCTCAAAACTACGTGAGCCACATAGAGGCAACAAAGCACGTGACTGTCAGTAATAAATGATGTGTCGTTCTCATTGTAACCTTGCTCAGTGTCCCATCTGCATCTGCACCGTGCAGTCTGCTAGAAAACGTATTATGAATAGCACTTATGACGAGTAATGTGCCTATGTTATGCAGCGTTTTAGAAAGAAGAGTACTCCTATTTTACGAATTGTCTCGATTGAACAGAAATCTTTGTTGAGCGCTCTTGTGCTCTATCTACTGAACTTGCTAGCTTGGATGACCGCTGTACTGTTCGGCGCTAGAGTTAAAGTTGAAGCGTCAAGGCCGGTGGCGTGGTGGCATGCTTCTGCGCCTCGCGACCGGAGGAGACACATAGGTGCGCGGTTTCGAGCCCCACCGTTGCACATTTGTATTTTTGGGGGTCCGTCTATGAAGCAATGCGAAAAGCAGTCCCATGGACGTTAAATCTTGGCCCCGAAAGGATTTTTTTAGAGTTAAAGTTGAAGCAACTCTCTAGCTGCGCAAGTGATCACGGCGTTCTGCAGCGTTTTAGATATCCAACATCGTCTCACAACCACATTCACAACCTTCGCAAATAGCTGCCACCACTTTCTGAAATATCCCATCCTGGCATCACCAGTAAATAGCAATAACAGTGCATATTATTCCATGCTCACTTTGGTCCTCGAAATTTTAAATGCATATCGTTGTCGACAGTATCAATCTGGCTCTCTAGCTCTGTTCGTACTCACGTGGATACAACTCGGTCGTTACGCGCTTACGATTTGTCCGTTCGGTAACTTGTAGCTGTTTTGGACATGTATATAATGTTTTTACACTGCATTTAACCTATGCCAATGTGTATATTTCTATTTGCTACTTTTCGACTTCTCCAAGGTCTTCTCTATTTGATTTGTCTTATTCAAAAAACAAGTTTTCTAGGGTGCCTTTTGCCGGTAGCCGGTTAAATCTTTTTCCTTAACCGTATCATGACAAACTTAGAAGTCTAAGAGAGTCATTCCTATGTAGTAATTCCTATAGAGCCATTCTACTACCTCATTCGGAGATAGAGTCTGGCTGGTCTCGGAACTCCCACGCGAACACGACTTTGGAGTTAGGTCACGATGCTCAGGTGGGTTAGCACTAGGTGCTTAAATCACTACACGATACGACAGCTCTCTTAGATATATAATGTAGAGCTGACATATGTAGTGTTTGCTATATTATGTGATTTACTAGGTAATTTTAGGGTTGCCTATGTGAATCGCTATTTTATCGGTGCAGTGAGCAATATAAAGACAACGACTCAATGAATACAGTATTGCTTTCAATAAAACATTTAGAAGCTAAAATATATGATCAATCCGGTTTAGTAATATTCGAAGTCACCTACAGTAGGTAGTAGTTTACTCTGATGGTAAAATGCGTTAATGCACTGGACGTTTTAGCTAAGGCCACCGTAATTTCCGAGATATAATATTCTTTCTGTAGACCAGAACTCACAGTCCTTGAGCGCCTAGTCTGGCTTGGCATGCCAGGGGACATTCGCATTTTATGTTCTGAGAGAGTAGCTCTTACTCAATATTGAAAAGGGCACGGCGTTGCTAACAGTGCTTTACATCATTAGCCTCTTTTGAGTTGCTCATACGGTATAGGAGAGGGGTCAACTTCCCTCGGTGCATTGAATATATACCTCACGGTGAGTTCCAGGCCCGTAGGGAACGGAGGATGGTCTATAAGCTACTGTTGAAGCTAGCCACCGTGGCCCGTTACCCGTGGTTGCACCGACCGTGCAAGTGGTCGAACACGTAGCGTAACATTTTTTTTGGATCGGGAATATTGATTTCATCCATATAGATCCGGGACGATTGGTTCTCATTGGTGGTTCCTTTTGTTTAGGTTATTTAGTTCTACTGACTAGTAATTTCTCCGACCCCTGATTGATTGAGGGACGTCCTAAAGCTAGCTTTTTTTACCTTTAGGCCCCATGGAATCTGTCCAGTCAGGTCTAGAAATGAATTGTATGCCTGCTGTGAACGCCGTGCGACTTGCCCGTGCGATTCAGGCGCCATATGTTCATTTTCCTTGCTGAGAAGGCGGCGTGTGTGTTACAGGCCTTGTATTCGTGCGAAGGGTGCGGCATGTGACTGATTCTATCGACTGCTGACGATACGACTGCTAAGAGACGGTAGTGAGAGTCGGTTGGCGGAGTTGAAGTGGCGGCGTGGTCTCGGGGACTAGTGCGCTCATTGAGAATAGATGATTAACCATACCGCGGAGTATTAGCGGCCATGCTGCCGCAAGGACTGTTAGGGAAACCCTAGATTTCTTAACATGTCCGGCTCTCGATGCATTGAAGATATACCTCAAGTTAAGTCCAAGGATAGTTGAGAATTAAAAACAACCTCCTTAAAAAATGTTTAATTCTAGTGAGAGTCGGTTGTCTTCTAGTCCGCGGAAGATGTCCTCGTAGTTCTGCAGAGGTACGGCAGCTTGTT
The DNA here is from genome assembly GCA_003439945.1 of Dermanyssus gallinae. NCBI lineage: Eukaryota > Metazoa > Arthropoda > Arachnida > Mesostigmata > Dermanyssidae > Dermanyssus > Dermanyssus gallinae. The sequence goes on from QVRM01006096.1 coordinate 249,404, forward strand.
TTGCTGCGTAGCACACACGAGGTGCTCCTGTCTAAGACTTGACGAAGAGATGTCGTAGAAGACACGAAATCCGGCAACCTTCCATTAATAGCAAAGTAGACGAAGTTTACTAGGCTAAGAAGCAGTCGGTTCTCGTCGTTGTCCCTGCCGATAAGGTCTTCTAGACAACGCGGCCGAAGGTCGTCGAGACCACCGCCCGGGCTGTTAGGATAGCTCCAGATGGCGGTAATGATCACCAGACACGGTGATCTTATGAATCTGCGCGGCAGATACGGGTGGCGGGGAAAAGGATAAATCGTGTGGACTTGGAGAATATTTGCCCAGGAGCGTCCGTGAATTTATTTAAGGGCCGTTGTTGTTAGGATGAGCCCTCACCATTCTACCGATTTTGCGGATAGCTCCAAGGTCGCAATGGGCGACTACAACGTCATCCGCGTATATGACAACGTTTAGCAGTTCTAAAGTCGACCTTCACATAAAGAGCTAACTCAGCTATTAGTAGAGAGAATATTAAACAGCTAAGTGGGTTTCCCCGTAAGATCTCCACATTTTAGGTGTTGCTGCCAACGGAACCGTAGAATGAAGACAGACGAAAATGCGCGGGTTCACTGACGCTGACTCGTATTTATTATGATTCACGATACTAGAGAGAGCAATCCGGCAGCGCCGCCTCTCTTCGTATTATTGCCCAGCTAACTCTCAACTCTACTCTATGTCCCGGCGGTTGGCACAAAGCTGCTTCGCCGCCAGAACTCACACTCTTAAGCAACGGCCCGGCGGTTAGCGTGAACACTCAACAATACTCACACTCAACAATACTGCGGTAGATAAACATATACATGTAACAATCACTCAACTAATAATATATATATATATATATATATATATATGTCTCTCTCTGCGCCTGCCTATCTCTCTAACTCACTACCCTAGGGCAGTATGACTGTCACGCCGTCGGACCCTCCCGGTCGCCTCGGGGCTCAGGGATCGTAGAGCACACGTTACGCCGAACGCTCGAGATAACAAGGGAGTAGATAAAATGGCGCGCATCCCCTTTATGCAGCTGACGGCCGGTGTCGCGACAGTGCGCAAACAGCGCAGGGGCGGGCGGTGTGATAACAGGCAAGAAGTCTCGGGTCCTGCCAACGCTTGCGCAACTTCCGACTAGTGAGTCCGTGGATCGCATCATGTGTACCTACACCCGAGTTCTAGATTCTAATCATATTGAATTTTAATATTATATTCACTCGGAAGTGTGATCGGATGTGTCAGATCAGACAGCGTCTGTCGCTGGATGTGCAACGGGGCAACGCGGCTTCGGTCCGGGGAACCCTCCAGAGATGGTTGGTTCCTACATTGGACCCTTCGTAAACGTGCACACGTTCGCAGGGACCCAATTGTCATGTTCCCACCGTCGGTGATTAATTACAATGAATAAATGACTTCCATTATATGGTATAAATAATAAATTATATTCACTTAAGTAATTATATTCTTCTTCTTAAAACATATTTAAAACATGGATCCTTAACATAACGCGTTACTCTGTCCAGCCTCACATATGATAGAGCGTTCGTTCATACTATTTGGTGCATACGCGTTATGCTTCCGAAGGTCTGTATATATGTAGTGTATATATATATATATATATATATATATATATTTTTTTTTTTTAGAATGGGCTTGTCTCCTTCAAGATGTTCTTATGCCTCCCCGCCTTAGCATAGATGGCGAATTATATATATGTATATATACATAATATACACTACTCTAGTGTATATATATATATATATATATATATATATATTAGAATACTGTGATGATTTATTAATCATTTACGATACGTTTGCACACTCGGCAGTGCTCGCCTCAATAAAAATGGTGGTATAAAGGTGTTACGTGAAGTTAAGAATCAGCTGTACGTGTCCTGGCTCACACCGACTCGGTGTGAGCGGTATATCCTCAAAGTCCCATGCAGTGTAAAGACGGTAGGAATCGATAAGATTCCTCTTTGTGACGCCGAGCCCCTAGAGTCTACTCGCAGATTCGGAGTCCCATTTACCACTTATAGAGATAGTGATGGATCCGAATCTGCGAGGTTGCGCCGCTCTTGGGAACTCGACGTCATATATATATATATATATATATATATATATATATATATATTAGTCGGTTTTATTTATTAGTGATTGGCACTTTAGCGGAACGATTTGTTGTGAATGAAGCGATCTAGCATGTCGTAGACGGCCTCCGGGTTAGAGATAAGCACTGCGTGACCCGAGTTTCTCAGCATTACCTCAGTAAAGTTCGCCGCCTGTCGGACAGTACCCCAGAGGCTTACGGGTTGTTCGATCTCGCCAAATGAAGCGGTCTGCCCGGGCCAGTTTGTCGGCGCCCGACCACTCGATGGAGTCAACAAACTCCCGTGTGAAAGTTGTCGCGATGAGGACATCGAGCTGGCTGCTGTAGATCAACACCTGTCCATACGTTTGTAGAGTGACGATATCAGCAAATACAACGTAAAGAGTGCCGAAAAAGAATTGTCAAACGGAGAACGAAACGCATCAAACGCCTGGTGAAAAGATGCCCACATGTCATACTATTTTGCTCTCTATCTCTCTCTAGTATATATATATATATATATATATATTTATATATAGTCTACTCGTGAAAATGATAGAAATCTCTAAATTGAGAAACTGGTAATGCGTGAACATCTATCATCGGCATTCATCATAGTTCTAAGAATCGATAGGAGTGCAGTTTTATACGTATGAGTGTGGCTCTCCGCATGTTTTCTAAGGATAATATATCATGGTCGAAAAGGGGTAAGTAGCTTTTGGTCAACCAAAACGTTGGGAAAATAACCAGTGAGCAACATCTGAAAACGGTTAGTTTATTGTGATACAAATTTCACTCCACTATTTGGCGGCAAGCCTAAATGAATATTTTTGATTTTTTCACTGTGAAATTAAGCGATTGTGGACGGATGACGCATAAAAATTATGTACCTACGATGATTAAAGATTTTGCGATGATTTGCTTACAAATGACAAAACAACGTCGTCATATGCATTCCACTTAATTTACGTCGCGTTCTGAGCTTAATTTTTGTGCAGGTATCAACAATAACCAACATTCGTTCAGTATAAGATGCCGATTTGGCATTGAAATTATTTGAAAGCAGTAAAATAGGTGTAGCTTTCAAAAATCACTGGTAGAAAACAAAAACGTAGTTTGTACTTAGCCAATTACCCGGTAGTGGTCCATGAGTTCGGCGACCCAGGGCTTGATAGAACGCATTCTATCTGTGAACAGTACATTATACACGGTCTCGTTGAAGCTCCAAAATCTCATGTTGCCAACATGAATAGCTCTTCTCGTCTTAGGTGTTTCCACAAATCTCCGATACGGAGCTACGTCGATGCTCAACGGTGTAGTTCGAAGAAAATCGTAGGGATACTTACTCCCTGTGAATTCTGTGTATTTATCTAAAATTTCATGCGCAGATATTGCCGCTTTGTGGTAATCTCCAATAAGTATAAACTCTTTAAGCCTTGACTGTATGGTCTCTATCTCGCTTGCCTGAAGCCTGCTCACAAGTCCGGTCTGTAGCAGAAAATCAGCAAAGTTGATCCATAGAGATTGGATCGCAGTACCCGTTGCCAATCAGCAAACCGGCTAGCTTCATGTTGGCCGTATCGCGATTCTGGTGAATGACGTGAGCTAGGGCGGGTCCAAATTTACCTGAAGGGTAGATTCAAACCGCCGCACCTCGTTAGGCGTTAATCCAATACGTCTGAACGGACGCAAATACAGTTTTGCTTTAATGGACATCTATAGTGCTTCCAGCAGGACATGCTTGCTATGCTAAGTAGTTAAAGCACTACAAACGAAACAAACAGATTCACTATCACTAGACGCAATATCTTACCAGCGTACGACTCTCCTGCTATGTAGAGGTCATTTTTGGAGTATTTGCCAAATATCGTGAAGAACTGCTGGCAGGCTTCAAAAAGGTGCTCTCCCACATCGTGTTGGTTTCTAACGTAACCAGCCTTGGTTGTGGTGAACGAGAATCCAGTCCCCACAGGATTGTCGATGAAGAGCACATGGAACTGATTGACCCACTGATACAGTGCGGCGATGTGCTCGCCCGCTGGGCATGATAATATACGGGCCATGTGTCATAAACACACTATCGAGTGAGGTTACTCCAGGACCTCCCTCCAGCCACAGTATGATCGGCGCAGAGCTTGATTTTTTCTGCAAAAAAACACCACAAGGCTAACATACATCTAACACATACTATTGTGTGAACATTTCTTAACATATGGAAACGGTATTGATTCGTAACAAAGTAATACGGAGTCCGTTTCGGCACATTCTTTTTTTTCTCTATTTGGCGACATACTTTAATTATTGACCGAAATATATCTTCGCGTATACGGTTATTACAGCAAGGCCAACGCACTATGAATGATCCACATTTGGGACATTGGCTAAGACCATGGTTAATAAAGGTAGGGTTTAACGTGTAAGCATGCAGTCAAAGCTTTAACCTTATCAATTTAAATGTGTTTCTAAGAACCAGCAAGCCTTAGCATGATAATAAAACAAAACAAACCTTGCATATTAAATGTCCCACACTCTCATATATTATATATATTTTTTTCTTGCATGTTTGATTCGGCAAAGTGCAGTTGGCTTCCATAAAACTGACTGTTTTATGAGGTCTGACTTCGAATTTTGTAGTGATCATTGTATTGACCAAAGTGTGCGTACTGAATACTCTATTGGTGGATAGTGCACGCTGGAAGACATTTGAGTCTCTCGTGTGTAAGGGATCGGGTCCCTTTCAGGCTCTCTGACGGTGCACTCTCAACACCTGGACAACTTTGTTCGATTTGCTAGCGTCATAATAGAATATAGTTGCGGCGGAAGACGTTGTAGCTCACGGTCCTACGTAAGCCAGCAGGCCGCCGTAGCCTAGTTACAGTGTCAGCGACACTACCACGCAGCAGCAGCAGCAGCGGGTTCAACTCCCGGGTCTGTAAATTATTTTTTTCTTTTTCTTTAGATTTGTATTTTTCTATTTTTTATTAGTGTAGTTGTGTGTCCTGTGTTACGGTTCGCGCGGCATAAACATGCCGAAGTTGGTGATTTCCGGTCGTGATAACCCATCTGATTCGCCGGACATGTCACGGCTGAGGACAGTCACCGCGTGTGTTGAGAATAATACGACGGGAGCTGACAATACGGCAGAGGCGCCTGCATTGCCCATGCCCGACGATGAGATGGAGTACACTGCCACTGGCAACGACAACGGCAGTAATGTGTTACCACATGATCGCGTTGGCTGCAAGCGGTGCAGGCTGCACAAAATTGCTGGACCAGGCTGCAAAATGCTGGTGATATAGTCAATTGCGGTCTGGGTAAAATACTTAAAGATTGCTAATACACTATTTCGTGTGTCAAGCCTAGGAGAGTGCCCCGTATCGGCTGCCTGCCCGGCCGTCACTTCATTTCCTGCTAGGAGTGAGGAATCAGTCCAGTTTTCACTTAAGGCGAAATTGCCGGCCAACTGGCGGAACACGAAGCTACCCAAGCGCGTCGGCTATATCGTTCGCCCCCAGGCGGGAGGGTGCCGCTGACGAAGGTAATCCTTACCTTTTCTCGCCAGCCCCCGGCGTCTGTATTTGTTGGCTACAGATCTCACCCGGTGATCCTAAAGCCGGGCCAAGCAAGGATCTGCGCTTTCCGTGCTTGAAACATTGGTCACCTGGCTGACAAGTGTCTGGAAAAAAGCAATCCAAGAACTGTGGAGGCCCGCATCATACCGTCGACTCCTGTCGTAACGTTCCAAAGTGCGTAAATTGCCAGGGACCTCACCGGTCAGTCGGACTCCAACAGGGCCCCCTGCTTAACTTGCAGGCTTTTTACGTTTACACGCAGAGGTCTGCGTCGACACATAACGACCAAGCACGAAGTGGTTGCCTGTACTCTTGACGACAAGTCACAGACCTCGAACTTTCGGTTTACCGCTGATGGGCTAATCGTCGTTATTCAAGACGTCACTCGTCGCTGGCCGTTAGTCCGCATTTTGTCCGCCAACTCAGTACGTAGGCAAATAGCCGAAATATTCACTAAGGTCCTGTGCTTAGTCGCAGGGAACAACGACGACACGGCCTGGCTTTCTCTGTTCTCCTTTGCGCCAGTTGTGCTTCGCCTCCCCGATGGTGGAAAGGATGACCGGTTATCGTTCGGAAAAACCTTTGCGACTTTGCTTATGGGAGATGGTTTGACGATGGCAGTAGCCCTCTTTCAAACCTACGTCCCCGGCAACAGACAGTTTATACCATCTGGCTAGTTGTTACCAAGCTCTCAGAAGGCAACGCTTCTTTGGCGGCCAGGGTCTTAATGTCAGAAAACACGCTGGCGCAGAAGCCTAGCGAGACGGCTTTGCTCTTGGGTAAGCACCCGCCCGCGCCGTCACCTTTGTTCTGGTCTAGTCCTCCTCACGTGCTCTTGCCATGAACCACATCAGCCAACACTGTTCGGTCTGCCATAAAAACTTTTCGCAAAGCTCAGCCGCGGGCCTTGATTTCATCAGACCACGGCTCTTACATAAGCGTTTTTGTCTCCCGCTCTAGGAGCTTGTGAGTTGGTGCTCCTCCCGCTCTACGAATGGCGACCGCTTATCTTTGGGACCCCGATTTTCGCCCTGAATAAAAATATGCCGGCATGAAGCCCATTGCATGCTCATCTGCAATCCGGAGGCTAGCGGCAAAAGTCGGCATCTTTGACAACAAAGCAGACTCTCATGTGCTCTTGGTGGCCATCAGCTTGGGTTTGCGACACCGGGCTCGGGTTTGGACTCGGTCCTTCCTGGAGTCATGCTCTGAAGCCACCCTTGTGGTCAAGCTTGACTTCAGGAACGCCTTCAATAGTATTCGGAGGGACCACCTATTGAGTGCGGTGAAAGCATGAGCCCCGCAGTTCTTATTCTACCGCATGTTGTCATAATGTCGCAAACTGAGGTGCAGCAGGGCGACCCTTTAGGTCCGCCCCTGTTCTGCCTGGCTATCAAAGAGTTAGTTGACACTCTCGAGTGCCCTCTAGACCAATCGTACTTGGACAACGCTGTTCTGGGTGGCGCCTCCGATGCAGTTTTGAGGAACATTTACAGAATCATCAAGTTCGCTGAGCGGAGTGACCTGGCTCTAAACCTTGCAGTTGTTGGAGGTGCTAAGGACTCTAAAATGCTGAAGGCTCTCCCAGGGTGAACGACTGTCGGCATGGATTTATACCCCTATTCCTGCAAGGAGTTCCGGCTGCCCTCGAGAGGTAGCTGGTCAAGCTAGAAAATAATGTCACGCATTCATTTGGTAGGTTCTCACCAAGACCTCTTTCTTCTGAGATCATTATTTTCGGCCCTACGGCTCAACCACTTGTTTCGAGGTGCAGACTGTTCACTGGTTTCAGGACTTCTTAAACGGTTTAACAACAGCGTGCTGGCTACAGTGAAGGCGTTGCTGAACCTGAGCCTATCGACGAGTGCACGCGAACAAGCAATACTTCTTGTTCTTTGGGGTGGCCTAAGATTACCTGATGCGATTGTCCTATCGGAGATAGCCCTGAAAGCTTCCCTCCACTGGTCTATGCAACAGACTAGAAGCCTCCTCGATTCTGTCGCTTTCACAGACTTAGAAGCCCGATTGGAAACAAGCCACCGAAGAGAAGTTGCCCTGTGCGGCCACGAGCCCGCCGAAGCTGAACACTAGAGAGAATGGTCGACAACTCTATATGAGTAAAGGGTCGAAAACCTTATTGCGAAAAGCGCCACGGACGCCGATAAGACCAGGCTGCGCGCCGTCTCCTCCAAGGGGGCGGCCGCATGGCTCCACGTTATACCCTGTGCCCGGATCGGGGCCCTGTTAGATGGCGAGTCGGTGAGGAGTGCGGTCATACTTGAACCCTGATTTGGGGACGGACCCTGTATTTCAATCAGGGTTCGTCCCCAAACGAAGTCCGACCTGCAGAGACGTCGTCCTGTCAGGCGGACGCTACGGGCTGTCCTGTATCGTCAGCGTCGGTGGGCGAGCAAGACTACAAAGCCTTGAATAAAACCTTCAGCCGATCTTTACAATCCAGTGGTGTGCCGTGCGTGCTGGAACCCGTTGGACTAGACAGGAAGGGCGGCAAGGAATCTGACGGGCTGACCTTAACTCCGTTCGAGAGTGGACTGCATGCTGGTTTGGGACGCGACAGTTACTGTCTCATTAGTTTCTTCAATGGTCACTGCTGGCACGGCCCGGGCTGGTCATGATTCGGCTCTCGCCGAGGCAGGTAAGGTTAGAAACTACCAGAACATGAAGTACCCGTACGGGTTTTACCCGCTTGCCTTCGAGACCCTTGGCGGGCCGGGTCCGTCCACTCGTAGTTTGCTATAGAAGGTCAAAAAGAGGCTGATTCTAGCCAGCGGAGATAAACGAGCGGGTTTTTTTTTAGACAGCGCCTATCGTTGGATGTGCAACGGGGCAATGAGGCCTCGCTTCCGGTAAATGAATGATTACATTGAATAAATGAACTATATATATATATATTTTTTTTTGTCGAAAGATTAAGGCTTCTTCCGACGCGCTGAATCCGTTTAAGCGAAAGGGGGCCTGCAGCTCCCATGGTCTTGAAAGCCAACGGACAAAATTCGTACGGATAATCAGCGCTGGAACAAGCGTCAAAGTCAGGCCGTCAGGTTTTTTCCATCATCCCTCGATAGACCCGGGGGCTCTAGAACACACGGAAAGCCGGCAAATCATAGCGCGACTAAAGGTGTCATTTAAAGCGGAGTGACGTGAATATATATATATATATACTTAAAGAACTCCGTTGCTTTATACACGGACTAAACCATGTATATATATATATATATATATATATGTATATATATATCACAATGGGATTGCTATTATTATTATCAGGGAAGAGTTAATATATATGTATATATTTACATACTGCCTGCTTGTCTAAGGCTGAGCGCTCTGCAATTCAAAAAGCATACTTACCGTTGGGAAGAACCAGAAGAAGTAGTGCGACCCGGTGCTTTCATTAACGGTCAGGTAGCCGGAGTAGCTCAGCCTGCTGTACCCTAACAGAGACCCAGTTTTGGCCTTTCTTTTCGCTTTCCGTAACTGGTTATTTTGAATATACGGTGTGAGAAATAGGGGCTTGCCAAAATTGGCGTTCGGAGAAAGAGGATTCACTGTCATCCCTTCGGGCGGAAAAGCTCCTACCACGCTTGTCAGAAAGCCTAGGAAAAGCGTTGTTTTGACAAACATGTCTTCACCTTAGCGGTGATGCGAGAGAGTCCACTGAATGATGTTAACTGATTACTCCTATCTCCCTAACGAGGCCTGATTACGGGTGGGTCTTCTGCAACACAATCATGCATCGTCCGAAGCACAAAGATGATCACTAATGAGTAATGATCACTCTCGGGCACGGACAGCCGATTACCGTGGGCAGCTGTGCGCGGTCACAATGGTCATGCAAAAATCAAAGACAATTTAATGTTAATTGAAATGATTTTTCAAAGTTTAACAATATATATAATAATATATATATATATATATATATATATATATATATATATATATATATATATATATACAATTCATTTATTCAATGTAATCAATCATTCGTTGTCGGAAAATCGATATGAATATAACTGCAAAGCTAAAATAGTTGTTTGCTAGCGTTTACTAGAGCCGGCAGTACTTGGTTACTAGGGTGGATAGGTTAGTAAACCAAGAGCCAACAAATATGCACTAAATATAGGCGATTAACGTAGTTGTCGATGGCAGAAAGGCCCCATTAAACACGCACAGTGAGCGTGGACCGAACGCAGCCAGCAACCAACGCTAGACTCAACGGTTCCTTCCCGCCGGAAAGACAGAAACTGTGTCGATGGCGCCATGAAATGACCAGGCACCAACGAAGGCAGAAACAGCGGCAGCATTAGCGACGGAACCCCCCGTGGCCACACAAACCGCACCGATGCTGCTGTTAGATGATAACGACGTCCAAAGGAAGACACCTTCAGCGGCAGCAGCAGTAGCGACAGCCGCAACGACCAGGGAGAGGAAGAGATTACGACGAAGCCGATCGGTGACCCGTGGAAGAGCAGCCACTACGGTCGCAATGGTGGATGGCACGAAACAGATCGAAAAGTCAACACAAGCATGACATTGGCGGTGACCGGGCACAGCCGCCGCAGGGATGGGACTAAGGCTGCCATAACGAACAGACAGAATACGTAAAGTACATGACCAGAGGAGGACCTACCAACAGTAGCCGAAAAAATTGCCGCTGAAAGATCGTCTCACGCACTAACGCACGTGCTAATGCGCGTCGTCTTTTCATCCAAAAGAGTTCCTATTCGCGGACAGGGTAGAGCATGTAACCAAGCTCCAGCCCCTTGAAAACTTACGGCTCGAAGCCTGGATTTCTCAGCCAAGGTGGGTGCTGTATCGATCAGAGCTGCTAATCGCTTTTCTTGCAAGGGGGTTATCCAGCTGCTCTGCTTAGTTCCTTTGACGGGAGGGGAGTCGAATAAGGACGTCAATCCGTTGGTCAACTCTTGTAGTTCTACGTTACAGGCTTCCCACCCATATTTATCCAATAATGCCCTAACCCTCTACGTAGCCTGAGTCAACGATGACACGATCGAGGGTCCTGCCATCATGACCGCGTCCGGCATACCTAAGCCGCCTAGAGAGACCGGAAGCATTACCTGATCCCTTGCAACAGCGGTAAGCTGAATATTTAGTATCTCCTCTAAAGTAGCTAAGCTAAGATCGTTGAAGGGCTGTAAATGTTCAGGCGATGATGATAAATTGCACCCTATAACTAGGTGTGTTAACCTCGTGGCTGAAAAGCAAGGTCTAAGGAGAAACAGTCAACAGTGGGCCCCTAATTGGGGTAGTCTGTCTGTGGCAAAGTCCAGTTTGTCCTTCCGGCCGGCTAGTGCTTTTGCAATTCCATCCGGCAACAAAGGCACACCTAGCAGCTCCAGGTCAGCCTTGTCAACAATGCGACAGCCAGGGAGTAGGCCAAGGAGGCCCGTTAAATCTAATGGTTCAATTTCGTTATGGGTTGTAACATATACTTCACATTTGCCCGGGTTCAGGGTAAGGCCACTAATCACACCAAAGTATACGGTGTGTTCAAAAACGTATCGCGACTTTTGAATTTTCGCGGGTTACGTATATTCGAATTTCGATTTTTTGTGGCGTTATGTTGGTACTCATGTCTCTCACTTATGCCGACAAGCTCGGCCATTTTGAATGTTCACTTAATTGTTGACAGCTGCTTTGCTTGCACGTGTTTTGGATCGTCTTCGATTTTTACCTATTCAAAAAAATGGATCAAAGAACCTGTATCAAATTTTGTGTGAAAAACGAAATTAAGTGCGCGGATGCATTCCGAATGTTGACTGTGGCATACGGAGAAGCTACCTTGGACCGAAGCAACGTTTATCGGTGGTACAAAATGTTCTCAGAAGGCCGAGAAGATGTGAACGACGAAGAGCGTGCCGGACGCCCGAGCACTTCAACAACAGACGAAAAAATTAATGAAGTGGAGAAAATGGTATTGGCCAATCGTCGAATCACCGTTAGAGAAGCTGCTGAGGACCTAAACATATCGATTGGCTCGTGCCATTCGATTTTTATCAATGATTTGGGCATGAGACGGGTCGCCGCGAAATTCGTACCAAAATTGCTCAATTGCGACCAAAAACAGCATCGCATGAACATTGCTAATGAGATGTTGGACTCTGTCCGCGACGACCCAAATTTGCTCCAGAGGGTCATAACTGGTGACGAATCGTGGGTTTATGGTTATGACGTGGAAACCAAAGCTCAATCATCTCAATGGAAGCTGCCGCACGAACCAAGACCGAAAAAAGCGCGTTAAGTTCGGTCGAATGTGAAAGTTTTGCTGACAGTTTTCTTCGATTGCAGGGGCGTGGTGCATCATGAGTTCTTGCCACAGGGTAGAACGGTCAATAAGGAATATTACCTGCAAGTTATGCGAAGCAATCCGCCAGAAACGCCCGGATTTGTGGAAGAACAAAAATTGGCTTTTGCACCACGATAACGCCCCTGCTCACACATCGTTGCTTGTGCGCGAGTTTTTGGCCAAAAACAACACACTAATGATGCCGCAGCCACCGTATTCCCCAGATCTGGTCCCCTGTGACTTTTTCTTGTTCCCTAAACTGAAGAGGCCCATGAAAGGACGACGTTACGCTACGCTTGACGAGATAAAGACGGCATCGAAGGAGGAGCTGAACAAGATAAAAAAAAATGGTTTTTTGAAGTGCTTCGAAGATTGGAAAAACCGTTGGCACAAGTGTATAATATCTCATGGGGATTACTTTGAAGGGGACAAAATAGATATTCATGAATAAATGAATAATTTTTGAGAAAACACAAAAGTCGCGATACGTTTTGAACACCATGTATAACCTTTCGAATATCGTCCAGTACTGTCTGCGGCGGAAGGTCTCCGCCCAGAAGGCCGTCATCCAGGTACCAGACATTAAGGGGGGGGATCTCAGTGCATCCACCATTTCCTTGATACACAGACAGAAAAGGGGAGGACCCAGGTAATCGCCCTGCTGAAGACCTGTTTGCGATAGCATAGTGTTATGTAGCATGACCAGATGTGATGACTGACCGTACGCCAAATTCGTTTGGTGAAACAGTAAGGGTGCCCACAACCTGACGGATCGGAGTAGATGGTCTCTTCGAACGCTATTAAAAGCGTTTTGAAAATACAGTTTGACCATCACCGTCGGCCCTTTACGCGATTGCCGGAATGCCCGGGTACAGTGTACTGCCACCTCTGTACCTCCAGGGGTAGCGAATCCAAGCTGGTGGTCGCCAAGAGCTGCTAAAACCGCATCCTTATTATCTTGACAGCCGATTTTGGTTGCTAATCGGCGAACTACTGAAGAACAGGCGATCGGGCATAATGATCCATCTTGCTTCTTTAGTGCAAACATCCGTACTTCGAAGATAAGTGGCATAAAACAGGATGGCGACGAGCCCATCTGAGCACATAAACTACTTTGGCAATGGCGTCAGCTAGTCTCTCAGCCGTACTGCCCAGTGCACCAGACAACAGGTCTAGTTAGATTCCGAGGGGCATGTGGGTGTTCAGCGCGGAGTGCATCCGTATTTTCGTTAATTGGCGCTAGAATATCTTCGGAGCTTACCAATCTAGCTGCACCGGAGATATCGCCTTCCGACAGCTTGACCCTCACCCGTCTGGAAAAGTCATCGTTAAAAGTAGGCCTTAGATACGGATCCCTCGTTCGCCAGGTCCTTAAGCCTTTTACCCGCTGAAAATTGGCGTAGGTTCTTCCTAATCAAGACAGACAGGAACCGAGCGTCCTTGTGAGCTCTAGGAAGCTGCAGCACGACCGGAGCGAAAGAGAACAAAGAGTACCAAGCGTAAAAGTCGTTCTCCTTGGCAACGTTTGAGAAGACGTTGGTAAGTTCCTCCGCAACAGTAGGCCTCACCGATTTAGGTAAAATGCGTAGCAGTTTGACTTGGCGCATGTTTGCCTGAATGTCGACGAGTAGATTGTCAATACCAATTCTTCCGTCAAAGCCCGATTGGATGTGAACGTCCCGGTAGCGGCGTCAGCATGCCTGGCCGATATATGTCTGGCGAGACCCCTGCTCGTGAAGACACGTTTGCAAACCGGACATATAGCCTTGTTGGAGTTATCCAAAACTAGAGACGCATGTGCGGCCTCAGTTCCGTAGTTTGGGTTATTATTATCTGGCATTATGATGTAAATGCTTTTAGCTTCTCTGCGAGTGGAAGGAGAGCCAATAAAGCTTTCAGAGCTTCCGCAATCGTTGCGGTGAGGGGCTTTCTTGTGTGGTAGAAATGCCCCTAATAACTGCAGCGTACGAAGCCCTATCTTTGACGGAACCACCGGGTTTGAACGTCTTCCACGACAGTAGCTGTGACATCAGAACCCTCGGTGATCGATGCAGACGGATGCGATGCCTTAACTTGTTGTAGAGCTCTCGCCTCCATGATGATCCTGTTCCGCTTACGGGGGTAGGCCACTCGCGGACAGGAAGGCGCTCCGGCCACGTGGGGGCCACTACAGTTTAAATACCTCGCCTGTTTCGTGCAACTTAAAGCTAGGTGATCTCCACCTCCACATTTTTTGCATGCCTTTAGAAAAGTGCACCTGTCCGCTAGGTGTCCCACGCGTTGACAATTGTAGCTTAACTTCGGTTGATCGGGCTCAAGAACGACGGAGTGGGTTTTTGTATCCCAAGAAGACAGACACGGGCGGTTGACGGTCAAAGGTCAGGATCACCTTGTTGAGTGGGGTCTTGCCAGCGTGACCTGTCCGGAGTAAAAGTCGAACGTGCACCATACCAGAATCTGCTAGTTCTTGGCATATCTCGTCATCTGTGAACGCAACACCGACGCCTTGAATTCTCGCCTTAAATGAAGTCAGGGCTGGACAGGTTACCGAAACAGGTATCGCCCAATTGCAACCCAACTGCAGAAAGCTGCGTTAGTTTTCTAGCCGCATCCTCTGTGTTGACTCATACGGAAATAGCAGCCTTATTGCTTGATATCTTGCAGTCGGGACAATTCGAGTGTATAGCCTTATATAATTACAATTATGTGCCGTCAGCGAACTCGTTAGAACCTGACTCCTCATTGGTCTTTCTTCGTATGACCACTTTGAAGGTGTTGAATTCACCGCTAGATGCCTCTATTCTTAGCTTGTCCAACTGACGTTGCTCACGAGATATAACATTCTGTTCACGCTTAGACACTACCAGCGTAAACGATTCGTCACGCTCATCGGACACTACAGAGGAACCCTTCCTTCGCTTACACCCTGGTGTTACACCTCCGTCTGAGATTCCCGAAGTCCTGGCACCTGTAGTTGGATCAACTTGTGATACACCACGACAATCGGCCACTCGACAATCGGCGCCATAAAGCAGATCCAGACGCAGGCCGAACTCCTCCACGAATCCCCGCCAAGAAGACGGGACCTCTACCTCGCTATTTTACTAGACGTACGAAACGCTTTTAACAGCCTACCCTGGAGAGTCATCCTGGAGACTCTTCACAGGAAGAACGTTCCCTTTTACCTACGGCGCATTACATCGAACTACCTAAAGGACCGGACAGTACAGTCCCACGGAATCGTTTTTAACATGACTGCAGGGGTGCCACAGGGCTCCATACTTGGCCCCCTACTATGGAACATAGCGTACGACGACGTGCTGCGACTAAGGGACTTGCCCCCCGGGGTCAGCCTCCTAGCCTATGCCGACGACCTCGTCCTTACCGTCCAGGCCCGGACACCGGACCTGCTGCAAAGCCGTGCGAACGAAGCACTTGAAGACGTCGCCCGCTGGATGCAAGCGGCGGGACTCGCCCTCGCCCCCGCCAAGAGCGAGGCAATACTTTTGGTAGGACGGAGAAACTGTCCTGCCATTCACCTTCGCCTAGAAGACCAAGAGATTGTGCTTGTTGACAAGGTCAGGTACCTCGGGGTCACCCTAGACAGGGGTCTCCGCGGCACTGAGCACGTGCGGCGGGCGACGGAGAAGGCAACCAAGACAGCAAGCAACGTCGCACGGCTAATGCCTAATAATCATGGACCACGACAAACCCAGCGGCGAATAATCATGTCCGTGGCCGAGTCAGTCGCCCTATACGGAGCTCCGGCCTGGCCGACCGACACTCTGAAGCTTGCCGTCAACAGGACGCGCCTGCGTCGGGCCCAGAGGGTCGGAGCCCTCAGGGTGATCGCGGCGTACCGGACGGTAAGCGCAGCGGCGGCATTCGTCCTTGCTGGAACGATTCCCTGGGATCTGAAAGCTGCCGAACGCCGCCGCTTATGGGGTAACCCCCAGCGCAAGAAGGACGAGGAGCGTCGGCATACTATCGACATCTGGCAGGAAGAATGGGCCGGCATACTATCGACATCTGGCAGGAAGAATGGGCCGGCCTACAAGAGGGCGCCCCTGGCACCAGTCTCCGCGCCGTTATACCCGACATCAAGGAATGGCTAAACCGCCCGGGGGGTGAACTCACCTTCTACACGACCCAGATCCTGACAGGGCATGGCGACTTCCAGTCCTACCTGTTCAGGATCGGGAAGGCTCCCAGTCCTAAATGCATCCACTGCGGCGACGGACCGGAAGACACTTCAGACCACACGGCACTGAAGTGTCCAGCATGGGCGGAGCAGCGCGTACCTCTACTGCTTCTAATGAAAACACCGGATTTTAACCTACGCGACGTCTGCAAAAAAATGACGGAAACGCTTTTAAACTGGAACACCACAGCCGGAGTCTTCAAAGCCATTCTACAGAAGAAAACGAGCGCCAACTACCTACGGCGCCCCCCCCTCCCCGTGGCTCCCGGGGAACACACCCGCCAGGAGTAGAAGACTCGCCCCCCCTGACTGTTTGATGATATGCGCAACGCAGTTCCCAGTCAGTGTGGGGGACGGGGACATGACTGGTTTTTAGTGGGTTGGAGCCCCACACTACCGGCCCGCATCTGCAGGGAGCTCCCCTGCCGCGGTGCCCGCGTGTGCAACCGCATTTCCCAGTTAGTCCACTATAAAAAAAAAAAAAAAAAAAAAAAAATCATCTTGGGCGGCAATTGGTGTCTCGTTGGCGATTGCGCTCCTGAGCCTGGAGATATCCAAACTTCCAGGCGGCTTACTGCCGCTGGACTCGACCGGCATCTTCCTAAATGTCCAAATGCCTTGGAACAAATAAACGCCAAAAAAGCCACACACAAAATACTTGCCACTCCCGGGAGTTGGACCGGGGCCCAATAACTGGCAGTCAACGACGCTACCACTAGCCTAAGACGACTGCACAGGCTGCTCTGCTTCTAAGCCGTATCGACCGCCGGCCGCAAGTTAGGCACAAGCTTACGGCTAGCGATGACATTGGCAAATCGAACACAGTTGCCAAATTCGAACACAGTTGTCAGAGAGCCCGGAAGGGATCGGAACTCTCTGAGAAGTAACCAGAGTATCTCCGGGCGTATGCGATGCACCGTTCGAACACTCACTATACAAACTCTGGATGATACAATTATCACTACAAAGATCACAGTCAAGCCTCTCGTAGTAATCGATTTTACGGGAGCCAACACGAAACACGACCGTACTCCACCAAATCAAGCGGCGAAAAAAAAACTCACAATTGTATTGTAATAATAATAATAATAATAATAATAATAACAATAATAATGACAATATATTATTATTATTATTATTATTATTTCGTATTCCTAGGGAGAGTGTTAAACACTAATTTACCTGAGTTTTGTCTATCAGTATTCTATGGTGCGAATCTTACAGCTCTTAAGAAAAAAGACAACTCTATAAGGCTCATAGCTTGTGGACTGACTTTGCGTAGGAGTGCTGCAAAGATAGCAATGGCGAAAAATAAGAAGGCAATTCTGACAGCGATCTTGCCACATTAGGATGGAGCGGCTGTAAAAGGCAGCGCAGAAGCACTAGAACATACGCGCGCTGTCTTAGAGATTGAGGGCCAAGTAAGAGTTGTGGTTAATGAAGCTAAGTACTATAATTGAGTTCAGTTATATGCGCACCACATTAATTAAATACTTCTCCATGACCCATTGTTGCAAAATTTAGGTTGAGTGCTTCGGCTACCTAGTTGTGGATGCGTTATTGTGGTTAACCAATGTAATTCTAGTCTCTTTCTGTATATTTCTGCCACATAGTATGTTCCTAATTTTCCATCTCTTTTTCGGAGTGCATTAAATTTGTCCTCATATAATTCGTTTTGTTTACAAGCGCAAGTTTTTTTATATTTTTTAAAGTTCTTTTAGCATCAACTTATAATGTTTACTATTACACTTTTTGACCTTATAAGATAGTCTACTCCTAAAAGTTTGATGGGTAATCGAGAGGTATTGCGTTATACGCTTGTTTGAAAATATTCAGGTTGTCGTCGCTATCATAAACTGTAATTATTATTTTAAAACCTTAGCCAAAATTAGGTCTGCCCCCGTACGTACGTAAGAAAAGCAGGACGACAACCCGTTTGTTTTTGTCGTGGTACAAGACCAACTTACAAATTCAAGACCCAAGTTAAAGTTTTGCGTCCTACACCGTAACCGAATGCACTACAACTCGTGTGGCGTTTTTCGGAGTGGGCACGACTCCAGGCCCGAGGACAGCAGAGGAGAGCAGAGCCGTGAACGTTCCCTTTCCCGTCACCCTTCGCCTCTCACCGACAGCGCTTCTGGCGACATCAGTTAGTTTCCCATCAGTGGGAGTGGCTACGCCGTCAAACACCACAAGTGAAGGCGCAAAACACGCACACGTCCGCGTCCACGATGCTCATTGATGTATGGTAGTAGATCTGTAAGATCTGTGTGTACATATGTGCAACATGTGCCAGGCAACACGCCTTGCCAGCGTGGCTGCTCTGTGTGTGTGACTGTCTGAAGGCAAATCGGAACCTCCGTAGCCGGCAGCCAGTCAAGTATGAAGCAGGCACAAAACTTCGTGAGCCACATAGAGGCAAAAAAGCACGTGCGTGTCAGCAATAAATGATGTGTCGTTCTCATTGCATCCTGGCTCAGTGTCCCTGCATGTGCCCCATGCAGTCTGCTAGAAACGTATTATAAATAGCACTTATGACGAGTAATGCGCCTATGTTATGCAGCGTTTCAGTAAGAAAAGTGCTCCATCTCACGAATTGTCTCGATTGAACAGAAGTTTTTGTTGAGCGCTCTAGTGCTCTATCTACTGAACTTGCCAATTTGGATAACCGCTGTACTGTTTGGCACTAGAGTCAAAGTCAAAGCAACTCTCTAGCCGCGCAAGTGAACCGGGCGTTCTTCAGCGTTCGTTTTGAATACCCGACATCGTCTCACAACCGCAACCACAACCTTCGCAAATAGCTGCCACCACTTTCTAAATAACTCTGAAATATTTCACGTCTTAAGCAAACAGAGACGGGGTCGGGGCCAGTACCACCGTTGGCTGGCATCACCCAAATGTAGCAATAATAGTGCATGTTATTCCATGCTCACTCTGGTTCTCAAAATTCTAAATGCATTATATTGTCGACAGTATTAATCTAGCTCTCTAGCTCTGCTCGTACTTACCTAGGTACAACTCGGTCGTTACACGCTTACGATTTTTCCGTTCAGTAACTTGCAGCTGTCTTGGACATACAGACAGCTGTGGCATATGTTAATAGTGTAAATACATATCATGTATTTACATCATTAACATGTGCCACAGTGTGTGTTTCTATTTGCGACTTTTCGACTTCTTCAAAATCTCCTATATTTAATTTACTCCGTTCATTAAGGCAAGTTATCGAGGGTAGACCGTAGCCGGCTAGACTTTTTTCTTGCCCGTATCATGATAAACTAAGAAGCCTAAGAGAGTAATTCCTATGTATAGAGCCATCTACGACTTTGGAGTTAGGTCACGACGCTGAGGTGGGTTAGCACTGGGTGCCTAAGTCACTACGACACGACAGCTCTCTTAGATATAATGTAGAGCTGACATATGTAGTGTTTGCTATATTATATGATTTACTAGGTAATTTTAAGGTTGCCTATATGAATCGCGATTTCAACGGTGCGGTGAGCAATACAAATATAGATTCGATTTTGGACATTCTTAATAAAATATTTAGAAGCTGAAATATATGGCCCAGCGAATACGGTTTTGTAATATTCTAAGTCATCTACAGTAGGTAGTATTTTACTCTGATCGCTTCGCACCTATCTCGACACTTCTGAGTTTGTCATTGTTGTAGCACTTTGTGCGATGGCCACACTTTAACGCTAATAGTCCAACGACCATCCGCGAATTAAAAACTGACACTTGATCGTGCAGTGTAATTGAGCCTAATTTATGTAACAAAAAGTCAAACAATTAATGTCCCATATACAGCTTGAAAAAACGAATATTATATTTCATTATAAATTACATTGTATTTAACTTGCATATAACTTATCTATAACTAGCATATGTATTAAACCAGAAAACATAAAAATATCTTAGACACCCTAGTTTTTATGTTACGTTAAATATCTCGGACCATGTTTCGAATGCCCTATGGAGACAGCGAGAGAGAAAGATAAATATTTTTGTGTGTGGACCAAAACTCATGGTCCTTGGGAGCGCAGTCTAGTTTGGTATGTCAAGGGACATTCGAGCTTTAAGAGAGTAGCTTTTACTCAAGATGGAAATATTATTGGAATATTGATTTTATCCAGATAGATCCGAGGCGATTGGTTCTCATTGCTGGTTCCTCTTGATAAGGTTATCTATTCTGCTGACTAGTTGTTTTTCCTTCCCCGGATTGATTGGGATGGGGTGGGGAGGCAACTTGACGCTAGCTTTTTTACCCTTAGGCCCCATGAAATCTATCCAGACAAGTCTAGAAATGAATTGTATGCCGGCTGCAAACGCTGTGCGACTTGCCCGTATGATGTGGGCGCAAAGGTAAAAAAAACAAGTTGCAAAGAGGTTCGACACGAAGAGAAAGTGCGCACCCCTGCAAAAAGTCGCTCGAGTTTGACGGCATGATGCAGTATCGACTGATCAAAGATGAAGAAAGAAAGAATAATCAAAGATGAAGAAAGAAAGACCGTGGCGGCCAGTGTGTGCAAGGTTACGAAAAAGAGGAGATGCGCGAAAGGCTAGCGGAGCGGTCGGCGGAGAGGAGTTCAACAGGAGTGCGCCGCCGGCAGAGGCCAGGCGAAACCGTGGAAGAATATGTGGCCGAATTGACGAGAATGAGGAGAGCCAAGTGCACATTTTTGAGCAGGACATTTTACTGGACGAGGCCATTAAAACGCAACTGACGACCGGGACATCCTTACCTAGGCTGTCGAGAGAATCTGCTGCTGCTGCTGATGGAGGATGATGACGACTTAAAGCTGGCCCAATCAGAGGAAATAGGCAGCCGGATCGAGCGAAATATTGCTGAGGCGAAACAACTGGATCGGGAGCGCGATACCATGGTGGCAGTGATGGCTCGACGCCGGCAGCCGGCAACCGAGAACCGTTACGCAGCCGACCAAAGCTGGCCGCGACAATGGGGTAGGGTGGCAACCTGGTGTACATCCTGTGGTAGCGAGATGCACCTGGCTGGGCACCCGGCGTGTCCGGTAAGATTTTGTTCAAATCTATACCCGGTGTGTTAGCTCGGAAGGTAGTATTATTGCACGAGAAGATGGGCAGAAGGTGAACCGAGCAAGATGGCTTAGTGGCAAAAGACTTTGTCTTGCATTCGGGAGGCCTGGGTTTGAAACCCAGACCGGCCATTCCTAAATTGGTTTTCATGGTTCCTAATTTAAACAGGGTGAGTGCCGGAGTGTGGTAAAAATCGACCATAATCGAAAAAAACGTGGAGCACAGATGCCTCAATAAAAAAAGATGGTGCATTACCATTCACCCCCCCCCCCCCCATTAAAAAAATTATATATACGGAGAGTACAGTGACAATAGAAAATTAGAAACATGTAAGTGAAGTATTAAGTGGCAGAGTACGGAAAGTAAAGGAAACGGAAGTGGTACTCAAAAACATATAGTGGTGAAGAGATTAATGTATTAGGTGTGGTGGCATGTACAACTGAACTACGAGAGAGATCTGAGAAATTGGTGGTGTTTGTGGTACAGTAGGGATAATCGGTTTTAGGACGTGACGCCTTAGGCTAAGCTTGTAGTGTATGTGGATTGTAGGGCGCAGAAGTGTGCAGTGGATGGAAGGATGATTGCTTTAGTGAAAGAGTATCAGGAGTTGTTTTCAGGTCAACTGGGATTAGTAAGGGGTTGTAGACACCGAGTGAAAGTGAAACAGGGTGTTAGGCCAACTCAACAAAAATTAAGACGACTACCTTTAGCAATAGAGAAAGCATTTAAAAAACAAATTGATCGACAGGCTGAGTTGGGTGTGATTGATTGGTGACAAAGAAAGGAGGTGGTCTAAGACCTTCTGTAGATTTATGGCGGGTGAACGAAGCTATAATATATAATACGTAAGATATGGAAGTTAGAAATAACATTTAATTTAAAGTGTGTAATTGGGGTGGACAGAGTGCATTTCGTGGGGTTCAGCATACATCAGGATGGGGTTATGCCATGTGTAGATAATTTCAAGGCAATCAGTGAACTAGCAAAACCAAGGAATGCAGTACAAATGAGATCAGTGTTGGAGGCAGCGAATTTATATACTAGATGCGGCGGTGGCTTAAGCGGCTAACGCGCTGTTCGAAACGGAGCGTTGCCATGGCAATCACGGTTAGCAAAAACATCGCTAGTTCGAGCCCTGGCCGTGCTGGTAGAATTTGTTGGGCGTTTTTTTTTTAGGTAACTGGTAAAATGCGTTATGCACCCACTAAAATCCAGTCGTCCTCTTTGCCCCTGGACGGGGGGTGGCCGCAGTACTGTCTTCTCGAGATTACTTCACCTGGCCACTCTTTTTGCTATGTAGGCTGCTCGGCTTTGTGCGGCAGTTATTTTCGTCTCAGAGATACCTTGTGCGAATCTTCTTACTAGAATCCACGATTTGTGATCTTTGAGGAGCGCCTCTACAAGGGCCTGGCATGTCAGAGGGTTCTGCAGTCCTAGGTTCCGGGACAATAGCTCTCGCTCAGTGTCGAAGAAGGAGCACCGCTCATAGCAGTGCCTAACATCATCCGGCTCCCCCGAGTTGCACATGCGGCATACAGGGGAGTCAGTTTTACCGATGCGGTGTAGGTACTGCTGAAAACAGGCACCATGGCCTGTTAACAGTTGCGCGAGTGGGTAGGTAAGCGAGCCGTGTTTGAGGCTGTACCATTTTTTAAGATCAGGAAGTATTGATCTTGTCCAATATCCAGGATGGCCCGGCTGGACTGCTTCCGATTGCTGGCTCTATTCGCTTAATGTGTTGGTTCTGCTAACTAGTGTGCCCTTCGTCAGAACGTTGATTACAGGGTTTCTTGATGCTAATTCTTTTACTCTTAAGTCTCAGGGAATTTGTCTAGAGAGGACCTGTACGGCTGCTGTGGAAGCCGTGCGATTTGCTCGTGTAATGTTAAGCGCCATAGGTCTTTGGGTCTTGTTGAGGAGGCGACGTGTTGTAGCTCTTGTAGTCGTGCGTTCCCATAAGGGTGCGGCGTATAACGTGATGCTGTCTATTACTGATGCTAAAAGTCGGCGTCGAGAGTCGCTTGCTCCTCTGGTCCGTGGGAGGATTTTCCGTAACTCTGCTGAGGCTTTGGCTGCTTTTATAGCTGCATAGCGCACATGAGGTGTTCCTGTGAGAGCTCTATTCAGGATCACGCCCAGGTACTTGACCACGGGCGTGGGTGTTATTGGATGGCCTTCCAGGTTGTAAATTTAGGTTGCGTGGAGAACGCTTCAGACCGTTTAGAAGGATTGCTTCCGTTTCTTGTGAAGCCAGTTCAAGGCTAAGCATGCGGAGGTGTGCGTCTTTGGAAGCGACAGCCCAAGCGGTCTCACAGACCAAGGCTGTGATAATCCGGGACCTTTTTTTTTTTTTTTTAAGGGGGCTGGAAAATGCATTTACGCACACTCGCCAATGTTTTGGCGGGTAGTGTGAGACTAAACGCAGGAGAGAGAGTACGTGACTCAATCTAATTCCAGCGCACTACCCACTAAAAACCACCCCCAAGAACCCCCTCCTGGTTCGGAATTGTGAACCATTACTTCGAGACCAGGAGAGGGGAGTCTCACGCTCTAATCCTCTCCATAGTCTGTGGGTGCCACCCGAGCAGGTAGGACCTGCTGGGTTAAATCTTGGAGGTTCCGGGCGACGAATCGCGGCCGACGAATATTCTCTAGCCGGATCTTTTCGCGCATGAGCCCATCGAGGTACTTTAGGCCAGCACCCCAGTTAGTCGTCGAATCGACCATGTGTGTGACGATCGCCTGCGCGGTAGATGCCCGTAGGGTGAACGGTGAGCTATCCCGGTACGCAGATAACGCCGTACACGCCTCAATGGTATGCGCGGCATCATCGGGCACCCCGGCGTCGCAGAGAACACATATGTCCGTCACTGCTTTCCCGATCTTCATCATGTACGCCTGGAACTGGCCATGTCCGCTCAGGGCCTGGGCAGCGTAGTATGTCGTTGGTCCCTGTGCCGTGTACCACTTGCGCAAGTCCGTGATGATGGAGCGCGTCCACGTACCTCTTGTGTCTCCGTCCAGCGGGTGGGTCCACATCTCGACCCAAGCGGCGAGTGTGGCCTCTCGAGCCTCAATCCACGATATCTCCCCGTTTAATCTCCGTCTGCTCCTCTCTTCCGCCAGCATGTCCCATGGAAGCAGGCATGCGAGTACAAGCAGGACGTCCGTGGAAACCGTCCGGTACGCCCGGCTAACCCGTATTGCCACGCTCCGTTGGGAGCGGCGCAGGGCCTGGCGGGCCGTGACCGATCTGAGTGCTAAGTCTGCCCATACTGGTGCGGCATAAAGCGCGACCGCTTCTGCAACAGCAGCTAGTAGGCGCCGTTTGGGATTTGACGCGCCTCCCTCCCGGGGTAGTATACGGGCCAGATTGGCCGATACTCTTGCCACCTTTTGCGTGACCTGCCTGATATGTGGTAGGCCAGTTAGACCTGTGTCCAGGGTCACCCCTAGGTACTTGGCGTGGCGGGATGGCGTTAGAGCGTGCCCGTTGAGCTCCAGGGATATAGGCCGTGTCCGCCTGCGGCCGGTTAAGAATAGGGCCTATTGATATTGCGGACGTCCAGCAATATCAATAGCACGTAGTTGCGTGACCAGAGTGGCCGCTGCTGCTCGGCGCGAGCCGCCTCTATGACTCGCTCCACGGCGTCAAGGGTGGATCGGCCCCTGCGAAATCCGTTTTGGTTATTTGAGAGGGCATCTCTCGCCTCCAGTTCGTCGTTTAAACGCCGAACGAGCACGTTTTCGACTAGTTTGCTTACAGCGTCGAGTAAGCATATGGGGCGATGCGCTGACGAGCCGGGTGAGGCGTTCGGCTTCGGTATCAGTACTAAATGGGCACGTTTCCACTGGGTGGGAAAGCGACCCTCTACGAGCAAGCGTGACACTAGCTTTGCAAGAGGCTTGGGATAGGATCGTGCCAGCAGTCGCACCACGTCCGGTGGGACCCCGTCCGGGCCCGGGGCTTTACCCGGTGCTAGCCGCTCCGCCGCTTCTATTATGTCCTCTGTTGTAACATCCGGGATCTGTTCAGGGTCAACGGGAATGCTGGTATGAATGCGGGCCGGTTGTTGCGGAAAGAGCTTGAGAACTACCCGGCGAATTTCTTCTGCCGGGAGAGGTGGTGGTGGTGCGCGGAGCTTGCCCATAACGATCCGATAGGGAAGACCCCACACGTCCACCTCAACCGAATCCACCAAGGCCTTCCAGGATTCGACTTTTGCCTGCTGAATGAGCTTTCGTAAGTAGAATCGATGCGTACGATAAAGGTCCCCTAGGCGCTCAACCCTGGCAGTGGCATCTGCCAGAGGGTCGACATTGTGCCCCTGTCGTCTTCGTTTCGCCAGCCAAGAGCGTGCACGTGTCAGTGTGCGGTTCGCACGTAAACAGTCTACACGGGCTGTCTGAATAACCGAGCTCCACCAAGGTTTAGCAGGCCGGGCTCTCGTGTCGCCACGTCTGGCTGGGCCCCCGGCCGCCCGGCAGGCAGCCGTCAGGATTTTAGCCAGGGTATCCGCGTCTAATGAAGTGTCCGCCAAGCGATTGAACCGGTTTCTAAAGAAGGTCTGGAGAGCCTTTTTGTTGATGTATCGCATCTGCCACGTGCGCCTCCGCGTATCGGGACAACTCGTGATAGGTGAGACCAATTCAAACGTTAGGTAGCGGTGGTCGCTTAGGGTTTCCTCATTCTCCTGGACTTTCCAGTTTTGTATCTGCCACAGAGCGGTCGGGTCCGCAAAGGTGAGGTCTAAGAACGATGTTTGACCTCGGCGCGCAAACGTAGGAACATCGCCGTGGTTGGCCAAGGCCATGTTGTGCTCGGACATCCAGTCAAGAAGAGTCACGCCTTTGTCGGTAGCGCGGCAACCCCCCCAGGCAGTGTGCACTGCGTTAAAGTCTCCCGTGATGAGCAGTGAGTGTTTTGGGTATCGTTGAGATGTTATTGACACCGATAACCTATCCAGGTAGTCCTCCAGGTCTTGCAGAGTTTTATTAGGTGAAAAATAACACGAATATACAACGAGATTGCTATGTGGAAGGTACGTCCACACAAAGCCTTCCGCATGACCCCAATCGGTGAGGGAGAGCATCACGTCTTGACGTGTCCACCAAATGGCCACGTTACTTTGGTCATCAGTGTACATGTTAGGTGTAGAACGGGAGATGTGCACATTTGGTTCTGTTATGAGACAGAGACCCACCTGGTGCTCTGTGGTGTATGCGCCCAGCATGTCGTGGGCCGCCCGGCACCGATTGAGATTTACCTGGAGAAACTTGATCATTACTCTGCCTGGGGGATTTTAACCTGGGGGGCATTGCCCACCTTTTGCCAGTCTTCCGTCGGCGCGAGGGTCCTACGGCAAAATTGTTGCCGGCCCCGATTCGATGGCGGTTCAGCGCGACTAGACGCTCCTGGTAAAGCGTCAGGCCTGGGCTGAGCTGTAGCCCCTGTTTTCGACTCTCCAGATGAAATAGGCTCGTTCCGCTTACGCGACTCCTGCAGCTGTGTGCGGTATGAAGGGCAGGCCATACTGTCGGCTCTGTGACCCGAGACATCGCACACGATACAGTGTGTCGTCTCGGCCTTACACGCAGCCGCCGCATGACCTGGCGATCCGCATCGGCGACAGAGGCGGGCGGTTGTCTTGGGTGCCTCGCAGGTTGCCGCCTTGTGGCCGGGTCTCTGGCAGTTGAAGCATGTGTGTAATCTCTCCCAGACCTCGGGCCTGCACCTACTGCCCGCAATCAGGATAGATTGTTGAGCTTGAAGCCACCTGGCTGTAGGGGCCGTCACCTTAAGCAGCGTGTACCAGCGGGTCGTGGTGCGGCCCTGGCGTGGGTCACTCGCCACTATGGGAACTGCCTCGGTGGCTCCTAGTAGCTGACGGATATCTGCCTCTATCCTTTTAGCGCTGACCAGAGGATTAATGCCCCATAAGGCCACTTCTCGCATGCCGGCACCCATTCGACTGTCAGCCTGATGGCCGGTTGCTTTGCTGATGCTATCGGCTAACTGAGCCCCAAGTTCATGGGTGATGCCCCGTAATCGGATAATGACGTCACCGTCACCGTTCCTAACGAGGCCGCTCACGGCCGACTCCACCTGTGCATTATCCGCCAGGTGAGCTCGGAGGCTCTTTACTGTGTCGGCCCAGGTCCGGCCTTCTCCGACCCTGACCCTGACAGACATTTGTCCCGCCAGGGCCGAGGCCGGTGGAGGGGCCCTACTCGCATTTGCTGGCAGCCGACCCCTTTGCGGCGTGTCTGCCCGGCAAAGCTCTATAAGGCCGTCCCGTGACGACTGGGACACAAGGGCCGCCAGAATCCTCTGCATTGGTCCTGATCGCCACTCATTTGCAACGTATAAAAGAGGGGGTTTCGTGGTCGCTGAGACTGAGAGCTGGGTCATGCGCTCGATAACAGCGCGAAACAGTGTAATCGCAGCCTCATCGCAGGGTTTGTTGGGATGTAGAATGCCTACGACAAGGTGACGATTCTCGCCACCGTTGCCTGGGGTCCCAGCGAGTGACTCCCAGGTATCTGTGGTATGCAACACCGCCGCCGTACCTGGGGGCTGTGTAAGCAGCCGTGGTAAAGAGGGGAATTGACCGGCGAGGCCGGCAAGTACCTCTGAGTCAGCCTTTGCTCCCGGCACGACCAGCACGCCCCTCACTTCCCTGAGAGAAGTGATTCCCTCCGAAGATGAGGGAACCTGCCGAAGGGAGCCTGGGGGCCAGAACAGGCCCGTTAGTTTGGCAAAGTTTTCAGCCGTCGTCGCTGCCGAGATACGCGACTCTAAATACACTCGGGCAGCCTCAGGGTCCGCCGGAGCACATCGCAGGCAGATTGCTAAAGGGTCCGAGGATTGAGAAGGCCGCGCCAGCAACTCATCTCGTTCCCTCTGCACCGCCTCCAATGAGCTCCGGAGGCTCCCGATCCTCTCCTCCGCGTCCTTTAGCGAGGTCCGCAGAGAAACCTTGAAGGAATCCACTGCCGTTTCGACCTTGTTGAGATCCAGGTCCAGCTTCTCTTTTAGCTCAATTCTGGTGTTTCTTAACTTGCAGGACTCTACCACTGTCCTGACATGTCCTTTGAGGACCGTTAACGCCCAGCCGTATGCTACCTCCGCGTCAAAACCTTGTTTGAGATTAGCCTCTGCGCAATCCGTCATCCCTGTTGCGAAGGTCGTCTTGGGTGTCACGGTGTGTTGTTCGACGACGTCAGAAACGCGTTTCTTGTCAGAATGAATTCCCATCGTAGTATCCGATGGACTTTTTCGAATGCCGAGAGACTCGACGCACGAGTTATCCATCTCCATCGAAGATTCTACATCGTCAACGTCTATGGCGGGACGGTTTAGCTCCGCTACGGGAGCGTTGAGGTCGCCCCTTATGTCCTCGCTGGTAGGCACCGCAGGATCAGGGGGCGGCCTCGCGTGGCTCGACGACGGCCGTACGGGCATTGTACCTCTTGTTCCCCCAGATATCTCGGGAAATGTAGCAGGTATTGTTGCAAGCGCCTTAGATTATGCTACGTTTGAGCAAGTCTCTTACGGTGGCGAAACGGCAAGGCGATATCTATAGCCGTTCGCTATCAGAGTTCTTGAGAAAGAAACAGTAGCAGCGTTGCCGCATCTGTCTGGCCTGCGTCTCGCCGGGTAGGCGGACAAGGCCGGCAGTGGCGCCGCCCTGGTGGCCACAAATGGAACTACAGGTCGACACTTAGCTCACAGCGGTTACGAGATGCGGACATGCATCCGCGTAGCTCCGCGGGCTCTGCGCACGAGACGCGGGTGTCAAATCACACAGATTACACTACGGGTGTCAAAGCGCACAGATCACACTACGAGTGTCAGAGCGCACAGATCACGCCACGGGTGTCAAAGCGCACAGTTCACATCACGTGTGTCAAAGCGCACAAATCACATCACGAGTGTCAAAACGCACAGATCACATCACCTAGCACGGATGTCACGATAACAGCAAAGTCTAGTAGACCAAAAGTGTCGCGGAGCGGACGTCCGTTCGCGGCAACGATCAGCACGAGACTGTATAATCCGGGACCTAGATGAGTCCATCGAGCCAAAATACATCCTCAAAGCGCTTACCAAGAACGGAGCAACGAAAATGGCTTTTACCTTAAGCCCGCTAAAGAAAACCCGGGCGGGTGACTTTTCGTGCATTTGTTGGACGTGGTTGTCATTGCCTTGCTGCTACATACCTCTGCTGGAGAAAGCCTATATAATTCCAGTACGAGAACGCGATGACGATAGATGCATTTAGACGCTATCGTGCCACAGGCAACTTAGCCCATTACGAGCGTCTAAAATGTAGTTGTCAGAGCGTTAAAAAAAATGTTTGGAAGAAGAAAGGCCAGGGGCTTATGCTTCCTGTACATTAACTGAAACACAGCAAAAATATTTGACAGATGAAAAAGAAGCACTGGCTTGTCTCTTTGCGATAAAACGGTGGCGTATACATATTTATTTGGACGACGATTTTAACTTCGCACAGACCACTCAGCACTGGTCACTTTGTTAGGAGCAAAGGGGACGGGAAGAGCACCAATGCGTATTGGGCGCTGGGTTGAGCGACGACTCCGGGGATATCATTTGTCCGTTTAACCATATTCAAGATATGCTACGTCACGACGACCAAGTGCTAATAAATTTAAAATAAATGACCCAAGTGAGATAGTGGTATCTTGTTTTACAGAGGAGGTAAAACCATTGAGTTGGGAGGGAATTGCACGAATGTCTAGGGTATATTTCGAGTTAACACAGGCGCGGAAATGGATGTGACACAGAAAGCTCTCGCTGAAGATAGACTGTGGGCCTCAGTGATACATGAATTGTCGGCAAATCAAGGAGTGCTAATGCGTGGGGCCAAAATTGTGCTGCTCTGATTCGAACGACATCTTGGCCGAAACAACCGTGGACGAAGTTGGCATTAGACATCCGCGACCTGACTTGCTAGTGGGAAGACTACAACGATTTGCAATAGTAGTCATCGACTACTATTTAAAATGGGTGAAAGTGGAGCTAGTCCAAGAAGCGACTACAAAAAGATAGTGGATTTCCTGCACAGGCTATTGTCGGCCCATGTGAACTCGATTGAATGTGGAGGACCCGATGGAACCCGCTTGAAATGATATACCAGTAAGTGAACATACAGAATAACGCCAGCGGGTACAGAAGAGGTATGCTGATCGGCGTAGAGCAGCCACGAACAAAATATTGAGTCGAGGACAATAGGTGCGCATTAGACGGCTAATAGTAAAGAAAGGAGAAGAAATACATCCTGACTGGCTGACGATTGATTATGGCACCGGAGCAGACCAGTGTCCGCCAAATTAATGCAGTCACCCAGCGAGGGTCTTGGAATGTTATTAAGAGGCAGCCTAAAGTCCTAACTTTATTACTTTGTGCTCCCGTAAGTTCAACCGTCTGATAGCTTTTCGAAGCGCAGTTAGTCGTTTGTTGTAAAAAATGATGTTAAGGTGAGCAACGACGCGTTAAACACAAAAAAAAGCCTGTAGAAAAAAGCGAAAACGTGTTGCCTTCAGTTCATCGCCGTAGATCTTGTACAATCTTTTGCTGGACAAGATCGTTTCTTGTAGCATCAAGGTGGCTTAAACAGCGGTAACAAGTATATTCAAAAAGCTGTTCCCTTCTTTGCTCTCTAGAGCTGCCGGAGGAGAGATGGGAAATGACTCGAACAAAGCTGCTAGAATCGCTTTCCTTGAAAAAACATGCAACACTCAAGTGAAGCTACCTTGCGCGATGCACTTTATACGCTATCACGTAACCAATGTGTAGAGACGAGCAAAAACGACATATATGGACGCTGTATCTGGGTGTACCGACAGAGGCCCCGGGTAGAACAAGTGGGGGAGTTGCTGTATTGTATCATGGCAAGCTCTCTGGCACAACAAAACTGCTCTTAGTCTATGGCGCACTCTAACTGTCTGTTACATCACTTATCTCTGTAGTAGCGGCAAGCTTGTTCCATTTAGGCAATGAATCTCGGATAAGTACTCAGTGGTATTTTTAAAACTCAAGATGGGCAGAAACAGCAATTCATGAAGTCATATGAATTTCGATTCCTCTTGAGGACGTAAGTAGCGAAGCCGGGTAACCGACAGGTTTGCCTAAGGTAAACGCTTAGGACTCCCTACTGGAAGGGTACTTCGCAAGGTGTTGTCGAACGATTGAAGCGCATCCGGTTTGGTGTATCCTGGAAAGCAACGAAGAAGGTACAACGGTCTCGGAATTGACAATCTCCGCGTATTATGTAGAGTGAGCATCCAAGACGTGCAGTCGAGAGCACCAGCAGAAGATTGCACACTATTCAAAGCACAGAGCCGTGGTGGGGGTCCTCTTAAAAGGCAAAGAAAACCTTGTGGTTGGCGTCATTTAATTAAGTCCTGATACAGCCTAAAATTCCTTTGACCGTCGTTCAGGAACCACGGCTGAGGTTCGGTAGAAAGGCGCGCTTGAAGCTCGTGTATAGCGACGCTACGTAGGAATGACCCCTTCAGTTGCCTGGCATTCTCCTTCCTCATCGCAGACCTAGCCCGCCATGTGCGGGAGGAGTTTTAAAACGCCGTTGTCGTCATGTATGCGGATGACATAGTCGTTGGCCCACAGGGACCGTGGTGCCATTCGTCGAATCGTTGATGTTTCCGACTAAACGGAGTAGTGTCAGGCCAAAGGCAATCGGTCTGATTGGAGCGAGATGTCGTAGAAGACACAAAACACGAAATCCGGCAACTTTCCATTAATAGTAAGATAGACGAAGCGCGTACTAGGTTAAGGAGCAGTCGGTTCTTGTCGTTGTTTTCGCTGATAAGGTCTTTCAGACAACGCGGCCGAAGGTCATCGGAACCACCGCCCAAGCTGTTAGGAAGCTGGCGGTAATGAACACCAGACACGGTGATTTTATGGGTCTGCGCAGCATACATGAAAGGCGGGGAAAAGAATAAATCAGGTGAATTTGGAGAATGTTTGAGGAGCATCCCAGGAGCATCCGTGAATTAATGTGAAGGCCGTCGTTGTTAAAATATGTCTTCACCATTCTACCGATTTTGCGGATAGCTCCAAGGTCGCGATGGACGATCACAACATCATCCGCGTATATGACAACAATAGCATTTCTAATGATACTCACATGAAAAGCTAAGTCAGCTATTAGTAGAGCGAATATTACACAGCTAAGTGGGTTTCCCCGTGAGGTCTCCACATTTTAGGTGTCATCATTTCATATATCCACTTTAGAAAGTTCTCAGCAAAGGAGCTAGCAAAAACTTGCAGAAGAGAACCACCCACTCCAGCGTTTAAAAATGAATCGACTTATAGGTAGCGGGGGCTTTGTTGGAGACGGCGTACAGAGATACCTCGGGTTTTGCCAACGCTCGCTCCACTTTCGACCAGAGAGTCCTCGGATCGCATCACGTGTACCTATACCCGAGTTCTAGATTCTAATCATATTACATTTTAATATTATATTAACTTAAGTATTTTTCTTGTACTTCTTAAAACGTATTTAAACTATGGATTCTTAAAATAACGCGTTACTCCGTCCAGCCTGACACAGACAGAGCGTTCGTGCTATTTTATGCATACGCCGTATGCCTCCGAAGGTCAGTATGTGTGTATATATATAATTTTTGCTTACTAGATTTTTTATATATATATATATATATATATATATAAAAAATGTTCTAGTACAGATGGGCTTGTCTCCTAGAAGATGTTCATTTATGACGTAGACGCAGCAAATGATATATATATATATATATATATTAGTCGGTTTTCTTTATTTACTAGTGATTGGCACTTTAGTCGAACGGCTTGTTATGAATAAAGCGGTCTACCATGTCGTAGATGGCCTCGCGGTGTGTGAGAAGCACTTCGTGACCCGCGTTTCTCACCATTACCTCAGTGAAGTTCGCCGCCTGGCGGACGTACCCCAGAGGCTTACGGGTTGTTCGATCTCGCCAAATGATGCGGTTTGCCCGGGCCAGTTCGTCGGCGCCCGACCACTCGATGGAGTCAACAAACTCCCGTGTGAAAGCTGTCGCGACGATGACATCGAGCTGGCTGCTGTAGATCAACACCTGTCCATACGTTTGCAGAGTGAAGAAACCAGCCAATTCAACGTTAGGAGGGCCGAAAGAGAATTGTCTAACGGAGAACGAAACGCATCAAAATGTTAGTCTGATAAAGAGAGGCCGACATGTCATTTTGTATTTTCTTTCAATCTCTCTCGTTTGTAAATACAGGGTCATTCGTATCAAAATGTACTTCTTTCGAGATTTGATAGAACTCGGCAATAAAAATAATTTTTCCCTATGGAGGGAGGACGCCGAAACGTCCTGTTTAAGAAAGAGAGTGAAATTTATAAAGGTAGTTATTCTCCCTTTTTTCACCTATATAGTTGCACGAAATCTACGTTTGCGAGAGAACCAGTTTGGCGGAAAATTCTGTGCGGAAGGCACTTCTTATTAGCTTGCGTAGCGAAAAGCGAATAGCCAGATTGATGAAAGTCATAAAAAGTCGATATGTTACGTTAACGCCTTTTTGTGAAAAATCGTAACATTTTTCCATTACGACCAAACATGTCTCACACAACAGCAAATTTAATGCCCACCATTCTCGTACCAAAGTAATGGTGCTGCGTTACGTAGTTGTCAAGTAACTAAGCTTTTTCGATAGTCATATCGAAATCGAAGGCATGCATACTTACATAGGGTGTATGAGAAAGTTAGACACAATATTCGCTTTGTACTACGCAAGCTAATGAAGTATTCTTCGTTGTGCAGAATCCTCCGAACATGCCGATATGATTAGATCCTTCATGCGTTGACTGGTTCTCCCGTAAACGTAGATTTCGCACAACTATGTAGGAGAAAAAAGGCAGAATAACTACCTTTATAAACTTTACTCTCTATTTCTCCTAAACAAGACGTTTCCGCGTCCTCCCTCCATAGGGAAACATTATTTTCTTGCCGAGTTCTA
Source organism: Dermanyssus gallinae (assembly GCA_003439945.1). Lineage (NCBI taxonomy): Eukaryota > Metazoa > Arthropoda > Arachnida > Mesostigmata > Dermanyssidae > Dermanyssus > Dermanyssus gallinae. Next base: position 283,705 of record QVRM01006096.1, read on the forward strand.
TCAAACCTCGAAAGAAAAACATTTTGATACGAATGACCCTGTATATATGTATAAATATATATATACACTACACCCCTACACTGGACCCTTCGTAATAGTGCACACGTTCGCAGGGACCCAAATGTCATGGTCCGACCGTAAATGATTGATCAGACATTGACCAAATAAAAAAATATAGTTCTAAGCATCGCTTGAGTGCAATTTTCTATGTGTAAGTGTTTCTAAGGATGAAAAAATATAGTAGATAGCTTTTGGTCAACGAGAAACGTTTGGAAAATAACCAACCTCTAAAGGCGGTTAGTTTATTTTGGTAGAAATTTCACTCCATTATTTGGCGGCAAGCCTAACTGATTAACTTTGATTTTTTCACTGTTATATTCAGCGATTGTAGAGGGATCACGCATAATAAATGATGTATCTACTGTGATCAAAGATCTCGCGGACGTCTCGTTCGGAACTTAATTTTTCTGCGGGGTATACCGTTTCTAGCTTCACGAAACAACAAATATTCTTTATACAGTATAAGATGTCGATTTGGCGTTAAAATGATTTTAAAGTAGTAAAATAGGTCTAGAAAACTCAACTTTCAAATGACAGTGGTAGAAAACAAAAACGTAGTTTGTGCTAAGCCAATTACCCGGTAGTGATCCATGAGTTCGGCGACCCAGGGCTTTACAGAACGCGTTCTATCTCTGAACAGTACATTATACACGGTATCGTTGAAGCTCCAAAATGCCACTTCGCCGACATGAATAGCTCTTCTCGTCTGAGGTGTTTCCACAAATGTCCGATACGGAGCTACGTCGACTTCGAACGGTGTACTTCGTAGAAAATTGTAGGGATACTTACTCCCTGTGAGCTGTACGTACTTATATATCATATCATGCGCCAACTTTGCCGCGTTGTAGTAGTCTCCAATAAGTATGAACTCTTTAAGCCATGACTGCATGCCCTCCAGCTCGCTCGCCTGACGCTTGCTCACAAGTCCGGTCTGTAGCAGAAAATCGGCAAAGTTGATCGCAGAGATTGGATCGCAGTACCCGTTGCCAATCAGCAAGCCGGCTAGCTTCATGTTCGCCGTATCGCGATTCTGGTGAATGACGTGACCAAGGGCGGATCCAAATTTACCTGAAGGGTAGATTCAAACCGCCAAAGACGTTAACGCATTATTTAAATCGACGCAAGCAAACACAGTTGGGCTTCAATGGGCACATATAGTGATTCCACCAAGTCGTTCTCGCTATCTAAGTACATCGAGCACCACAACCGAAGGATACTGAATCACTGTCGTTTAGTCAGACGTGATATCTTACCAGCGTACGACTGTGTTGCTATGTAGAGGTCATTTTTGGAATATTCGCTAAACATCGTGAAGAACTGCTGGCAGAATTCAAAAAGGTGCGCTCCTACATGGCGCTGGTTTTCCACGTAACCAGCCTTGCTTGTGGTGAACGAATAGCCAGTCCCTACAGGATTGTCGATGAAAAGCATATGGAACTGGTTGACCCATGATACATTGCGGCGACGCGCGTGCCCGGTGCGCTTGATACGATACGGGCCAACTTCCATAAACAGACCATCAAGTGAGGTTATTCCAGGACCTCCTTCCAGCCACAGTATAATCGGCGCAGAGCTTGATATTTCCTGCCAAAAAAAAAAACACCACAAGGCTAGCATACTGATACATACTATTGTGTGAGCATTTCTTTACATCGAAACGATATTTATTTGAAACACTATATTACGGAGTTGTTTCGGCACATGTTTTTCACTATTTGGCGACATATTTTAATTATTGACCGAAACGTTCTTCGTGTCTACGGTTATTACAGAAAGGCCAACGCACTACAAAGGATCCACATTTGGGGCATTGGCTAAAACAATGGTTTATAAAGGTAGGTTTTAACGCCTAAGCATGCAGTCCAGCTTTAACCTCAATCCATTTAAATGTTTATCTGAAAAACAGCGAGCCTTAGCGTAAAAATGAAACAAAACGAATATTGCTTATTATATGGCCCACATATATATATATATATATATATATATATATATATATATATATGAGTGTGGGTAATTTAAAAGGCACGGTTTGTTTTATTTTATTATCATGATATATATACATATATATACTGTCTGCTTTTCTAAGGCGGAAAGCTCAGCAATTCGAAAAGCATTCTTACCGTTGGGAAGAACCAAAAGAAGTAATGCGACCCGGTGCTTTCATTAACGGTCAGGTAGCCGGAGTAGCTCAGCATGTTGTATCCTAACAGATCTCCAGTTTTGGCCTTTCTTCTTGCCTCCGGTAACTGGTTATTTTGGATATACGGTGTGAGAAATAGGGGTTCGTCAAAATCGGCGTACGAGGCAAGAGGATTCACTGCCATTCCGTCGGGCACAAAGGCTCCTATTACGCTTGTCAGAAGGCCTAGTAAAAGCGTCATTTTGACGAACAACTTATTCACCTTAGGGGTGATGCGGGAGAGATGTCCACCGAATGATGTTAACTGATTACTCCTCTCCCCTTAAAGAGGCCTGATTACGGGTTGGTCTTCTGCAACACAAGCCGGTGTCGTCTGAAACTCAAAAATGTAGTAATCACTCTCGGCTGACGGAAAACCGATTACCGTGGGCGGCTGTGCGCGGTCACGAGGGTCATGCAAAAATCAAAGACAATGCAAAATTAATTGATATGATTATAACTGCAAAGCTAAAATAGTTGTTTGCTGGCGTTAACTAGAGCCGGCAGTACTTGCTTACTAAAGGGTGGATAGGTGAGTAAGCCAAGAGCCACTAAAAATGCACAAAAAATACAGGCGATTAACGTAGTTGTCGATGGCAGAAAGGCCCCATGAAACACGCATAGTGAGCGTGGACCGAACGTAGCCAGCAACCAACGTTAGACCCAACGGCCCTTCCAGCCGGAAAGACAGAAACTGTGTCGATGGCGCCATGAAATGACCAGGCACCAACGAAGGGAGAAACAGCGACAGCATTAGTGACGGAACCCCCCGTGGCCACACAAACCGCACCGATGCTGCTGTTGGATGATAACGACGTTCAAAGGAAGGCACCTTTAGCGGCATCAGCAGCAGCGACAGCCGCAACGACCAGGGAGAGGAAGAGATTACGACGAAGCCGATCGGTGACCCGTGGAAGAGCAGCCACTACGGTCGCAATGAAGGATGGCGCGAAACAGACCGAGGAAGATGGCTTAGTGGCAAAGCCTTTGTCCTGCATTCGGGAGGACTGAGTTCGAGACCCAGACCGGCCACTCTTAAACTGATTGCATAGTTTCCAATTTAGCAAAGGTAAATGCCGGAATGGATTAAAAATTAGCCATGACATGAAAACACCGTACACGGGCATTAGCCTTACGGAAAAATCTAAAAAAAAATGTCAACACAAGCATGACATTGGCGGTGGCCGGGCACAGCCGCATGAATAGGACTAAGGCTGCCATAACGAACAGACAGAATACGTAAAGTACATAACCAGAGGGGGACCTGCCAGCAGTAACAGAAATAATTGCTGCTGAAAGATGGTCTCACATCCTGTCAAGACTTTAGCTGAAGTGGTGCAACCTTAAGCTCATCAAGACGCTCTGCCTTAAGCTCATAAACACGGGCTAGTAGAGGGTAGTACGTCTGCTGCAGCCACACATCTACAGTCGAATCCACGGCGAAACTTCATGACTTTCGTGTTCCGGAAACTCCGACGAACTTGACGACGACGTTTCTAAACTCCTCCCGCACAGCTAGGTCGGCAATAAATAAGTTTGAGTGAAGCATCTGAGAGAGTCCCCTTGAGGAGTACTTGTATACACAGTTCACTGGAAACGCAAGCTACTGATATACTTACTGATATAGTATACAATATCGGCAAATGTATGAAACTTTGTGCCGACTCCAATGAAAAACATTGTATTAACTGGCCCTCGACGTCGACTATCATATGCTGAAGAACACGACTCAACAAACTGCTTTTACGATGAGGGAGGATACAGAAACTGAACTTACAGGACGAAAAAGACCATATTAAAGCAACGTATAGTGCAGTCGACGTCGTGCTAGCATCTAAAGCGCAGCCGCAAAGAATCATATCAACAATACGAAAGCGAAACTAAAGTGCTAATTACAAAGGATTTACGTACTAGTGTCGAGTGTAAATCCAGTGGCAGGATCCTGATACAGTCGTGGTCACTTTGTGCTGACTTCTCTACCGAAGTGAAATATCTTCGTAGCTAAAAAAAAGACATCAACCAAATTAGGCAAACCGTCGGACACAGCCAGTTGTGTGTTCTCAACGCGCCGATGAATCGGCACAGCGCGCCGAATCGCCGTTAGCCTTGTCAACAGCAAGTTGCTCACTCTACACATCTCGGCTAGGATCACCCGCTGTCTGCTGTAGTAGGTCTGATTACTCCTCCGCCGTCATCTCGTTCTGCTTCGCCGCTTCTCTGTTGCGTAGCTAGCAGACGCACCGGCGACGGCGAAAGTCATGTGTGGTGCAAAGTGTTTTAGAAGCAAAACACTCTCCAGAGAATCAGCTGCTGCCAAGGAAAGCCAACGGAGAAAGGCCAGGCTAGCAGGTATGATGGAGAGGGTTCTCGAGCGTGGAGATGCATCTTGGAGATGGAGGACGATCCGTGAGAGCCGGCTAGTGAAACAGCTGTTTCTGTCGGAGAAGTTGGAAGCTGGTCTCTACTATTCCAACGAGAATGGATAAAGCCGTCATGGCTGCGGTCAGGAAAATGGCCAAAGACAAAGCCGCATCGGGTACACCTGTTCGGCGAAGAGTAGCAAATTTGGAAGCGCAAGCTGAACTGTAAATTATTGTTCAATGCTAGCGATCCGTGTCAACGAACCAAAACAAGTCGCAATTGCAAAAACGCTGAATATGATTTGCTGAGTATCAATATCTCATTATGAAGATACGTCAGCGTTCTGGGGACTTGACTCCGATGTTAACCCCTAGTTCAGTGAGGAAAATTTACTTGAATGTCTGAAAGATCAGGGTGAAAGCCAAGTAAAAAGGAAAACATTTGCTGTGGCCACATAGGCCACGGTGTAGGCAAAACAACGAAAATCTAAACAAAATCCGAGAGGGCACGGTAAGATTTGATACTATGCCGGTCTCGAAGGTTACCATCGTTGACGAATTATTTAAAGTAACGTTATGTGCAGGGTCTCCTTTGCCATGCCTAAAATGCTATAAGTACAGACATAGGGCTACCGATTGTAAAAACAAGGTAAACCCACGTGCGGAAAGTGCGGCAGCCCTGGACACCAAACATGAGAATGCCATGATAAGGCTCATTGTGTCAACTGTGGCGGGGCTCATGCTTCTATATATATATATATATACATTGTAGTGAAGTATGTATTTCGAAGCTCAAAAAGTGAAGCTTTACGAGAAAGTATTCACTCGTTTCCCTGTCAAGGATGATTTTCCCACAAGGGTTCAACTTAAAGAGCAGAATAATAAGACCTCGACAGATGGAGAAAAGTCTTATGCTGATGCCGCACGACCGACAGCAACTTTGGGTCAAATAATGACAAATAATGGACAAAGATGGAGAGACAGTGCTTTGTTCCCTTCTCCACCAAGATTTAGAAAAAGTTCCGACCAAAAGAAACAAGCATCGAATAAGCAACCGGAAGGACTGCAGTCAAAGTCCCAAGAACAAGTATCTAGAGGGTCTTCAAATCTCGTGAACGAAATTCGCCAGACGTGCCAGGGCTTGAAGCCCTTACTGTCTAAATGACTAGATGACAACCAAGATTGTAATAGAGTTATATCTTTTCTTGACTTGGAGACCGGAAAGGCCTTCACGATAGCCGTATTAGAGTACTGTAAGGGCGTGCCTTTAATTCATAAGGAAAATACGAGTATCGACAAAAACCACACATATTGGACTTCGCAGCCATCCCATTCCGACATAGTTATAACAGATGAAGACTCTAGACAGAACTCCCCACTATCCCAGACCCTTTATACCTGCATACTCTGCGGTCGCCCCTTGATAACCTCACAGGGCCTGCAAGCGTACATGGTCATGTAGGCTACGTCTACACCCCCGTCATCTCTACGCAATCAATATAAGACTCATTCAACCAGAATCGACTGATTCACCCAATACGCCTTCTCCCCTTCATACTTCTTCTAGCAATTCAGACAGTAACGAATACTTCAATTCGTAGACTAAACGGCTCAGCTGAAGACCGGCAGAGCGTGTTTATGGCTGAAAGAGAACTAGCCGAGGACGATGTCCGTTAAAGCCCTGCTGTCATCAGACACACATGCAGCATGTAACTCCCGCACGGAGCGTGAAATATGAATTAAACACCCGCCATCACCGGCCGTCTATCAGGAGCGCGTAGAAACCTTCGAACAACCTACAGTTAGAATACAGTGAGAATGTCGAAAATTCGGCGATCTTAAAGGCAATTCACTCATTGCCTGTTACAAGCGGAACCAGACTGTATGGACTGCGACCACGTATTCTGCGTGATATGTTGGATCAAACCGTCCTTCGTCAGAGTGGCTGCTAATTGATCGAAGCGTATTTCTAGGCAGAGTGTTAAACAACACTTTACCAAAGTTGTCCATAATCGTATGACAAATTTAGTTTGTGTCTCCAATAATACAATTGCCTTGTGTGAACGTTTCGAACTAATATACAAATGTTAAAAGTAGTTGAAGCTAACCACCTGTGCGTCCGCACCTTGCCTGCGCCGAGTCGCATCTGACAGGCTATTCAACGACGGTACCGCAGCACACGATGCCGCGTGGTACCTAGGGCATTTTCACCACATCTTATATAGATACATGTATCTGCAGGTGCATGAAGCCCCCCGCCCCGCATAAAATGTGATGAAAGCCATGAACAGCAAAGCGTTTGAGAACGTGTCGGTTGGTTCGTTCGGCCTGCTTCCATGTTTTAGAAGTAATCGCACCCGTGCAATAGAAATCAGAATCGATTTTTGCCACTTTTCCCTCCCAAGAGCTGATGAATTGCACGTAGGCCAGAGTGGAAGGAAGTTTGAACCTACGCTTTAGGTCCTCTTTTTTTTTTTTTTTGTTCTGGGAGGTTTCGGTAATGCATGATGCACATGCGCCACTAGCAGCCTGCGTGACTAGTGTGAGACTCGCAAACCCACTAAACCCGGATTCCTCCCCACCCCCCCAGGCTCGGTATTACTTTGGCATTACATCGAAACCGTGGGAGAGGCGTCCCTGCCGTTCTCCTTCAATCAGTTCTATCCCTTACTATCATCCCGCATGTCTACCTGCGGTTGGATAGGGGGATGCCATTTTGTAATCCGTCCTGTGAGGGTGCGTCGAGACCATGAGGGCCTGGCTGCTCCCCACCCCCTCCCCCCTCCCTCGGCTCCTCGTCTCGACCACTCTCCCGAGAGACCCGCTCAAACCTCTCCCGCCTGGCCGTTTCCTTGGCTGTCTTGAGTGTCAAAACAGCGTCGAACAAGTTCGTCGCCTCCCTCCATGCCTCCGCCGAAGTCATCATATGGGAGACCACCTCCTTGATGGGTCGGCCCCTCACAGCGGTTGGTGCTGCGTCCCGTGCTTCCCTGAGAGCATCACACCGCAGAACAGTATGCTCTACGTTGTCCGTTTCTCCAGAGTCGCACAGTACGCAGATATCGCTGATGGCCTTCTTGATCCTTGACAGGTAGCTCTGGAACTGGCCGTGTCCAGTCAGAACCTGAGTCGTCCAGTAGGAAAGCTCCCCGTGTCGGCGGTCATACCATACCCTGAGGTCCGGTATCAGACTCTTGGTCCAGCTCCCTGTGGTCACACCGGGTCTTACCTGCGCCCATTCCTCATGCCAGGCCGATATGGTGGCACTCCTGGCCCTGGTGAGATCCAGACCTTCGTCTAGATACATACATCTAGATACATACACCTTCGTCTAGATACATACGTCCTCTATAAGCAACGATGTGTCACATAGCAGATGGATGTATCTGCTCAGCGATGTACGATGCAGACGCAGAGCTCGCTTCAGGAATGCAGGCTTAAACCGCTCGAATTTTTCGAGTTGCGCCGACGATAAATGATCCCAGATGACCTGTATACCGTAGGAGACGACTGGCGCTGCCGTCATGTTAAACAAAGCCAGCGTCGTTCGTAGGAATAGTCTCGGAGGAGTTCGTTTACCAACACTTGCAACCAGCGCTCGACGCGCAGCTCCATGAATTATCGGCCGTTTGTAAGCAGTAGCACCCCTAGATATTTGAAGTTGTTTACATATTTTGGGGATGTTCTGTTTATATGCAGAGCATCAGATGCCGCAAGACGACCACCCCGTCGAAATTTCACGGCCTTTGTGTTGTCTATATTAATCAACAGGTCAACCTCTTCCACATACCGCGACTGTTTTGCCAGCGCCTGCTGAACGTGAAACCGACTTCTTCCGAAAATCACAAGATCATCGGCATAGAACAGAGTTTTCTTGTGCCCTGGTTTTGAACGCGTCGAGGCAAATCGCTCAGCAATAGGAAGAAAAGTAGCGGGCTCATATTATTACTCTGTGCTACACCAGTGGACTGAACAAACAAGTCTAGGAGGGCTACTCCGACATCTATGCTCACCGAATTCTACTGCAGTATGACTTTAATCAGCAGTAGCATGTCTGCAGGAATCCCGCACTGAGCAAGTTTCATTAGAATCTTGTCACGTGGCGCCATACCGAACGCGGATTTGAAATCTGCAAACACCGCAAATGGTGCTTGTTTTGGCCTCCGAATCGCCTGATGCACCTCTTGCAGCAAGAGCTCACACGTGGTCATCGTGGAGTGACCTGCACGAAATCCATGCTGATACATTTTTTTATGATTTTTATTGCCATTAGCAAACAATTATGGGGATGGGGGAAATATGGGGGAAAAACACTTTCTACTTGACCTCCAGAAGCCCTACGGCCAACGGAAGAGGCCTTTCCACAGCCGCAGCGTTGCCGCGCTGAACCTTGATCGATATGCGCGGTAACATGTATTCGCGAGCGCGGGGGCCATGAGCTGCAGCGATGACTTTCCGGTACAGTTATTTAATACATTTCATAGACTCTGGCTCGATCGGGCCACCAGTGTCGATCTAAATCTTTAAACGTAGCTTCTGGCCAGTGCACATTACACCGTAGCATCCCAAACGAGCTCAAAGGGTGAGTGTGGCGCCAGGATCGTTTTTCCATGAGGGTTTGGGCTGGCATGGTGAACAACTTCATTATATTCCCTCCTGCTGTTCTCCAGAAAGGTTAAATAGAGAACGTACCATATTCTCGCCTAGACGCTTGTTCGCAAAACACTGTTCTAAGCTTGGTACTTAATGGAAACTCTGACACTTGAAGTAAGAAAAGGCTCACGGTAGTAATGTCACAAGCGCTGCAAAGCGTAGTATCAGAGGCAGGTTCAAAATCCACAAATACAACAAATATTGGCTGCCCGCGGTAATTCAGGTTTTTTATATCGTCGATAATAACCGCGCAAGCCTTGATTATTAGCTAGTATATCCCCTACATCCAGGCACCTATCCATTAAGCGTGCAATCGCTGGTTGCGGACCGCCCTGTTGTAGAAATCAGTTAATGATTACTTCACACACTTTGGTTGGTTGCAAACATGTCGACTATTGATTCCCCTTTGTGTACTTTAAAGGTATGTTAGTAAATACATCTTCGTGCGCCAGGTTGTCGAGAAGATAGTTTACGTATGTAGGTAAGAACGCCTCGAATTTTGGCGATTGCCTCGAAAGCCTTGGGACCGCGCCCATTCTATGTATCAAACTGATCCTTCTGAACAATTGTCGTGTATGCGTCTTCTGAAGAATGTTGATAGCCTTGCTTTGCCCGACAGTTTTTTTGCGTTCTTGTCGACCCGTGCAAGTGTCGGCTGATTGACTGCTGAGTCTGCGTCGTCCATGCTTTAAGGGGCAGGCGCAGTTCAAGGTGGTGCTTGAGCTATGCGACTCGAGAAAAATAAAGGGCAATCGTTTGCGCTGTAACTTTTGAAGACGCTAACTTCGCAATTGAGAAGGTCACGCTTGAGTGCGAACTGGGCTGCAGTTCGTCTCACTGACTGATTGAATTGCATAAATTGCGACTGTTTTGCCAGCGCCTGCTGAACGTGAAACCGACTTCTTCCGAAAATCACAAGATCATCGGCATAGAACAGAGTTTTCTTGTGCCCTGGTTTTGAACGCGTCGAGGCAAATCGCTCAGCAATAGGAAGAAAAGTAGCGGGCTCATATTATTACTCTGTGCTACACCAGTGGACTGAACAAACAAGTCTAGGAGGGCTACTCCGACATCTATGCTCACCGAATTCTACTGCAGTATGACTTTAATCAGCAGTAGCATGTTTGCAGGAATCCCGCACTGAGCAAGTTTCATTAGAATCTTGTCACGTGGCGCCATACCGAACGCGGATTTGAAATCTGCAAACACCGCAAATGGTGCTTGTTTTGGCCTCCGAATCGCCTGATGCACCTCTTGCAGCAAGAGCTCACACGTGGTCATCGTGGAGTGACCTGCACGAAATCCATGCTGATACACTTTTTTATGATTTTGGTGCAACAACGTCTTCTCAACGAAGCTCCCGACGACACGACCAGAGCTCGCTTAAACGCCGTATCCGCGAAGGATTCAGGTGTCTGGTAACAGGCGCTTCCCAGTGCACCCATGGTTTCTCTTTTAAACAACATGATGACTCACATAGCAGTTATGGTCAAGAGTTAGCTCCCATGTGCTATACTGCGTCTCTGTTGGAGTTTGCTAAAACTCGCAAGGACGCTGGTTGAACCAGGCGTCCGCCATGGAATCACAAGGGCTATAGACGCCGCCGAGTTGCACCCACAGCATTAATTGGACTCCTACAGATGCAGCGCTGCAGCTAGAGAGCTGTTAGACAGCCTCCAATCCCCAGTCGAAAAAGCTGTATTTCTTGGCAGCACGAGAACCAGGCTTACCTCGCCTACTTGGCAATAGTCATCCAGCTCTCGTTATAGCTGCACTGTACATGATTTTGTACATACATGTGGTTTTGCAAATGACACATAACAGGAACTTGTTTCCTCACCTATGATGGTCTTGTAGACCACACAGTTTGGAGCGATAGCCATAATGGACGTTAACTCTCCAATGTCTGACGCGCAAAAAAACTAGAAAATTTTAAGTAATATGTTTAAAGCGAGTTTTAAATAATTTAAAGCCAGAGGGCACAGGGGTACCCGAACCCTTTGTGTACCCTGGTTTCTATTTACTTAACAAATTGCATGTTTAAGAAAAATAGATTAGATAGATAGGTAGATAGACCGCAAAGCAGTACATAACTTTAAAAAGTCCTTTTTAATGAGGTTTCAAATCAAACACGAACATCTGTCAAGCTGAGTAGAGTTGAAGCTCCGGCCACACTGCCTGGTGCAGCATGATGTGTGCGTCGTACCTATCTCGACTTTTCTGATTTTGTATTGTCACTATTATAGTTTTTTTGTCGATGACCACACGTAAACGGGGTAATCGAATCAAATTAGCGTAAGTGCATCGTGAACATGTTTATTCTCTGCCTAGTAGTAGGCCAGAACTTATATATATATATATATATATATATATATATATACATATATATATATACATATATATATATATATATATATATATATATATATATATGTATATATATATATATATATATATATATATATATATATATATGTGTGTCAGGGTGTCATGCGCCTGAGACGTTGGCTCATGTCGCTCAGATGTGCGATACAACACACGAACAAACCATAAAGAGACATGACGACGTCTGTGATCGCGTGGCGCGTCTTCTCCGCGATAGGGGTCATGAGGTGGTTTGTGAGCGAGTATTCCGTCGACCGGGCGCACCGGGTCTAAAGCCCGACCTCGTAATAACAACACCTACTGAGGTCTGGGTTTTAGATGCCGAGGTTTGCGGCCCGAACCGGGACCTGGCAAAAGCACGGCAAGACAAGATCGCCAAATATGACGTCGAGTTCCTAAGAGCGGCGCTCCCCGACCCGCAAAAACCTCGCAGATTCGGATCCATCACTATCTCTATGAGTGGTGTATGGGACTCCGAATCTGCGAGGACGCTCTTGGGGCTCGGCGTCACGAAGAGGAATCTCATGGATCTCACCGTTTTAACTTTGCAAGGAACCTTGAGGATATACCGCTCGCACCGGGTCCATAAGAGCGGAGGCTACCATCAAGCAAGGACACGGACAGCTGTCTCTTAACTTCACGTGACACCTTTTTACCACCATTTTTATTAAGGCGAGCACTGCCGAGTGTGCAAACGTATTGTAAATGATTAATAAATCATCACAATATTTTCTATATATCGTTGGAATCATGGAGACAGACGAAAATAAAAAAAGGTTTTAGTGGGTGCGAGTCCCACACTAGCAGCTGCTAGCTGCCAGTAGCGCATGTGCGTTATTCATTTCCGAGATCTTCCAAAAAAAAGACGGTTAAAAAACTGGAGAGCTCGTCATTGTTGCTGATGCCGGAGAGGATACGGGCACCTTGCTGTCACTGCAAGACAGCGAATGTTAAAGTATCTGCCATAATTAGTAGAGTGCGCTATTCTGTGAAAGGCAAAATATTCGGATCACCAGGAGTAACTGACATGGCTCGAGTTAAAACTAAAAATCTGATGGGCAAAGTTGTGTCAGCAACTAAACACGTAATTCTAACATTTACTGGCAATTGCGTCTACCGAAAATCCGCTAAGGTCTAAAGCAGCATGGGGTTGACTTTAAGTGCGACCCAATGCAGTGTTTTAAATGCTACAGCATGGATCCCTTGGCCGCAGACTGCAAAATTCCAAAACCAAAGTGTAGAAGATGTGGCTCTCTGAAACATCTTAGGAAAGATTGCAAGGCTCCGGCCAAATGTTGTCTATGCAACTGTGAGCACGAGGCCACGTGAGGTTCGTGCCTCTTTCGATTGAGCCGTATAGATATGTTAAAGCGGAACTCTAGGAATATTATTATGAGGCAGTCTAAAGTCTTACTCATACCACTTTGCGCCCCTGTAGAAAAAGTCTGATAACTTTTTGAGCGCAGTTTGTCGCCTGTTGGGAAAAATTTCATTACGCTGGATAACGACGCAGCCAGTAGAAAAAGGCGAAAAAGTGTTGCCTTTAGTATGCATCACCGCAGATCTTTTTCAAGATTTGCTAGACAAGATCGTTTCTTGTATCATCAAAACAGTTCAAACAGCGGTAAGCAGTGTTTTTGAAAAGCTGTTTTCACCTCTGCTCTCTATGGCTACCGGAGGAGAGATGAGTAGGTACTCAAGCAAAGCCGCTGGAATTGTTTTCCTTGAAAAAACCTTGCAACACTCTATTGAAACCTCTCTGCGTGACGCACTTTGAACGCTATCACGTCACCAAGGTGCAGAGACGAGCAAAGACTCGTGACCGGCTTGCACAGCAGTAACAAACGCACCATTACAAGCACAACAACTCAAGACAAGGAATATCTCCTTAAATGCATTAAAAACCGTGAAAGCATTAAATAATGTTACCCGCAGTATAATGTGTTGGTCCTCACTGCCGCAAGCTTTCTCTTGAAGCACAACGACAATGTCATAAGTAGCTGCATACACATCGAACATGATATATTAAGTCCTCATTTCCTTTAAATGTTTTTCAATGCCACAACCGTCCCGAGCTGTGCTCCTGTGGCAATGTCAGTGTGAAACGGGCGCGTCACTGAAACCCATCAAGCCCTGTCTCGGCCTTCTAGCGATTCCGAAGTAATCGATGCAATAATAAAAGCACCATCCGGGAAGGCCTAGCTCGATTTGGTCAAAAATAAACGTCCCAGACAAACGATTTACTTCGCGCCCTGCTTCACTTTACTTTTTAACGAGGGGATGATAGTGTCTCAACTATCCATGGAATGGATAACCAGTTTGCTTAGCATTATCTCTAAAGGAAAAGAGGATCCGTTGGCTCCATCATTTTACCGCGGTATCGCAAAGAAGAGCGCAATCTACAAACTTCTGTCGGCTATATTAACCCGTCGATTAGAACATTTCCTTGAGGTTAACAGAAAGCTGCCCGAACAACAACATGGTTTTAGGAGGGATCGGTCAACAACGACAGCTTATTTCTAAATTGTATACAACGGGCACTTCGAACGAAAGAGGCTTATTTTGTTGCTGTATTCGTAGGCTCATAACGGCCTTTGATACGGCTACACGAACGATTATACTTGATAAGCTGGCTTTTGATGAACATATGGCGATTTTACAAGCCACTGGTGTTGCTCAGGGTGATAATCATACCCCCTGCTGTTTTCGGTGCTGGTGAGCAACCTTCCTTAACAGATAGAGGGTCGGCACTCGCAAGTAAACATCCTAATGTATGCAGATGACTTGGTGCTATACTCTCGCAGCCACTTTTATTTGCAATAAACCCTTGCGACCTCGCACTATTACGTCCACCGGAACAAATTGGAAATAAAATATAAATAAAACAAAAATAATTACATTTGAGTAGCTGGAATCGACAACATTTGCTTGGGTTCAAAATATATATTTATTTATAAATTTGTCCCACACTTTTCCTACCTATGGGTCATGTTCTCGTCTTGAGGTACGAACCTCCCTAGGCATTATGATGAAATATTTTAGAAAGGATTACAATCCTTCATAGTGTCCGAGATCCTCATAAAATTTCGTTGTTGTTAATCTCTTCTATCAAAAGAAAGAAATACTTACACTCCCGCCGCCCGCGATTTTCGCGCGGACAAATCACGGGAGTGCCCGCCGCGCCCGAATAGACAGGCCGACAGACCCCCCACCCTTCCCCCCTATCGAGGGTATCTGTGGGGGTGCCACACTACTCCACCGTACCGATCAGATTCAATCACCTCGCGATTCCCTAAAGATTGCACCGACTGCTTCTTACAGTGTACAGGTGTTTTGGCCTTATCTATCGATGTTAAACTTTAAAGCGCTTGACCAAATTATGGCCACATTTCTGGAGAAAGCGTTAAGATTCCACCATACTAGTCTCAACAAATTAGTCTATTTACCGGCGTCGTCTCTGCTATTTGTTGATGATACGCGCGATGTTGATCTGTACGCGGGATATTGTAAGCCAACCACTGGTTAATAAAGCTAAGTTACTATATGCACATGCATATACAATGACGGCAACCTTAGCGGGGTTGCACCGAGCTTCTCGCAAAGTGAATCTTTTCAGTGTGTTTCAGGGAAAATAGTAGTAAAGACAGCCGCTGCTTGCGTGGAATCACGACGACGCTCTTCGGGTCGGTTTTTCGGTCCAGCCTCTCGCCATAAGAATCCTACAAAGTACGGTCAGAGCATCCAAAAATCTTCGAGAAGGCCGTGCTGGCGTCTCTTGGAGTGTCTGCTTACATTTGAATCGACGCAATCCAGCTGGAGCGGCCATCACAGCGGCGTACTAATTTGAATCGACGCAACCTACAGGCCAAAAACAGGCACGTTAGCTAAATCTTGTGATTACTCGTTAAGATCTCCAAAACGGCTGCTCGGAAAAAGAAATGAAAAAAAGCTTTCTCCCTCTAAAACACGCATGTATCCGGGTGGGCGGTCACACACATGCAACGAAAACACAGCGCCGGCCCCCCGGAATCGGAAGACTTCTAAATGTTTGTTCCAAAAGATTTCGACAAAAGTCGCTGTACAAACTCTAAAAATATAGCTCCACAGACTAGGGTTTAAAAAAATGCGGACAACCTCGTAATACTGGCAAATCCCGAGATCACGTGCAGTAATACCTTAACGCAACAGCAAAATGGTGTTAAGAAAACAGGCTTACAAATCAACACCTCAAAGAGGAAGGTTCTCCAGTGTTGGACAAGGAGGAGCATGCGCCGAGGCGGACCACCACGTTAAAAATAACGGACAATTTCCTGAACATGTCAGCCACCTCTCTTACCTCGGAGTCATCCCAATACTCTTCTTCTTTAATCGACGATTGAGGAGATGCGGGCTAAAGCTAAAGCTGCAAGATTTCTACCTGGTGGTCTTTGCGCCGTAAGTTTAAAATATATTTCGTTGAAGATACTACCAATAGTAAGATACTGCTATTTCTTAAGGATCATTCCCGCGTCACCCAGTAGTTCGACAACCTTGTGACACAACCGCTCCGCCTGAGCACTCCGCGCCCGTAAGCATATCATCCATGTACAGGTCATAGATGATACTCTTACACGCGTCGTGGTGGTTGGTTACGCCTTTCTCGACGTAAGCTCTGATGACGGCGATAGTATTGTGATGGCCGCCTTTAACATCAAACGAGGTACAGGTCATCCTATAAAGCGCTCTGCCAGTCAAGTGCTTAAAAAAATTCATGACACATTCTACAGGTGAGGCACCAGATTACTAGATACGGCCTGTGTACACATTACGGATGCATACGGATTTTTACATGTGCACATGTATTCTTGCTGGTATACGTGCGGACCGAGCGCCCTGCCATCAAACACCTTTGGCACACTTCTCGTCCACCGACATCGTAGTCATCATACACCGACTCGCGCTGTGCTTACCAGCACAAGATAGACAGCCGCCCGACTGTTGTGTATCACTATTGCATGGTGCATGATTATACGACATCTTGCCTCATCGCTTGCTATTATAATTGTTATTGCTATATATTGTTTACGAGTTCTTGCGTCAGAGGCTGTCGCCCGACATTCAACGAGGAAATGCAGCGTCTGTTCGGGGCACATTGTTGAACTGGGCTAACCCTGGGTTAGAGAACCCGTAATCACACGTTCGCGCGGAGACAATTGTCCGCTCCAAAATGCTAACATAACGAAGTTATATAAATAATACATTTTTTTCAATTGTTATTGCTATTACTGTTACTATGCGCGTGCGCTGCGTGGTACCCGATTAGTAGCGATTTGCCATTTCTCTGCGTTAGCGACTTTTGTTTCTTTCGAGACGCTACTTCGGTAGTAAAAGCACTCGTCAACTCCTGAAATTGCGCGCCAAGATTATCTGATATGTTCTTGTTGTATATAACACGGCACCGTAACATTTCTCTGCAGTAGTCGTAATGCTGCCACCGAATTATTAATTTGGTCCAATCATTTACGTGGCGCTATGCAGTCTACACGATCCACCGTAGGCATGTCTAATCATTTCTGATATATGCCGCACACACACAATAGCTTCAACACAATCATATCTGTGCATTGGGCAGTTGAGCACTTTTCGGGATAGTTGCGGCCAGGTTGCGGGCGTCGTCCGAGGGCTGAACAACTCGATCAGCACCGCTCGGGTTTACATCACTCTTGTAGGTATTTAATAAATTCTTAATTTGGTCTATCAATTCCATATAAGTCTCACCGCAAGCTATTTGCTCAGCGAGAACCTCGCTTCGCTAGCACCTACCGACCGATGCTCTATTGAATCTGCCATAATGGCGATTTTTCTCCGCATTTAGTGTAACTAATAACTACTATACTACGCTGTCCCACTGCTGTTGGGTGCCTAATGTTACCAATGGACGGAACAAGGACAAATGTATGTTAAGAATATAATAGCACAGAGTTTTCGTATATAGTCTCAATACTGGGCTTGCTTTGGTGGGTCGAGCTCACATTTGTTCCCTCGATACAGATAACTGAATCTGTTTACATCAAGCCATATATATATATACATGTATATATATATATATATATATATATATATATATATATATATATATATATATATATATATATATATATATACATGTATATACATGTAATATCAAACACGTAACAATTGGAGTGAGGCCGTAATGAATATCTCAATCTATTATCGTTCGGTTGTATCTTACGTGCGTCGCTCTGTCATACTTCCGGTGTCGTCATTGTCTGCTCTAAGTCTATGACGCACTTTAGCTATCTGTGACACTCTTTATACTCGTAGTAGCGGCAAGCTGAACATTTAGGATACATTGAAGAGTTTTTCGCAAGGTTTCGTCGAACGATTGAAGCAGGTCCGTTTTGTGAGCAACGGAGAAGGTACATTGCTCTTCGAGTTGATAAGTGTAGTATGTAGAGTGAGCGTCCAAGACATGCAGTCGGGGCAGATAAGAGCGAAGAGCCTTAAACAGGACGTCTCATCTAAGGATTGTTGAAACTTTGAAGTCTAGCGTGACGATCACCTTGCCGAGGACACTCCTGTTGTGGTCAACGAGTGCCCTTTTTGCATGGAAGGCCGCTTCCGCACCTTACCTTATTTTGCAGCTAGGTTGACGCAGAGCGACCAATGCGACGATGTCCTGCATGCTGATTTTTCCGACTAAACGAAGTAGTGTCAGGCCAAAGGCAACGGGTCTAATGCCATGTATGTTTTGCGCAAAGCAATATGCAAAGTGATGTACGAGGTGTGTTCAAAAAGTATCGCGACGTTTGTGTTTTTTCAAAAATTATTCATTTATTCATGAATATCTATTTTGTCCCCTTCAAAGTAATCCCCATGAGATATTATACACTTGTGCCAACGGTTTTTCCAATCTTCGAAGCACTTCAAAAAACCATTTTTTTGTATCTTGTTCAGCTCCTCCTTCGATGCCGTCTTTATCTCGTCAAGCGTAGCGTAACGTCGTCCTTTCATGGGCCTCTTCAGTTTAGGGAACAAGAAAAAGTCACAGGGGGCCAGATCTGGGGAATACGGTGGCTGCGGCATCATTAGTGTGTTGTTTTTGGCCAAAAACTCGCGCACAAGCAACGATGTGTGAGCAGGGGCGTTATCGTGGTGCAAAAGCCAATTTTTGTTCTTCCACAAATCCGGGCGTTTCTGGCGGATTGCTTCGCGCAAATTGCGCATAACTTGCAGGTAATATTCCTTATTGACCGTTCTACCCTGTGGCAAGAACTCATGATGCACCACGCCCCTGCAATCGAAGAAAACTGTCAGCAAAACTTTCACATTCGACCGAACTTGGCGCGCTTTTTTCGGTCTTGGTTCGTGCGGCAGCTTCCATTGAGATGATTGAGCTTTGGTTTCCACGTCATAACCATAAACCCACGATTCGTCACCAGTTATGACCCTCTGGAGCAAATTTGGGTCGTCGCGGACAGAGTCCAACATCTCATTAGCAATGTTCATGCGATGCTGTTTTTGGTCGCAATTGAGCAATTTTGGTACGAATTTCGCGGCGACCCGTCTCATGCCCAAATCATTGATAAAAATCGAATGGCACGAGCCAATCGATATGTTTAGGTCCTCAGCAACTTCTCTAACGGTGATTCGACGATTGGCCAATACCATTTTCTCCACTTCATTAATTTTTTCGTCTGTTGTTGAAGTGCTCGGGCGTCCGGCACGCTCTTCGTCGTTCACATCTTCTCGGCCTTCTGAGAACATTTTGTACCACCGATAAACGTTGCTTCGGTCCAAGGTAGCTTCTCCGTATGCCACAGTCAACATTCGGAATGCATCCGCGCACTTAATTTCGTTTTTCACACAAAATTTGATACAGGTTCTTTGATCCATTTTTTTGAATAGGTAAAAATCGAAGACGATCCAAAACACGTGCAAGCAAAGCAGCTGTCAACAATTAAGTGAACATTCAAAATGGCCGAGCTTGTCGGCATAAGTGAGAGACATGAGTACCAACATAACGTCACAAAAAATCGAAATTCGAATATACGTAACCCGCGAAAATTCAAAAGTCGCGATACTTTTTGAACACATCTCGTATATATGTATAGTCGGTTTTATTTCTTCACCAGTGATTGACACTTTAGTCGAAAGGCTTGTTGTAAATAAAGCGATCAAGCATGTCGTAGGCGGCCGCGGCGTTAGTGAGAAGCACTCCGTGACCCGTGTTTCTGATCACTACCTCAGTGAATTTCGCCACCTGGCGGACGTACCCCAGGGGCTCACGGGTTCTTTGATCGCGCCAAATTATGCGGTTTGCCCGGGCCAGTCTGTTGGCGCCCGACCACTCGATGGAGTCGATAAACTCTCGTGTGAATGATGTCGCGACAATGACATCGAGCTGACCGGTGTAGATTAACACCTGTCCATACGTTTACAGAGTCGAGATACCAGCCAATACAACGTCAAGAGGGCCAAATGGGAAATATCTAACAAAGGACGAAACACATACAAAACGTCGGCCTGATGAACTGATGCCGACATGTTGTCACTTTGTTTCTCCTCTCTATCTACCCTTTGTATGTGTCTTTTGTAATATATATATATATATATATATATATATATATATATAGGCTACTTGTAAAACGAACAGGAATCTCCATATCAAGAATCTGGCCAAGAAAAGTGACACTGAAAGACCAAAGCGCAAACATATATCATCGGCATTTGTCCCGACTTTAAGAAACGGTAAAGTGCAGTTTTATACGTTGACCGATAGTGGACGGTTTTCGCATAATAAATGACCTACCAACGGTATACAAACGGCATCTTAAGTTACGTCTTATTCTGAACTTAATTTGCTTGCAAGTCTTACCGTTTATAGCCTCACGAAACAACAAACTCTATACTAGAGATTTTACATTGGAAGGATTTGAAGCTAGCAATATAGGTCTAGAAAAGTAGCCTTCTGATCACACTCGTAGAGAACAGAAACGTAGTTGTATTGTGGCCAATCAATTACCCGATAGTGCTCCATGAGTTCGGCAACCCAGGGCTTGACAGAACGCATTCGATCGCCGTTCAGCCGCGAATACACGGTCTGGTTGAATCTCCAGAATTCCTCATCGCCAACGTGAAGAGCTCTTCTCGTTTGAGGTGTTTCCACAAATCTTATGTACCGACTTTCATCGATTTCCACCGGTCTAGTTCGTAGAAAATTGTAGGGATACTTACTCCCTGTGAATTCGATGAACTTATCCAGAATATCGTGCGCATAGTTTGACGCTCTGAGGTAATCTCCAAAGTTTATGGACTGTACGATCCATCCCTGCATAATCCTTAGCTTGCTTGCCTGCAGTCTGCCCACAAGTCCGGTCTGTAGCAGGAAATCGGCATAGTTGACCATTGAAATTGGATCGCAGAACCCGTTGCCAATCACCAGACCGGCCAGCTTCATGTTCGCTGTATCGCGATTCTCGTGAATGGCGTAAGCGAGGGCGGGTCCAAATTTACCTGAAGGGTAGATTCGAACCACAATAGCACCTCGTTAGATGCCAGCGCATTACTTGAAACCGACGCAAACACTCTTTTACTTCAATGGCCACATATACTAATAGTGATTCTAGCAAGTGATTCGTTTTATCTAATTACTTAGTGCACTACAATGGCGTATGGCGTCCGAACCAGCTCATTAGCGCGCCAAAAAAGAGCTGGCTGCGATGCCGAGTCATGCCGGTGAAGACTTGATCATTTATGTGCCAAATCTAGACGAATGGATAAAGCGGCCTTAAATCGGCCGTCTCTGATAGGCTGATCTGCTAGTAGTTTGCTATTTGGTTGGTTGGTTGCGTAACGATGCAGCTGTGAGGTACTAACGGTTCCGCCGAAACGGACTGAATCACTGTCGGTAGACGCTATATCTTACCAGCGTACGACTCTCCTGCAACGTAGAGGTCATTTTTGGAGTATTCGTCAAAAATCGTGAAGAACTGCTGGCAGGCTTCAAAAAGGTGCGCTCCCACCTGGTGTTGGTTTTCCACGTAACCATCTGCGGTTGTGGTGAAGGAAAAGCCGGATCCTACAGGATTGTCAATGAAAAGCACATGGAACTGGTTGACCCATGATAGCTCGCGGAGACGCGCATGCCCGTTGGACAGGATAATATACGGGCCCACTTCCAGAAACAAACCAAAGAGTGAGCTTAGTCCAGGACCTCCTTGCAGCCACAGTATGATTGGCGCAGAGCTTGAGATGTTCTGCAAAAAAAAACACCACAAGGCTGATATACTGACATATTTCGTTGTGCGAGCATTTCTTGAAATCTAAACGGTACAGATTCCAAACAAAATAGTACAGGGTGCATTTGGGCACATATTTTTCCACTATAACAGTGCATCGAAACAACAAAAATATATTTATGTCCCCTAATGTATCTAGCCATCTGGGCAAGGTCGTCCAACCGTCATATACAGACGATCGTAGGATCGAAATGGCGGATCAAAATTCTTATTTTCGCAACAAATGGTTTTGCGAAAACAGAAAGTAAAATCTAATTCTAATAATCTGTTAGAAATAATCTAGTACCCCGTCTTGGAGCCTCTGGTCTAAGTCTTTTTTGTAGAAGTGGAAAATGCTTTACGTACACCCTCCTCGATGTCAGTGGAAGGTAGTGTGGGACTAAACGCCAGGGGAGAGTATACCACTTGGTCCAATCTGCGCATGCTACCCACTAAAAACGACCTCCCCACCCTCTCCTGGTTCGGAATTGTAAACCATTACCTCGAGACCAGGAGAGGGGAGTCCCATGTTGCAACCTTAGTCTACTAGTATGTTCCAAGCAGGGAGTGGGTCCTGCGCGAGGGTGGACACTAGAGGCTTAGTGTTGAATCACAATCTGCGGCGATCCTCCTGGCGACTTTTTTTACGCATAAGCCCGTCTAGGTATAGGATCCCAGAGTGCCAGTCCGTTGCCGACTTGACCATGTTGGCCACGATGGTCCTAGTCGGGCTACCCTTGTGAACATAAAAGGAACCCGTGCGGTAGGTTACAGGGTACTCGCAGTCCTCTGCGGTGCGCGCCACGTTATCGGGTGCGTTTGTGTTGCAGAGAACGCAAATATCTGTATTCGCTTTGCCTATGCGGAATTTTGTTTTTTTTTTCTTGGAGGTTTCAGGAATGCGTGATGCACATGCGCCACTAGCAGCCTGCGTGACTAGTGTAAGACTCGCAAATCCACTAAACCCGAAGTCCTCCCCACCCCCCAGGCTCGGTATTACTTTGGCATTACTTCAAAGCCGTGCGAGAGGCGTCTCTGCCGTTTTCCTCCAATCAGCTCTATCCCTGTCCTATCATCTCGCATGTCTACCTGCGGTTGGATAGGGATATGCCATTTTGTAGTCCGTCCTGTGAGGGTGCGTCTGGACCATGAGGGCCTGGCTGCTTCCCCCTCCCTCGGCTCCTCGTTTCGACCACTCTCCCGAGAGACCCGCTCAGACCTCTCCCGCCTGGCCGTTTCCTTGGCTGTTCTGAGTGTCAAAACGGCGTCGAACAAGTTCGTCGCCTCCCTCCATGCTTCCGCCGAAGTCATCATATGGGCGACCACCTCCTTGATGGGTCGGTCTCTCACAGCGGTTGGTGCTGCGTCCCATGCTTCCCTGGGAGCATCACATTGCAGAACAGTATACTCCACGTTGTCCGTCTCTCCAGAGTCGCGCAGTACACATATATTATCGACCTTAGTGCCCTCTATTTTTCGCCGTCTGCATTGCCATGTACCCCAGACTGGGGCTGCGTATAGCGCCGTTGATTCGGCCACCGCCTGTTAGGTACATCGCCTCCGTCTTGTCGGGCGCCAGTTTCAAGTGGTGGGACTCCGTCCATTCGGACACCATTGACAAGGCCTCATTGGCGGCGCTTTCCAGGGCTCTTTCGCTCCTGGCCGTTACCATGAGTGCAAGATCGTCGGCGTACGCCAACGTCTCCACCCGATACGGAAGACCTCGGATCTCGAGCACCCTGTCGTAAGCTATGTTCCAGAGCATGGGTTCTAGAATTGAGCCCTGTGGGACTCCGGCAGTAACCTTGTACTCCTGCCCCCCTGCAACCAGACCTTTGTCATCTAGGTAGGATAAAATCAGTCTCCTCTTCATCGCCTCCACAATGATTTTCCAATTCATTGTGTTGAAGGCATTTTTTACATCCAGGAGGATAAGGAGCGCGAATCCCCTTGTTTTAGGAGTCTTCATAGTCTCCTCACCCGCTCGTTCCAGAACCTTCTTTAGAGCCCCTAATGCAGATCTGCCTTTCAGAAAACTGTACTGGACATCTGATAGAGCGTTTATTTCCTGAATCTCGGCGTTTAGTCTCTTGACTATAACGTTCTCCAGGATCTTACCCATGGCATCAATGAGGCATATGGGCCGATAAGCCGAAGGCTCCGTCTTTCCCCCGGGTTTGGGGATCAGAACCAGGCTTGCCCTTTTCCACAGCCTCGGAAATCTCTTCTCTCTTAAAAGCTTTTTAGCAAGGTCTTGGAAGATCTTAGGTCACCTTCTGACCAGTAGCCTCGCTACCTCTGGGGGAACTCCGTCTAGGCCGGGCGCTTTGCCGGTTGCCAACCGATTCCGGGCTTGTTTGACCTCCTCCAGCGTTACCTCCGGGATGTCGTCCAGGGTGACCGAGAACTCCTCGTTTCCTCTCCGCGGCTGTGCCGGAAATAGACCGGCTACAGTCTCCCGCAGTACATCCGGGGGGGCGTTTCGAGGTAGGTCTCCGGAATTCGCCTATAACTACTCGGTACGGCAGACCCCATACGTCGCTCTCCACCGCGTCTATCAGCTCTTTCTCCGCTCGGGCTTTACTTTTGGCGATGAGTCCTCGGAGTCTCGATCGAGCAGCCTTTTACTCCGTCAATTGGGATTCAGCTCTTGCGGCCTCTCCTTACCCGTAAGATCCTCCCGTCGGTTTCTTCGCGCTAACCAGCTGCGTGTTTTTGTGTAAACTCTGTTAAGCCTAATGCAAGTCCTGCGGGCAGCTGCGATCTCTTTGTTCCACCAGTGGGTGGCGGTTCCCGTGGTGGTGTGAGCAGCTTTCTTGCATGCTGTAGAGAGTATGTTGATGATTTGGTATTCATCCCCTACCGTGTCTCCCAGTCGCTTGCAACCCTCGGCTATTTCAGCCAATAGGATCTTGGCGTCGAGTTTCCGCATTTGCCATCTCTTACTAGGGGGCGGGGCGAGGGCCACCTCGGGGGTACTGATGATGAAACAGATGTACCTGTGGTCACTCATGGTCTCCTCCGTCTCCCTCACCCTCCACTTTACCACCAGTGGAAAGGTGAACCTCATTGACCATTGTTAGGTCAATGAAGGCCGTCTGACTCCCTCTGGAAAAGGTGGGGACTCTTCCGTCATTAAGAACCATTAGACTCTTTTCAGCCATCCACTCATGTAGAGTTTGTGCCCGTCTAGTTGTGGTCCGGCTACCCCATGCTACGCTGGCCGCGTTAAAATCCCCGGTGATCACCTGCATGTGCCCCCGCGCTCTGGGCAAGTTCCTCGAAAAAATCGTCGAATTCCCCCTCCTCCCTGTTGGGAGAGAAGTAGCAGCTATAGAAGTCCCTACCCGGTCAATCTCCATTCTGATTTCTGATCTAAGCTGACACCACTCTCTCCCCCTCTACCACTGAAACTAACCGCCCCATTTAATCCAGCCATTCCACCTTCCCCAATTCCCCCGTGGCTAACTACGCTCTAACTCAATGCACGATCGATTGGAAAGTATGATCGTGTTCAGTTGTGTAGTGTCCACTACCCCATGACTGGCCGGCGACCGTTCGCCGAGTTCGCCATTTTCTCGCTCAAGCAACACAAGTATTCTGCCTGGCTCGCACCAACGAGTACTAACTAATTGATTCGCATGTTTCCCTTTATATCACAGACTTGCCCGCGCAATTAATGGCTTCGTGCGTTATCGCTACTGAAGTGGGGGCACTTTTTATTTGGCGCCATGTCTCTCGTTTGCTTCGGCATTGCCGCCAACCGACGCTGTCTGTGCCTGCGCTGCTTAACCGACGCTACTATCCAGCAAGTTGCTCAATTCATATGCCGCCTTACTGAATAATAGTATAATTTCTATAACTGAAACGTGGTTAGGTCTAAGTGAAAGACATGTGACAAGTAGCGAATTAACCTGTGATAATAGCTACTCAGTACTCCGGTGATAGAGGCTCTCGAGGAAGTGGCGTTTGTATATTAGTTAGAAAAAGTCATGTTAGATGATGATATTGAAGCCTTAGCGCTAGACTGCTTTTAAAATCATACTCAATCAGGATGGCCTGTTTTTATACTGCGAATGCTTGTTGGCTATTGGAGCGCAAACAGTGCATAAAAGAGTACGTGATTCTTTTAAAATATATATGTGATAGTACTAAGCCAATCCTAAGTGTTGGGGATTAAACTTTCCAAGAATTGACTGGCAAAACTTGACCCTTTTAGACTCTCAAATGATGAAGGCTTCTCTTATAAATGCTTGTATAATAAACGGTTTACATCATCAAGTGACTAAAATTACGCGTCTACCTGTGTATGCAAGAGACTCAGCCAAGGTTGGACCGTAATGTGGCATAAACGTAAGCAAATTATCTAGTCATATAAACAGTCAGTTGTAGGATAAAACCAGCTCAACGTTTACACTAAACTAAGACTCTGTTGGCACATTGATTGAATTGGTTCATACTACCGATCCAGGTATAACAGCAGATATATCTGTTTTTAAATCCCCGATGCCGAAATTAATTTACAGCTGTGAACTCTGGTGATCAAGTTTTAAAAAACATGTTGATTGAATTAAAAAAAGAGTTCAGTCTAAATTCTTTCGACGTGTTGCATTGAGATGTAGTGGTCTCCAATATCAGAGATGGATTGCACTCGAGAGCAGATCTTAAAATGTACGCAGGAAATGCTTAGTCTAATAGACTTTCCATCTTTTTTTAAAGATTCACAACAACAATCTGCGCAGTAACCACATAATATCGTGAAAGACAGTTGCACGATCCGACCAAATCAAGAACACTTTTTCATGGCGCATGGCGAGAATGTTGAGAACCGTGAACTCGTGATATAGTATTATTAACTGTACCATTGCATGTTTCACGAATCTATTCTATCACATGCTAAATTGCCCACTATGCTTCTCATGTTGTGCATTGTATGTATTGAAGACAGTATTTTTGTGAATAACCATTTATATAATAATCTACTCTTTCAAAGCAATAAAGGTGCACTTGAATTAATTGGCCACTAAGACAATAACATACAACTATAGCAACAGCTTTACCAAAAACGACCGCTAATGATGTATACTCTTGACCAGATCCCTGAACAGTCTGGCAAATAAATATTTTCTGGCTTATGACCGAGCAAGGTGGCTTAGTGGCACAAGCCTTTGCCTTGCATTCGGGAGGCCTGGGTTTGAGACCCAGACCGGTCACTCCTAAATTAGTTTTTATGGTTTCCAATTGAGACAAGGTAAATGCCGGAGTGGATTAAAAATCAGCCATAACATTAAAAAAACCGTGCACGGGCATTAGTCTTGCGAAGAGGAATGCACAGCGCTAGATCGAGAATCGTTGCACTACTTTTTTCATCGGAAACGCCAACAAAATAGAGCTTTATGAAAAACATTTTGAACTGCATATTATACTCAATTTGAGTGAAATAAACATAATTGTAATTAGCCTTTCGGAACAACAATTTTTTTTATTGTTCTTATATTTAAAACATAGGTATATTATTCAGGTAACACTGTGCTCAAGAAACAAAATAAATACAAAACAATCATGTGTTTTGGATGTATATCTACAATAAAACGTGGTGTGCACACCTGGTATACAATACCATGCAGCGCCGCATACACGGGCCCTCAGCCTTACGAGCTATGCGACCATAATATCGTAATACACATAAGATCTTGCAATAGAACGCACTCTAAAGAAAAACGATTCAATCCCTTCTAAAAACTAGGAAGCCCTTGCATGATAATGGAATAAAACAAACGTTGCTTATTAAATGACCTACATATATATATATATACATATATACATATATACATATATACATATATACATATATACATATATACATATATACATATATACATATATACATATATACATATATACATATATACATATATACATATATACATATATACATATATACATATATACATATATACATATATACATATATACATATATACATATATACATATATACATATATACATATATACATATATACGCCTTTGTGATTCAAGAGGCATATTTACCGTAGGGAAGAACCAGAAAAAGTAATGCGATCCGGTAGTTTTATTAACGGTGAGGAAGCCGGAGTAGCTCAGCACGTTGTCCCCTAAGAGAGGTCCGGTTTTGGCCCTTCGTTTTGCCGTCGCTAACTCGCCATTTTGAATATACGGTGTAAGAAATAGAGGTTGGCCGGGATCGGTCATCGGAGAACGACGATTCACTGCCTTCATCCTTTCGGGCCGAAACGCCCCTACCACGCTTGTTAGAAGGCCGAGAAAAAGCGTTACTTTGACGAACATAGCCTCACCTCAGCGGTAATGTGGAAGACTCAGACCGAATGATGTAGTTGAATAATTAGTTCTGTCTACTTACAGAAACCTGATTCCGGTCGGGTCCCCTGCAACACAAGTCGGCGTCGCTCAAAGCGCGAAAAACAAAAAAAAAACGACAGATTATTTAGGATAGAAGAGAAGCCAACCCAACCCTAGCGATTACTATGGGTTGCCAGTCGAAAGAAGCACAGTAAGCAACAAATAAAGCAAGCGAGCTCCTATTGCTGTCGCCAAGGCCAAGGTGGTCCAAGCCGATTCAGTGCCAGCAAAAGCCAAAAGCGTCAAGGTACGTACTAGGGAATGTCGATTCCCTAGAATTACCTATTAGAACATAGGACGAAAACATTTTTACAGTATATAATATTATTTTTTTCCACAAAAGTCATATCATCTAATTGACGCGACACGCACAAGTTTTCCTCATCAGAGGATTTTTCATGGTTTCGCCGTGAAAGCATAGGCAAGAGGTAGACGTCAGAATAGTCTCGATTATGTCGAGACTTCTACATTTCGGCAAATCATATTAGAACTTTAGATTATTTCTACATTTCGGCAAATCATATTAGAACTTAAGATTATTTCTACATTTTGGAAAATCATATTTGAACTTTAGATTAGCCGCAAATGGGTGAGTAATACGTCTGCTGCACGTGAAACTTAATGATCTTAAACTGGCACAGCAGTCCCGGCGGGCTATTACGATCCGCATACTTGACGACGGTCTCTCTAAACTGATCTCGCACATGGCAAGATAAATCTACGGTGAAGAAGGATATGCTAGGCAACCGAAAAAGGTCCCCCTAAAGAGTGCTTGCACACATAGTCCACTTAAAACACAGACTACTGATATAATATACGATATCGGAAAATGTATACAATTGTGTACTGGCTTCATAAAAAATGATGTACTGACCGTGATGTGCTGATGAACGAAACTCGACAAACTGTTTTTACGATAAGGATACAGAAGCTAGGCTTAGAAGGCGAACAATACTGTCATACTAAAGCAACATATATTAACTAGACTGTATGTAGCGCAGTCGACGTCGTGCTTGCAGCTATAGCGCAACCGACAATAATTACAACAATGTAAATATGTGTCAATACCGTTGACACATCAGAAACACCGTACATTGTCTTCAAAAATTTTTGAAGATTAAGCAAATGCACAACTCCGCCAGTAGAGACATTGAGACGGTTATGCATGAGCAAGGTCTCACTCTACTCTAGAACTCCAAGTAACGTCAACTCATTTGGGACATCCATCCGCTGGGTTATTCTGGTGTCCACAACATATCACAACGCTGGCACTCCATGCGCATATAAGCCGTATCACTGATAGGTGTTTTCTATAAACTTTTGACGACACTTAAGGCACTGTTGGTCGTTCATCCATTCCAAATCATTCCAACGTACTAAAATAATAAAGTTATATAAATGAAGTATATATAACAATGTATAATAAAAATATAAAGGAAACACCCCATTGAAGTGAAGGCACGGTAGTTTGAAATTTCGATGCACAACAAACGGTACGGAGCTGGCACAGTTTCCGAGGGGCTTAAACGAGCAGTACTTGCAAGCCAGACTCCCTGTAGTACTAAGAGAAGTATTATCAAGGCTTCATCGGTAACAGAGCGTTCGATTAGATGGAGTCGGACCAAACGCAAATCGTATCCTCTTCTTTGTTCTAAGTAGGTCCTTGGGGCCGTTCACATTGAGAAGTAATCGTTATAAGTTTATCCGTTAAGCAAACTTCTTCATAATACTCGCATGCCTGACCCAGTTGGATGCCCTACTTTGAATATTGTTATCGACGTCTTCATGCAGCTTCCACACTGCATATAGAGAAAAACTCTAGAGAAGGATACGGCGGCCGGGAAAATCCTATTCATTATAATACTCCCCATTTTTTCAGCTGGGGCTATATGTTCAATCTCTTTAGCGTTTAAAAAGCAGTCCAAAACAATATATATATTTCCTAAATGGTTCTCTTTTCGTATTGCATTAGAGAAAATGCTTGAAACAGACCCGGTAGATTACAGAGTGATATACACAACATGTATACACCTTAAATGTCCCCTGAAGTGCTGTAAAGACTTTCTCTCTTAAAGTAACTGTCATACATAAGACATTACTATAATGCATTTTGCTAGAGATATGTTAGTCGTACAACGTTTCACATGAGCCAACAACTAATAAGTATACATGAAAATCCAACTTACAGCGTCTCTGCTACAAGTCAGAATTGAAGAAAGAACCGAAGCAGGAATCGACCCTACTCGGGAAGAATTCCTTTTTCTCCTATATTTTTTTTGGGGAACATGCACATTAGCCGCCCAAGCCATTACGTCTGCGTTCTTCTCTAAACAATCGGAGCAAACTATTGTATGACTTTCCTGTACGGACTAGAGGGCGACTATTTACATGTGCGCCCTTGTCGGTCTATGCTGAAAAAACCGCCTGTTCCGGGGTTCTATTTATGCACATACAAAATTTTTGTAGCACATAGTGTCTCGGCATTGACACACTCATTGAAATACATTGCATTAATTAGAACTAGAAGTCGTTTTGCTTAGCCTGGCTGTCTCATGCAACGCCCTAATAGGATATCCATAACTAAGCGCAATCATTCCACAACGGGGGTTGAGACATATTCAGAAATCTAAGAATGGACTCTTGTTGAAGTCGTGCGTCGTATCAAACGCTGAGCCATTTTAAGTTATCCTCCAGCTAAGATAATCGGAAACTCTACGGCAATAACGGGTGCGAAGTGCTCTAAGCGGGATTCTGCTGTGAGAAAACGGCCTTCTTTTTCTTCTGTCGTGCCCTTGTTACGATATTATTATGTCATTATGTTCATAGCTGTTTTGTTAGTTGTGCGCTGTCTCAAATCTTTGAAGCTGCGTTTATGCAAATACCGCTCGTGGTAGGTAGCAATTCCGCGTCAATTATATAATCTTGCCTAGCATATTAGAAGGTACTCTACAAAGTAGCTGGAGCTGCTATCACATAGATAAAGACACGCTCAGTGGCATTTTGCCTATCTAGGTGAAGCCTAGGCGGCCTCTGTCACGTGTCGCGCACTTTGAATTACAGATGACCTTATATTACCGACATGTATTTGTTCGCACGTTGCACCCAGTTGTGCTATGTCTGACCTTCATTCTTTAGAACGTTCGATATATCAAAGGCCCTCGATCAGAGCTTTGTGCGGTTTGCAGCCATATATTGGGGCTACTTATTTGTTGAACTTTGAACACGCCCATCTTCACTTCGCTAGGTCAATCTTGGCCCCAGTTTTTTAAACATGTTGGCATTAAAGTTCTAATTTTTAAAATACCCGTCCTTAGCTAGATAGTGCTACTGTTCAAGACCTGCGAGTCTTGTGCGTGTGTAACGCGAATGCGCCCGCTCACTCTGCTGCAGGTCCTTTCTTCTAAGGATATTGAGAGATCCAAGCTTCTCCTTCTGGTATTTCTAACCGTCTTGCAAACTTAAAAAACCTAGCAGCTTGACTACCATGTAAGCGTTCACCTTAGACGTAAACCATATCAGTCGCAAGCTAGGTTTGCAGCCACGCGTGGGTTTAACCTATTGTCTCTCTCGTCGTTCCCGTTATCTTTTCCGTGCCGCGACATGCTTTATACGGCTGCTTGCTACATCGGGGTTCAGCTGTAGCGGGGCTTTGTGCATAAGGGCACCCAGCTTGTTCTAGGGAAGAGGCGCAGTGAATTCAAATATTTATACAGATTTAATTACATTTGATCTAGCTCCAGCTCAGGACATATTTGTCTTAGTAAAGTTAGACATGTCCTCATACGCACAAATATAAATGGAAGCAGGATGTCTCCCGTTTGTTTTTGCCTTGGCATAAAACCAACTTAAAAAATCAAGGCCCAAGTTAAAGTTTTGCGCCCTACATAAACCGAACGGGTTACAATCCGTATGGCGTTTTCCGCAGTGAGCACGAGCCCAGGCCTGCCGAGGCCGAAAGGACAGCAGAGAAGAGCAGCGCTCTGGACGTTCCCTCTCCCGTCACCCTTCCCCTCTCACCGACAGCGCTTCTGGCGACATCAGTTAGTTTCCCATCAGTGGGAGTGGCTACGCCGTCAAGCATCACAAGTTAAGACGCGAAACATGCGCACGTGCGTCCGCGATGCTCGTTGATGTGTGGTAATTGATGTAAGACCTGTGTGTATGTGCAACATGTGCCTGACAGTTCTTCCCAGGCCCATGTTGGCTGCTGTATGTGACTGTCTGAAGGCAAATTGGAACCTCCGTAGCCGGCAGCCAGTCAAGTATAAAGCAGGCACAAAACTTCGTGAGCCACATAGAGGCAACAAAGCACGTGCGTGTCAGTAATAAATGATGTGTCGTTCTCATTGTAACCTTCTCAGTGTCCCATCAGCATCTGCACCGTGTAGTCTGCTAGAAAACGTGTCATAGGATGCACTTTTGACAAGTAATGCGTTTATGTTATACAACGTTTTAAGATGAGAAGAATTCAATTTCACGAATTGTCTCGGTTGAACTTCGTTGGGCGCCCTAGTGTTCTATCTATCGAACTTGCCAATTTGGATGACCGCTGTGGCACGCTATGGCTGTTTAGCGCTAGAGTCAAAGTTAAAGTAACTCTCTAGTTGCGCAAGTGATCAGGGCGTTCTGCAGCGTTTTGAATATCCGACATCGTCTCACAACCACATCCACATTTTTTGCGAATAGCTGCCACCACTTTCTGAAATGTTTTATGTCTTCAGCAAACAGTCGACGAGGTCACGCCTAGTACCGCCTTTGGCTGGCATCGCCAGAAGGTAGCGATAACAGTGCATATTATTACACCTTCACTCAAGTCCTAGATTTTAAAGGCATTATATTGTCAATAGGGTCAACCTGTCCAGCTCTGCTCGTACTTACCAACGGGTACAACACTCGGTCGTTACACACTTTTTAGTTTGTCCGTTCAGTAACTTGTCGCTGTTTCGGATACGCATATAATGTATTTACACCGCATATCCACCAAGGTGTGTGTTTCAATTTGCGACTTTCCGACGTAATCAAGATCTCCTCTAGTTGATTTATCTTGTTCGAAAAACAGGTTTTTTTCTAGGGTGCTTTTTGCCGGTAGCCGGCTAAATCTTTTTCCTTAACCGTATCATGACAAACTTGGAAGTCTCAGAGAGTCATTCCTATGTAATAATTCCTGTAAAGCCATTCTACTACTTCATCCGGAGAAGGAGTCTGGCTGGTCTCTGAACTCCCACGCGAGCACGACTTTGGAGTTAGGTCACGACGCTGAGGTGGGTTAGCACTGGGTGCTTAAATCACTACGACACGACAGCTTTCTGCTGCCAATATCATTAGATAAAATGCAGAGCTGACATATGTAGTGTTTGCTATATTATGTAGTCCACTAGGTGATTTTAAGGTTGTCCATATGAATCGATATTTTACTAGTAGGGTGAGCAATATAAATAAACCGAGTAAAATGAATATTGAATTATTTTTTTGGGCGCCTTCAATCAAATATTTAGAAGCTAAAATATACGGCCCACCCAGTCTAGCTTTGTAACATTCTAAGGCATTTACAGTAGGTAGGCATTTTAAAGGTCATAATTAAAATATCTCTTTTTTGCGCCTGCAAAAATAGACAGCTTGAATCAAATATCAGTAGACGTCCGATCAAAATTCCGCCATTCATTAGTGTATTCAGCAGGGCTTTACATTGAGACAGACACTAATTTAAGAAAGCTGTAGCAAGACGTTTACATACGTGTCCGGCTGCTTTACAGCGGCGATTTAGCGCCGGGTTATATTAGACAATTCGCGCGTAAAAAGAGCACAGCATTCTAAGTTTAGCAAGTCAAACCTGTCAAGACAACAACCACTACTACCTCCTAGATCGGTAGGAACGGTCAGTAACGTCTCTGATCATTAATTCTTTAGAAGTTTAGCTACTAATATGTTTCACTGAGCACCTCTGTTGCAATTAGTACTATATGGAACCCACTTAATTAAGTAAGCAACAGCAAGCAACACGTGTTTGGTAATCAGTATGCAACTACAGAGCTTTAGCTCGCTGAAACCGGTACGAATGTAGTTTTTTGTGAGTTTTGCGGAAAAAGGAGACCAAGGATGAAATTCCTGCACTCGTGCTCTTCACAGATGAAGCTTCTTGTGCACAAAATGATATATTTAGTGCACACCCTTTCCATTGATAGGCCAACGAGCACCCGTATATAATCCCCCTGCATTAGCGCCAGGATTGCTTCACCATGAATGTTTAGGCTGGCATGGCGAACAACTGTGTTTTAGTTTCCTCGATGCTCAGGAAAATCTGTAGAAAAATACTTTTCCCTTTCTTAAAGTGTGGCAACGCATCTTGCAGTCCAATAATTAGAATAAGAGTCGTTCGATGAGGCGATCGTCCTTGTTGAACCTTTGTGTATGGCTCTTGCTATGCTCTCTCTTTCCTTGAGGTCTGCGTACTGTTTTTCGTTAGCTCTCTTTGAGGAAGAATGGCTCGTACTTTTTTTAGCTCCTCTTTCAGGAGCCCAGCATCTTAACAACTCTAAATCTCTCTGATGGCGGGAGAAAAGGAAGCTCAGAAAAATTGTTAATATTTGTTTCGACAGACCGCGCCCTTTAATCTCATTGGGTTGTAATCTACCTTAAGTAAGTTAAGAGTTGCACTGCTTGAAGAAAAGTTGTGAAGAAAATATATAGTTGGGTGTTTTCTGATGAGTATTTCTACGTCAGCCACTGCCGTCAGTAGGTCGAGCCGGGTGGCGTGGTCTGCGCCTCGCGACCGGAGGAGACACATAGGTGCGCGGGTTTGAGCCTCACCGTTGCAGATTTGTATTTATCCTATATAATTATATTGCGTTATTATAGGGCGTCCGTCTCTGAAGCAATGCGAAAAGCAGTCCCGTGGACGTCTAATCTTGACCGAGGGTCAGCCCGAAAACTTTTTACTGCCAACAGTAGGAGCTGTACACCTCGTCTACATAGTTAGGCGGAGGGGACTCCTCTGCAGCAAGCTATCTCCCTGCTCTCAAGGGCGTGACTAGCTTTTCACTTAAAGGAGTCAGGATCTAGATGTCCATAACTTCATTTGGTAGTGTTGCTTCCTCAAAATGCACTTGTTGTTTTCTTGCTTAGAAGCCGTTTCCCAACGTTCCCTATTTTTGCCCGTGTCCGCTTTTGAGTTATCGGCTCGGATTTGCACTTAAAAACGCTCTAATAGTGACTGTGCGACCTTTTTATGGTCTAAAAATGATAATAGAAATAATAATAATAATAATAATAATAATAATAATAATAATAATAATAATAATAATATATTATTATTATTATTATTATTATTATTATTATTATTATTATTATTATTATTATTATTATTTCAAATAATTACTGTAGTTTTTCTCTTATTGCCAAGGCCGTCACGACTGGGCGCAGATTTGATGATCTCTCCCATATCGATACCGAGAGTCACTGCTGCAGTCGTTGTGTTATAGACAGTGCCGTCTCATGCTGCAGACGCTCGTAGCCTGTTCAAGCTCTCCAATGTCGAAAGCAGAAGAAGCAGTAATCGGCCTACGTCATCCCATTAGACGCCCTGCCATTACTGCTGAGCTAAGGACATGCTTGTTGGAATAACGCCTCTCCTGGGCCTCCTGACGAGCGTCATGGGGGCCTATATGCCCGAACGGATGCAAATGGATGATCCGCCGCCTGGGAACGATACGGGTGAACCCCTGTTTCTCACGCCTTATATTAGGCAGGATCAGTTACGTGAGGCAAAGCAACTTGCCAAAACCGAGCCCCCTTGGTATGGTGTGCTCAGCTATTCGGGCTACCTGACCGTTAACGAGGACACTGGATCAAATTTGTGGTTTTGGTTCTTCCCAAACGTAAGTGCTCAACCTCGCTGCGTAATACCTGTTGGCATTTGCCCCATCATCATACTGACAGTATCGTCACCTTCGTCAAGTACATGCGACATACT
The DNA here is from genome assembly GCA_003439945.1 of Dermanyssus gallinae. NCBI lineage: Eukaryota > Metazoa > Arthropoda > Arachnida > Mesostigmata > Dermanyssidae > Dermanyssus > Dermanyssus gallinae. The sequence continues at coordinate 319,991 of QVRM01006096.1, forward strand.
CTAAATACATAATCTAAATAGGGAGACAAAGCTAGTGAGTAAACTCGTTATTTATTATATGTATATATTGTTGTTATTATAGACTTCTTAGAAATAAAAATGCTTAAGCAACTTTAGGGTAACATTCAAAAGCGCTCCATTCTACCATATATATATATATATATAAAATGCGTTGCAAAAAATTAGCAACTCATGTGATAATTTCGGCTTTATTTATTTGAATGGCTTGAAATCAAATTTAAGGACATGATGTTCATGACGAACCACGAGTATGGTGTTCATTTCGTTGCAATCTTACAATCGGTTGATATAAAAAAAAATACAAAAAAGTGTGAAAAAACAGTGTTGCATAATATTAGCAACAATAACGTCGTACGGAGTATTCGAATTTTTAGCATGGGATTCAGGTCTGGACTCAATGTCGGCCAGTTAAAAAGTGGCACTCCTTGTTCTTGAATAAAGGCTATAGTGCTAGCCGAGGTATGAAACGTGGCGATGTCTTGTTGAAAAACTGCGTCAGGCGCCCAATTCATCTGAAATGGGCTTCTAACTGGGAATCGACGATACGCTGGTATTTGTCGGAATTGATTCGGCCCACAATCGCGCTAGATCAGACCTGCCATTATATCCAGACGCGCCCCAATATTTCACAGAACCTCCACCGGCCACACGTTTCGAGAAACATTTAGGTTCCTTCCGTAAGTCATGCCAATAGTACAGACAGCCGTCAGGGCCATCGAGATTAAATTTCTTTTCATCTTAGAAGACGATGTTTTTCCAGTTGTTATACCGGACATTCACGCCATGCGAGAATGTGCTTCTATTGCGTTCGCGGCATAAGCTTCCTCTTCGCGTATCGCACGTTTTTGTCAGAACTTAACACTCGGTACACTGTGGATCAGTGCATTGGCACTCCCAAAGTGGTCCTGATCCTGGAAGAAAACTTTTAGTCATGAGTAGCCAACTGTATGATCCTACGCCGATCTTGAATAGTCAAAACAGGCTTAGGCCCACTGTTGATTGATTGATTTATTTGCTTGATAAGTGTGTGTACACATATCACCCTTTTATATCAGGGGCGCATAACCGTTGCAGCTATTAATTACCTATATTGTGGTCTCCAGTTACTTTGCCCTTATGTGTTGAACACCTTCCATCGGGATAGCCTCTGTTTCGTAATCTCTATCTGTGCCTTTTCTGCATCCTTGCCTTATCCCAGCGCCTCCCCTAATTCTCTCCTCTTGTATTATCATATAACCATGCTACTCCACCCCTTTCCAATTTCATATTCCCGTATACTTCCTTTAAACTAGTTTTCTGCATAAGTGCTGTCCGCCACTTCCGGGTATATGCTGCCTTTACCCTACTTTTAATTTGCCCACTGGACATAGCAGTGTCTGTCCATTGTTTTCTGGTGAGTCCTATCTGTCTTGCCGCAAATTCTACCCTCCTGTCCCATTTTGTTTTTACTCCCATTGCCATTTTTACCCACTGTATCTTTCTTACCCATCGTTCGTTACTTAATGTCCTAATTCTACTACAATACCTCAGCTTACTTTGCACTTCCCTTTCGATAAATTTTGACATACCCCCTCCCCTTCAAGAAACTCTCTGCTACAATTGAAACGGCAACCCAATGAAAATCTAATTACTTCTCTCTGAATCCCTTCTAATTTCCTCCATAAACCCGAGCTATGCACTAGAACAGCGTTTCCAAATGTCAGCCCTGGCACATACAGTGCCTTTCAAATGTCCTTTGTAACCACATACCTATTGAATCCCCATAAGCTTTTGCACCTTACCGAATTTCTACCCCTGTCTGCTTTCTTTATTCTTAACGTTTCTTCCACTTTCAACAATTCTTCCATTGACGCTATAGTTACACCTAAATATGTATATTGATCTCGATACTCTAGCTCCTTTCTCTGCAACCTTAGCTTCCGCTCCAATGTAACCCCCGAAAATACTAAAATAGAGCTCTTCTTTTTGTTAAATACCATATCTAGTTCACCTGCTGCTTTTCCACAGGTAGTAAGCATTTCTTGAACCTCCCCCACGTCCCTTTCTAAAATAACCATATCATCTGCAAACAACAAAAGAGGTATTCTAATAAATGTTTCCCTTTCACCGATTTGCCACCCCAACCCAGTGTTGTTCACCTTTCTCGCAATTCTTTCTATATATATTAGAAAAAGTATTGATGATAAAGGACATCCCTGTCTCACTCCTTTAGCAACACCATATTCGCTCGATTCTCCCTCATTTCGTTTAATCATTACTGTGTTTTCCCTATAAATATCCTCTAATAAGCCTATCCAACTTGTTTCAAATCCTTCTTCTGCCATATACTTGTACAAGGTATCTCTATTGACCATATCATTGGCTTTTTTTAGATCCAAAATACCGCCAACACAACCTTGTCCCCTCGTCCTAGATATTTCGACTATCTGGTTCAATAAAAAAATATGGTCGTCTAACCTATAGCCCTTTCTAAACCCACATTGCCATTCCCCAATTTTACCATTTGCTTCTAACCTATCTTGAACCCGGCTCTTAAAAATTTGCATAAAAATACGGTACGTAATTGGTGTAATAGTTATCGGTCGTCTATTTTTCAAATCATCGTTATCGACGCCATCTTTTGGCAGCAAGGAAACCCTTCCCTTATGCCAACTTTTCGGTATGCTACTTCCGGCAAAGATGTTATTGAATACTTTAGATAAACAACCTATGTAGACCTCACCCAATGCGTGTACTATCTCCATTGTTATTTCATCTAACCCGCATGCCGTCTTCCCTTTTATTCTTCTAATATCTTGTTCTATTTCTTTAACTCCTGTGATTATACTTGTATTCATTCTCGACCTCCCTTCACTGACCCCATTACAAATAAAAAATAGCGCTTCTACCGCCGCATTCATCTCTTCTTTTGTGTACACTTTTTGGTGCTTAAGATTAGTCATGCTTTTTCCCGCATTGACTACATATGTCCAGAATCGCTTTACCCGTTGTCCATTTGGAGCCCCCAATATACTATTAAACTCCTGTTCGTCCTGACGTTTTATCGCTTCTTGTACCAAATTCTGAACTTTTGTCTTTGCCTGCATATACTTTTGCCAGTATTCCTCCCCCTTACCCGGGTTCATACTTACTACCTTCCAGTGCTCTTTGCTCCATTTCCTTTTTTCCAATATTGCCTCCTCAATCGCCCCATTCCACCACCCCCTCTTTCCCCCTCTTACTTTCTTAACTATTTTATAACATTCATCATATTTATCCCGTATTATTGTATGCATTTCATCCAGATCGATCTCTATTGCGTCCTCTAACAGCTGTTTAATTTCAACAATTGTATGTGTCCATTTCTGTGTGTCTATCACCTTTTTGTCTACTTTTAACCTCTTAACAGGTTTTCCTCGACCCGTAACTTCCACCCAATTATGATCACTGCCAATGTTCCATTCTTTTCCTTCATCTACAATCATCTCTCCTACCCATTCCCGTATTTTTCCTTTGACCATAATATAGTCTACACATGACTTCCTATTTACCTGACTATACGTATATTTTCTAACCACTACTTTATCTAAATTTAGTATATTCAGCCCTGTTGTTGATACCCATTGTAATAGCATTTTTCCTTCAATATCCTCCCTCCCGTCTAACTGATGAATGTGGGCGTTCATATCTCCTAGGCACATAGTTCCCATCCCCTCACTACTTGCGACCGCCTCCGTTAATCTATTGTACAGTGTTCTACCTTCCTCTAATGTATTACTCGGCGCCCTGTATACCCCTATAATTCTTATTACTCCATTAAGCCCTTCAATATCAACTACCACCAAGGCTTTCATTTTTAGTTCAATCACTTCCCTACATACTATGTTTTCTTTAATAAATATACCCACTCCTCCAAACCTATTTTCTCCTGTCCCCGTCTTTCTATCTATACCCAATTGTACCAACAAAATCCCGGTGGAACTTCTGCCTCACATAGATGTGTCTCTGTTACTATCATTATATCTACTTCTCTTCTTTCGATCAGCCTGTATAGCTCCTCCCACTTACCCCGTCTCCTACCACCTCTAATATTTAGCAATGCTATCCGTCGGAAAGGTGATTGCTTCTTTTTACCCCCTTTCCCTCTTCTATCTCGCTTTCGGTGTCTGCTTAAGATCTTTCGAGATTCGCAAGCTTGCCCATGGCTAACCTCCGGATCACATCCAACGCCCCCTCCAGTTCCCACACTTCCCGCTGTCTTGTTTCCATTTGCGTTTGCATTCCGCGATTGCTGTGTTCTCGGTTTAAATATCGGTTGTCTTTTTGTCTCTTGAAGCCATTGTCCCCCCAGTTGCGTCCCTGATTCATGCTGTACAAGGTGTCTCTGTTTCCCCATCCAACCATTTGTTGTGTTTTTTCTCCATGGTATCCCTCCCTGTTTATATATCCATTTCCCGACCCCCAGTGATTACCTTCCTGAGCTAGCCTCGCTGCATGCCTATATGGCATCTGTCCGTGATCTACAAATCGCGGTGGATATTCTTTCTGCTTTTCTTGTATATTTGTGGCTATTCCCCCTACTTTCCGAGTTGCCAACTTGATTCCAAGCCATTCACAGGCTCTCCGGCCAATAGGTCGTACCGCCATTTGAGCACCTACCTCACCGTAGTGAACACCGTCCGGAGCCATGGCTCCAGCGGTATCTTGTATGTATTCCAGGGGTAGATATTCAAATATAGCTGCCCGCACTAAGGGAGCTATCTTCATGTTAACAGCCCTGCAAGCCTCCCTATAGTCTCGTTCTGCTTTTCGATCAACTGTTCTTGGCAATGAGCATACCGTCAATTTTATATTACGCCTAGTGCAAAAACCTATTAATTTTTCTACTTGCTTACTGACCTTCCTAACTGCTTCCACCTCATTATTCGCCTGCATCACATCTATTAGCCCTCCATGAAATACCAACCTCTGTTCTAAATTATCGAACATATCCATATCGTCCTCAATTAATTCTACAATAGCCCTGGATGTTCCCCCTCTTTTTCCTATAATCGTTAGCCCTGTTGTACTTCTCGGAATCATCTTCTTCAATTGTTCTTCTACTCTTAATATATTTGAATCCCCAGCAATTACTACCCTTTTGCCGACTGGTGGTAACGTTCCCGGTTGATCCCCTGTCTCCAGCTGTTTCTGCTGCTCTTTATTTTGCTGGCGCGTTGCTTCCTCTATCACAGCACCAACAACAACATCATCGTCTCTTCTTTGTTGTTGTAGCATTCGCCGGCCGTCGCCTCGCCGTACTTCTTCTTCGTCTTCGCCCGTGTTGTGATTATCCACGTCGTTAATCTTCTTGTCCTCATCATTACGACTTAGCTCGAGATCTACCACCTCCTCTTCTGCTAGCCTCGCCTCTCTTTCCCGGATCCATGTCTTTACTTGGTCCAAGCCAGCCGTTACGTCCACCATCACTTCCTCTACAGCTGTAACTCTTTCTTCTAAGCTCTCCCTCCGCTCGCCGTCAATACTGCTCTCTTCAGCAGCAGCAGCAGTTGTAGGCTGTCTCTGCTGACGTTCCTCTACTCTTCTCTCAACTCTGCTACTTTGTTCGATCAACTCCTTCTTGTCCGCGGCAATCCTCTCCTCCATCTCCTCCAAGGCGGTTTCTCTTTCTTCAATGCTCTCAAGTCTTTTGTGCACATCGGCCATGCACGTCTCCCACTTGTTTTGCATTGTGTTCGCAATACCGCACCACTTGTCCGCTTCTGCTTCTACTTTTGCCATCTCTGCAATCATCTGCCGATGTGTAGCACAACCCGTGCAACCAGCAAATGGCGGATCACGCACTGCCGTTGTTTCCCTGTCCATCATATTTCCACACGTGCACACTGATATTCTACTCAATGGCACGTATGTTGATGCACCACCACTTCGTGTGTTGACAGCTCCGGATATATTCATGGAGCTATCATCACCGTCAGATGACATTTCACTGTTCCTTCCAAACATGGTGCACGTGTGTTATTTATATATGCAACTACAACACTGCACGTCTCTTTGTACTTTGCTTTACACGTCCGTCCTAATGCGTTCCAAAGCACTTGTATATACACTATATACCTGTTCGTGTTTTTGTTTTCGCCTTCCAATTGTTCACTTCAAACTTCACTATATCCACACAGTGCCGGAAATCCTATTTCCAACACTCTAGCTACCACTTTTCAATGAAACGGTTCCGTTTTCCAACTCGATACACAATTCTCAGATAGTTTTCCTGGTTCAGTTGTGAAGCGCAACTATGCTTGTACACCGAAACACCACTCTAAGGCAGGAACCTCTAATAACGTGACCGCTCGCCTCGACGTTCGAACGCTAACTGTTAGATCTGCACCTTTGGTTCACTCCAGGGTGTTAGAACCTGCTGATGGTGCTCTTATGCCGTCCTAATCTGGTTGCTATAGCAGTTACTGTATGACCGAGGTCAGCACATGCCTCAATTCTTGTATTTTTGTTATTCGAGGGATCCTTTGTACGACCCATGGTTTAAACATAAGTTTGGTCGTTAGTTCGGAAGAACGACTGAGCTATAGAACGACTGATTTAGCTAGACAATATTCCTGACATTTTATCCCCGGGATCGTATATCAGCGGTAGTATCGACTATCCATTACAAACAAGAGCTGTGTTGTTAGCATGTTATTGTTGCTAATAGTTTGCAACCCTGTTTTATATATATATATATATATATATATATATATATATATATATATATATATATATTTCACTTGAACTATTTCCACTCCAGGTAAAATATACAATAGTATGATAAATGTCACTACAGCTCGTAATGATATTAGTAATTACAGATTGCTCAGTGCCAGCCTTGTTAGCGAGGTGATTGCATTGCACTTACTACCGTGATATCTTACGCATATACCATAACAATATTTACAAACACATGTATCACAGGGTTCATGGCAAGCGTCGTTCTGACATAAGAGGTGGTTAAAACCGTGCACAGCAAAACGGGCGATTATGTGTCTGTTTGTCCTGCCTGTGCCCTTCCATTCTGACCTAACCATTGCATCTGTCATATAAAAACTTGGGTCGATATCTGCCATTTTCCTTCATATCGCCGTATCAGCTTGCTGTATGCGGGAGTGTCTGGGAGAGCAAACTGTGTTTGATCTGTTCCACGAATAGTGGAGCATCGCACAGCAAATACGTAAGGCGGTCATATGCTGACGTATGTAAACCTAGTACCCGTTTTAAAAAAGCTGGTTTCACTCGATCGAGTGCACCAAGTTGAACCAAGCTTAGCTTTGCCCACACAAGCTGGATCCCGTATGATGCGATTAGCGCTATTTTCATATCGAAGAAAGCTTGCGCTGTCTTAATCGAGAGCATCTGGGGCTTCTTAAGGGCTGTCGCCGCGATCAAAGCTTTTCGAGTCCTCCCCTCTATGTGTGCAGCGAAGGCCTTGCCTGAGGGGGTCACTGTGATACCGAGATATGTAAACTTGTTTACATAGTTCATGTCCTGTCCATTTAACCTAAGTGTATCGGTCAGGGCCAGCCTGCCCGCGTGCCTGAACTTCATGGCTTCTGTCTTATTTCAAGGCCTACTACGTTTACATACGCCGATAAAGTAGCGAGCGCCTGTTGCAGATGGTATATGCTGCTACTGTAGAGTACTAGATCGTCGGCAAACATAATTATCTTGACAGCTGGGTGCCGGGTCTGTATACGTACTGGTAACTCGGCTACCAGTTTAGAAAAAAGCAAAGGGCTGAGATTATCGCCCTGGGCAAAGCCTGTCGTTTGTTCTATGCTTGGGTGCTCCGCTATACCGTCGTCCAAGATGATCTGATTAGACTGTAGCACGTCCTTCATCAGTGTCAACATTCGTATTATGACCCCGATTTCGGCGAGTTGAAGCAGGACTCGAGTTCTTGAGCCTGAATCAAAAGCGGTTCGGAAATCTACAAATACGCTGTATAAAAACTTTGTGCCAGGGTTTGCTCGATATCTGCAAGGAGGATTGCACATGCAGCTAGAGTTGATCTCTGCGCACGAAAGCCACATATATATATATATATATATATATATATATATATATATATATATATACAGGTAGTTCAACAAGTTCTTAAGATGAAAACCAAGAATTTTCCAAATCTTGTTTTTAATTTTTTCGTATTTGATATACTCCCCGAGAAGCTCAATACACTTTTCCCACCGAGATTTCAGAGCATTTATACCTTTTGAGTAGAATTCCGCGTCTTTAGACTGAAAATAGGCATTGACAGCAGCCTTAATCTCTTCATTGCTGGAAAAACGCTTTCCACCGAGACTATTCTTCAAATGTCCGAAGAGGAAATAATCAGAGGGAGCCAGGTCTGGAGAATAGGAAGGTTGTTCAATAAGTTCGAACCTCAGTTGGGCCAATTTTGCCGATGCTTGCCGCGACTTGTGTGCAGGAGCATTGTCCTGGTGAAACAGGACAACCTTCTTCTGAAAAGCGGGCCGTTTCACGATGAGTTTTTGCTTCAGGCAGTCCAACAGTCTTGCATAATATTCTCCCGTGATCGTTTTACCGCTCTCAAGGTAGTCGACCAGAATTATTCCACGTTGGTCCCAAAAAACCGTGGCCATCATCTTTCCGGCCGATGCCGTTGTCCGCACCCTCTTCGGAGGTCCTTCACCAGGTGCACACCATTGACGAGATGCTTCTTGGGTCTCGGGAGTGTAGTGATGGACCCAGCTCATCGACGGTCACGAATCTGCGCCAAAAATCCGACGGATTTTTCGACATCTTGGCCAAATTTCGCTGTGAAGCGGAAACACGCGCGTCTTTTTGGCCTTGGTTGAGCAAATGCGGCACCCATTTTGCTCTGAGCTTTTTCATCTTCAAGTTCTCGTGCAGGATGAAATGCACACTACCCAAACTGATATCCAAGGCCTCCGCTATCTCCCTAATGTTCACTCGCTTATCTGCGGCAACGATTTTCCGCACTTTTCCACGTTTTCCTCATCAGTTGCCGTTTTTGGGCGTCCTGAACGTAGTTCATCCTCGGTGCTCCTGCGACCTCTTTTTAACTCATTAATCCAGTTGGAAACAGTGGCAAAACATGGCGCAGAGTCACCGTACATCTCGTTTAATTCAGTTTTCTTTGGGTCGCATTCCAACCTTTAAAATAAAAATTCTTGATAACCACTCGAAATTAGTTTTTCTCCATTTTTCAAAATCACGCCGATACGTTGCACGGGACAAGCGATCAAACAAAATCGCAACGGCCAATCACCATAATATTTTGACTGCTAGCAGTTGAAAAGTTGCCGTTTCCAATAGCGGTGAAAGCGCTTGCCAAAATTCGAATTCTGAAAAGCTCATTTTAAGAACATGTTGAACTACCTGTATACAGGGTCATTCATACCGTTATGTACTTATTTTGAGATTTGATAGAACTCGGCAAGAAAATAATTTTCACAATGGAAAGAGGGGGGCAACGTCTTGTTTAGAAGATAGAGTGAAGTTTATAAAAGTTGTTATTCTGCCTTTTTTTCTCCTACATAGTTGTGCGAAATCTACGTTTGCGGGAGAACAACTTAACGCATGAAGGAACCGATTATACCGGCGTGGTCGAAGGAAAATTCTTGAATAGCAAAGTTACCGGCGGGTGCGGCCTACTGCCAAAAACTGTAATATTGCTTGCATATCCGCAATGTTGGATGTTATTCGGGCTTAGGTTGGTTGCAAAAATATCGATTGTTGATGATCCTTGGTGCCCCCTAAGGGTGTACTGTGCTGGGTCTGTGATCACCCGCATACCAAATTGGTAGAGAATATCCAGTAATATCTGCGTTCTTCGTGCGCCCTTCGTGCGATTCTTATTATAGACTTCCTAGAAATAAAAATGCTCAAACAATTTTTGGATAAAACTCAAAAGCGCTTTCTTCTATCATATATATATATATATATATATATATATATATATATATATATATATATATGTATTCGATCAGTGTCCATTTTTAGATGACCATAGGATTAAATAATTAAAATAAGTTTTTAGGAGGCGAATGCTTTTCGTTTGGAGCGACAAGAACCAATTTTATTAGGGCCTCATTGATGTCGCTAGATGTACATCAACGCTTTTCAAAATTTGCTATTGCGGGGGCATGATTCGCTTAAAACTTACCATAGCGGCGTTTGAAGGAGAGTGTTGCTTCGTCTGAAAGAAATACAAAAAAGCTTTTTGGCGATGGCTGGCTTTAAACTACCCATGACGTTAACAGTGTTTTTAATTGATCTTGAGCTTGTTGTACACAAGCTTATGCATGCATTACGCCTCTCCAGTCTACAAGATACACATCATTCAGACAATGGTGTATATCTATGTTGTTGTTTGCCGTGACAACGCTGTTGGCACGGGCGCCTCGCTTTGAGAATTATCTTGCGCGAGCTCCACCGTAGTAGGTGATCTTTCTTTTATTGTAATCCTCTTTCCAGAGACATAGGATGGTTTCTGTCATTATGAGGGGAAAAGCGCTAATGTTCGTGAGACGGTTCATCATTTTTTGTCGACTCGTTTGAGCCTATACGACCATCAAACACCAGTTCGCTTTACGCAGCCGTGGTTAGCTAATTGTGTATAAAGTGTCACATGCGACGCCTTTATGTCCATGTCATGTGTGTCATGTGCTTCTTGCCAAGTGTAAATTATGTGTTACGCTCAACGAGAGAAACGGGTTTATTCGTATCCACCGGACCGAGGCCAACCCGTCCTCCACAATCCACAGATTTATAACGTTCAAACCGTCCAGAATAACGATTAACGATTCTACGACCGTATGATTTCTCACCGTTTCAGGCTGTTTCTGCTTGCAGAAAGCGAGGGTGGCAGCTGCAATCATTCGTGACAGACAAATGGCTTTTTGCGCAAGTTGCCTTTGCAGGCTTTGCAATTTGTCCTTTACTCGTAAAGCATGCACCGTTGTTAAGTCGATATATGTCGTAGGTCAGGATGAAATAAGTCTATGCTAATTGCGACTTAGATAATGTATGTAATTGTATGATTTACAGTGCATATGTCTATGTCTTGTAATAGCTGTCATAGAGTCATGCGAGTTGTAGAGGCGATATTAAAACGCGAAAGTGATTAGAGATTATAGGAAAATAGGTGAAAACAAAGTAATTCCGGCAGTCATAGTCACGAGAGATCTACGCAATAGCGTATTTGAATGCGTATGTCCTACGGTGGTTGTTTGCAGGACAACAATGTCAAGGCACCAATCATACTGTGGCTGCAAGGAGGCCCTGGAGTGAGCTCGCTCTTTGGCCTTTTTGTCGAAAACGGCCCATTTGTGGCCAATCCTGACGGAGGGTTTCGTCTACGCGAAATATCATGGCTCAACAAGTTCAGCCTGCTTTATATCGATAATCCCGTAGGGACTGGTTATTCGTTCACCACAAGCGACACTGGTTACGCGACTAACGGACAACAGGTGGCAAGAGATCTCTTCGAGGCCCTCCAACAGTTCTTCACGCTCTTCGAGGAATTCTCGGAAAATCCTTTCTACATAGCAGGACAGGCGTACGGTGGTGAGATACTTCGGCCACCGACTGATACTCAATTTGTTGCCACAAGCTTGCAATTTTACTGTTACTAGCTTATTGCTGATTTGCACACTGTAATTTTAGGAGTAGACAGCCACCATATACGCTAGGCCATCTATAGGCTTTTACGCATAACACGTCGACAAGTTTATCTAACGTTCTGCAATACCCATTGTATTGTACCATGTTGAATCATGATAGCATTCGTTCACTTGGCAAGCGTTATACTCATAGCTAGCCGCTGAGGAAGAGACGTGTGAGAGGCCTGTCTCTGGAGTGTGCTCTTCTCAGATGATGGTGTGTTCTCTTGGCGGGGTGGTTTCAATCTATCTAATATCCAGGTAAATTTGTGCCCGAACTCGCCGAAATTATCCACCAGAGGCGCGGCGAGTCCAAGATGCGGCTGGCTGGCCTAATCATCGGCAACGGGTTCTGCGATCCAATATCGTTTCTCGACTACGCCGACTTCCTGCTACAGATTGGACTCGTTGGCCGACTGCAGTCGCACGAGATACGATACCTGCAAGAGCGGGCCATTGAGGCCATCATAGGAGCAGACTACCACGAGGCGTTTCGATTGCGAGCTGACATTCTACGCAAGTATAAGGAATACACCGGAAGTAACTATCTCTTCAACTACATACTCACCGAGGAGCCGGCTGGCTTCAGCCTGTACCACAACGTTGTGCAAACGCCTGAAATGAGAAAGTCTCTCCATGTTGGCGACGTGCCCTTTTGGAGCATCAACACTACTGTGCGTAGCCGGCTCCAGGGCAGTATAATGCGTTCCGTGAAGACACTGCTTGGTGCACTCATGGAACGTTACGAGGTAACTGATTGATTGATTCATTGTTCGCTTGGCATGTATATCTAAATACACATGTCACCCTTTTATATCAGGGGCGCTTAGAGCGGCAGCATATATATTACCTACGCATCCATATAATCCATGTCTACTTCAATACCTACTGAGTATTTGCTTTCCATTGTGACAACCTCTTCTTTGTAATGTCGACCAGGTCATTTCTAACATTTGGTCCTAGAGCTAGGGCCTCCGCCAGCTCAAATATCTCTGCTCCCCCCTAATGCTATACATTCTTTAATAATATGTTCGATTGACTCATTCTCTAGCCCACATGCTCGACACGCTGTACTTTGCCCCTCCTTATATTTAGCTCTATGTATCCTTGTATCCAACATCCCTGCCCTGGCATCTGCCAATCTGCCCACTCGCTCTTGAATTATCGTATACCCATTCTACCCCGCCCCTTTCCCGCTGTTCCCTTCCATACATAGTTGCCAAACTTGATTTGGAGCCCATCGCCAATTTCCATTTGTCTGTATATGACTTGTTTACCTTCAATTTCACCATTTTCTCTGATACCCTCGCTCTTGCCCATTGCTGACAATTGTACCCAATCTCCTGCTAGCTGCAAACTAGTTGAGCAACGACTCGTTCATCGTTTTCAATCTCACTAGTGTAGAATCCAAATTCTTTTTTCTTGCCTTGACTGCCTTTCTTGTGACCTAATCACGTCCTATATTACCGTTCTCAGTGAACAAACTGCACAATGGCGTACAGATCGCCACGCATACGTTGTACAATACCTTCTACACGTGATACTACTGCATACATCGACTGCATTTCGTGTCAATTTTTTATGTTTATTTATTGCCGTATATGCAGCGGTTTGCGTATACGGCCGCTTTGGTCGCCAATCGTTAACATTTGTCGTTGGTCATTTTTGTTTCACGCCGTGTTTGCAAACTTTGCCACTTTGTGAACGTCTGGACAGGTGTTGATCTACTATGGCCAGCTCGACGTCACAGTGGCTGCACCGATGTCGATGTCCTTCGTCGACTCTATCGAGTGGAGAGGCGCCGCCGATCTAGCCGAAGCCGAGCGCTTTATTTGGCGGGATCGTCTGACTGATGAACCTCTGGGGTACGTCCGCCAGGTTCGGCTGTTCACTGAGGTGATGGTGAGGGAAGCGAGCCACATGGTGCCCTTCGATAGACCGGCGGCTGCCTTCGACATGATCGATCGCTTCATCAACCACAAAGAGTTTGCTCCGGAGTTTCCTGACTAAAGCACTAGCTGCTCATTCGGTAAATAAAGCACATACACACCAATGTGTGCGTCCAGCCTGCGTCGTTCTCTAGACCGAGGCAAACTATGAGGTCATGGTTTTGCAAATATTGTAAATAACCGTACTCAATATATATACACGACATGAATGCTCAGCACAGCGCGAAAACAGCGCAAAATCTGTTTTCGCGCTAGCATTTGGGCTTACGTTTTAGTTGATATCTGATGGGGTCTTGGGTATGCAGAAAAAAATGAAAAGGTCCTTGTCGGAGGAAACATAGGCGGCATGTATATATATATATATTCTTTGATATATGTATATATATATATATATATATATATATATATATATATATATATATATATATATATATATATATATACATATATATATATACGTTTCCCCCACACGTTCCCAGGACACAATTGTCGCTCCACTTACTTTCTTATTAAAATCTGATATATATATATATATATATATGTGTGTGTTAAATATACCACACTGTACACACGTGCATTGCGTTCTACATCAGACTAGATATAGCTAGGCGCATAGCTAAAACGTGAAAGATCACACCCAGAGAAGAATTAGACACATTTGATTCGTATTCGTTTGCTTCCAGTTGATACGTCCCAGCATGAGACGTTCTACGTACGTTCTATTTGCATACATGCATTTTTAGTACTACGGCTTAGTCTCTACTTGTTGACAGCGTCGGTGTACAAGATGTCTCTAAGGTTTTTTTGTGTATTGAACTCACTAACGAGCATGGTCACTATTACTTACCAGCTATGTCTAACAGACTGCTTTAAAGATTATAAGCGAGCTAACCTCTTACCTAATAGTATGCATATTTGCTGCCCTACCGCTAACCTGTTTACGTTAGATGCTAATGCTTGTATACGCCACACTATGCAAACGCTAACTCCTACAGCAACCAATAACGCCAACGCCGGTGGCGATTGAGGAAAGCGCCATGAAACTTTTCAATGGTTATTCTCGTGTGAGATATCCGTGCTCGAAAACCTAATATTTTCGTCATTATGCAACGTTTTTTAATTGTGCTGTACAGCTGACGTTCGATATGCTTGCGTTTGTTCCAATATGAGGTAGCTACCGTATACAAAGTAGTAAAGGCAACTACTAACCTTTGTTTGCTTTAAGATATGATAGCGGCGTTTAAAGCTTCATCTAGAAAAAACCGCCTGACGTTCAAATGAGTGAAAGAATTATTTCAAATTCAGTGCGAGAATTACGACGGCTAGCAGAATTGGCTTCCTATTGTTAACAACGGTATTTTATATAGCTCTACACATGAATTTATTTTTGTTATCACTTGCGGATAATTTTCTGGCAACATAATTCCTCTCAAGTAAAGGAACTGTATGCTTCTGCTGTGTGCAGTCGAAGAAACTGTCAATTTTTGTTATTTAAAGAAGTGGGTTGCAGTGACTCACCATCATAAGCTGCATTCATGCACGCAAGCATGCATGGGTTGCCCGTAGGGATCTATGTGAAAGCACTTAAAAACGTACTAGGTATAATTCTACGCGTCTACATTGAGTGGCGCGTTCTGCTTATTTCTGTGGTGCCATCTCCACACTTCTGGCCGTTAAAAAAGCCTCAGCGTTCTAGGGTTTCTGGCATTTTTATAAGACGCCTAAAATAGGTAGAGATAAATAACTAGTGTTATTTGATAATATCATTGACTCGACCTTTATTGACCCACGTCGTATGCTTCTGACTTAAGCAAGCTCTCGTGTTTCCTGTAATGTAGCAGTACAGTCTAACCATTCGTGGTCACGCCATCCTCTTCCCCAGAATGGTAGAGCATACATGTGCGTGTCTGCATTGTTTCGACGTTGAACTTGTAAGTTTCATTGAGAGTAGATTATAAACCATATATTTCTGAGAGTTAGCGGCCTTGCTGCCTTGAGAAGTCTTGAGGAACTTAAGATGTTTTAACATCTCCGGCCCTCGCTGCAATGAAAATATGCCGCTCGACAATTACATACAGTTCCGCATACAGTTTCGTTATGATTTTAATGGCATAGACTACCGAGACAGGGGATAGCGTATAGCGCCAAGGGATCTAGCGCAATGCGCTAATGCAATACAATGTTTGTCAATTGTGACGCCAATCTTTCGCCGTAAACGGTTCACTGCCCCTTTTGTTAGTTAGCATCAATATTCCAAGTAGGATACGGTGACTTGTCAGAGGCAGGGAAGATACTTCTTAACGTTAAGAAAAGTAGTTAGAACGTCATTTCAGTGTTTGCGTTTTTCGTAGTGCTAGATGTCAAAGTCTTACTTTATGACCATCAGCCTAGACCTTTTTCTACGAAATCCAAACCAGTTTTATAAAATAGCTCGCAAATCGTGAAGCTCATTGTTTGGCCGGTCGGCCAAAATGGCTTCCGTGACTCTAGCTGTGGAACCTCTCATACAAATCGACACTATAGTAATACCAAAATGATTATATTAGTCTCGATACAATAACTACCTCTCCTGCATTCTTAACTTACGACCCAATGTTTTCGAAAATACTAAAATAGCGCTCTCCTTTTCGTTAAACACCATATCCAATTCACTAACTGCCTCCCCACAAACACCAAGCATTTCTAAAACGTGTCCTATATTCTTTCTCGAAAAAAATTATATCATCTGCAAGCAACAAGAGAAGAGTTATAATAGTTTTTCTCTCTATACTACTTACCAGTCCAACCCGGTGTTATTAATTCTTCTTGCTATTTTTTCTATGTGTATTAGAAAAAGTAGAAATGATTAAGGGTATCTCTGTCTTACTCTTTTAGCAACACCAAATTCACTTGTTTCTCCCTCTTTTTGTGTAATCATGACTGTGTTTTCTTTACATACATTATCTAATACGCCTATCCAACTCGCGTCAAATCTTTCTTCCACGTTTAATACAGCAAGGACACGTTTAATATAAATAAAAGTAAACGATCACATACGCTGACCATTTAGCAATGCTAGTGACCGCGCGGCGGGAAACAGAGCTAGAGAAAACAACGGCGTACTACGCTGGTGGGGGGGGGGGGTGGAGATGCGTGTCTCCGGCTGCTGACGGCCGTAGCACAGAATCCACGGCTTTGTAAGCGGCTCCGGTCTGGGCTGTCCTAGCCCTGCGGACCTAACGTAACGACCAGGGCCTTTGCGCCGCCCAGCACACCATGGCTATGCTCCCGTGCTGTCGCATCAGGTCCCGTGGGACCTACTGGCGGCCAAACGTAGCCAGCAGAGACTCGTTGGGATCTCGCCTGGATTTAGGCGATAGCTTCAACTTTCACGACTGGGCCGCCACGTGGGTCAACCCCCGCCTCTCCCCTGTGGCGATACGCCGAGAATGTATACCCGCAGCCTAATCCTGGACTTACACGCCTAGTACGGGAGCCCGACACATGGACTGCTCATGTTCTTTCCCACACAAGCTGGGCCGGTTATGGCCAGTTTCAGGTCTACATACCACAAATGGAGAATTTTTTTACGGACGTCTTCGTCCTATGTAAGTCCGGTCTCGCGGATACGATAGACCACACAGTTGCCGACGACTGCTCTTTGCCCTCAACACCGCCACAGCTTAGACTACGTAAGGGGCTAGACAAGAAACGGCGGAGATCCTGTCTCGCATGCGCTCCTTGGCCGCTGACTGGATCGACGGAATCCAATATCTCGACACTATTTTGAGGGGGAAGACGCGGTAGGAAGAGGCCCGGAGAACCAGACTCGCACACAATTCAGTCGCGTCCATTTCTGGCTCAGTACGTGATGACCCAGGTAAGAATTGAGCACGAGGCTCCCGGTCCTGGTTTCGAAGTACTGCTTTACAATTCCGAGCCAGGAGAGGTTTGGGAAAGGTGGTTTTTAGTATGCATTGCACGCAGACAGGATTGAGTCATATACTCTCCGCCGGTGCTAAGCCCCGCATTCCGCTAATGATGTGGAACTTTTAACACCGTAGACCGTAGAACGACAACCGCTCGTTCTTAGGGCCAGCTCTTTCTTTAAAACGGGTCGTTCTTACAACCAACTTGTTCTTACAAGCAGCTCGTCCTTACAACCAGCTCGTTCTTACAACCAGCTCGTTCTTAGAACCGGCTTGTTCTTAGAACCGTATTGTCTTTAAAACCGGCTCGTACTTAGAACCGGTTCGTTCTTAAAACCAGCTCGTTCTTAGAATTGACTTGTTTTTAGAACCGGCTCTTTTTTAAAACCAGCTCTTTCATAGAACCGACTCGTTCTTAGAACCGGCTCGTACTTAGAACCGGCTCATTCTTAGAACCGGCTCATTCTTCAAACCGGCTCGTTCTTAGAGTCAACTCGTTCTTAGAACCGGCTCGTTCTTAGAATCGTATTGTCCTTAGAACCGGCTTGTTCGTAGAACCGGCTTGTTCTTAGAACCGGCTTGTTCTTAGAACCGGCTTGTTCGTAGAACCGGCTTGTTCGTAGAACCAGCTAGTGCTTAAAACCAGACTGTTCTTATACCGGCTTGTTCTTAGAACGAGCTCGTTCTTAGACCCAGCTCGTTCTTAGAACCGGCTTGTTCTTAGACGTGTATTGTCCTTAGAACCAGCTCGTTCTCCAAACCGTGTTGTCCTTAGAAGCGGTTCGTTCTTAGAACCAGCTCGTTGTTGAACCAGCTCGTTTTTAGAACCAGCTCGTTTTTAGAACCAGCTCGTTTTTAGAACCAGCTCGTTCTTTGAATCGTGTTGTCCTTAAAACTGGCTCGTCCTTTGAACCGTGTTGTCCTTAGACCTGGCTCGTTCTTTGAACCGTATTGTCCTTAGAAGGGGCTCGTTTTAAAAACCGTATTGTCCTTAGAACCGGCTCGCTCTTAGAACCGGCTCGCTCTTTGAACCGTATTGTTCTTAGAACCGGCCCGTTCTTTGAGCCGTATTGTTCTTACAACCGACTTAATCTTAGAACCAGCTCGTTCTTAGAACTGGCTCGTTCTTAAAACCGACTCGTTCTTAAAACCGGCTCGTTTTTAAAACCGGTTCGTTCTTAAACCGGCTCGTTCATAGAGCCAGTTTGTTCTTAAAACCGGCTCGTTTTTAAAACCGGCTCGTTCTTACAACCCGGCTCGTTCTTAAAACCGGCGCGTTCTTAGAATCGGCTCGTTCTTAGAACCAGCTCGTTCTTACAAACCGGCTTGTTTTAAAAACCAGCTCGCTCATAGAACCAGCTTATTTTTAGAACCGACTCGTTCTTAACACCAGCTCGTTCTAAGAGCCAGCTTGTTCTTAGAACTGGCTCGTTCTTAGAACCGGATCGTTCTTAAAACGCTCGTTCTAAAAACCGTATTGTCCTTAGAATCGGCTCGTACTTAGAACCAGCTCGTGCTTAGAACCAGCTCGTTCTTAGAACTAGCTCGTTCTTAGAACCAGCTCGTTTTTAGAACCAGCCCGTTCTTAGAACCAGCCCGTTCTTAGAAGCGGCTCGTTCTTAAAACCGGCTTGTTCTCAGAACCGGTCCGATCTTAGAAGCGTATTGTCCTTAGAACAGGCTCGTTCTTAAAACCGGCTCGTTCTTACAACTAGCTCGTTCTTGAAACGGCTCGTTCTTAGAACCGTATTGTCCTTAGAATCGGCTCGTACTTGAAACCGACTCGTCCTTAGAACCGGCATGTTCTCAGAACCGGCCCGTTCTCAAAAGCGTATTGTCCTTAAAACCGGTTCGTTCCTAAAACCGGATCGTTCTTAAAACCGGCTCGTTCTTACAACCGGCTCGTTTTTAAAATGGCTCGTTCTTGCAACCAGCTCAGTTCTTAAAACCGGCTCGTATTTAAAACCGGATTGTTCTCAGAACCGGCTCGTTTTTAAAACCAGCTCGTTCTTAGAACCAGCTAGTGCTTAGAGCCAGCTCGTTCTTAAAACCAGCTCGTTCTTTGAACCAGCTAGTGCTTAGAACCAGCTCGTGCTTACAACCGGTTCATTCTTAGAATCAGCTCGTTTTCAGAACAGGCTCGTTTTCAGAACAGGCTCGTTTTCAGAACAGGCTTGTTCTTAGAACCGGCTCGTTTTTAAAACCAGCTTGTTCTTTGAAACGTGTTGTCCTTAGAACCGGCTCGTTCTATGAACCGGCTCGTTCTTTGAACCGTATTGTTCTTAGAACCAGCTTATTTTTTAAACCGGCTTGTTCTTACAACCGGCTCGTTGTTAGAACAGGCTCGCTCTTAACACCGGCCCGTTTTTACAACCGGCCCGTACTACAACGGGCTCGTTCTTAAAACCGGCTCGTTCTAAAAACCGGCTTGTTCTAAAAACCGGCGCGTTCTTAGAATCGGCTCGTTCTTAGAGTCGGCTCGTTTATAGAATCGGTTCGTTCTTAGAACCAGCTCGTTCTCACAAAACGGCTCGTTTTAAGAACCAGCTCGTTCATAGAACCAGCTCGTTCTTAAAACCGGCTCGTTCTTACAACCAGCTCGTTCTTAAAACGGCTCGTTCCTAGAACCGTATTGTCCTTAGAGCCGACTCGTTCTCAGAACCGGCTCGTTCTTATAATCGGCTCGTTCTTAGAACCAGTTCGTTCTTATAATCGGCTCGTTCTTAGAACCAGTTCGTTCTTAGAACCGGCTCGTTCTTAGAACCAGCTCGTTCTAAGAACCAGCTCGTTCTAAGAACCAGCTCGTTCTTAAAACCAGCTTGTTCTTCGAGCCAGCTCGTTCTTAGAACCAGCTCGTTCTTACAACCAGCTCGTTCTTAGAACCAATTCGTTCTTAGAACCGGCTTGTTCTCAGAATTGGCCCGATCTTAAAAGCGTATTGTCTTTAAAACCGGATCGTTCCTAAAACCGGCTCGTTCCTAAAACAGGATCATTCCTAAATAAAACCGATTTGTTCTTAAAACCGGTTTGTTCTTAAAACCGGCTCGTTTTTAAAACCAGATCGTTCTTAGAACCAGCTAGTGCTTAGAGCCAGCTCGTTCTTAAAACCAGCTCGTTCTTTGAACCTGTTCGTTCTTAGAACCGGCTCATTCTTAAAATCAGCTCGTTTTCAGAACAGGCTCGTTCTTAGAACCAGCTCGCTGTTAGAACCGGCTCGCTTTTAGAACCAGCTTGTTCTTTGAATCATATTGTCCTTAGAACCGGCTCGTTCTTTCAACCGTATTGTCCTTAGAATCGGCTTGTTCTTAGAACCGTATTAACCTTAGTCCCAGCTCGTTCTTAGAACCGTATTAACCTTAGAACCAGCTCGTTCTTAAAACCGACTTGTTCTTTGAACCGTATTGTCCTTAGAACCAGCTTGTTCTTAAAACCGGCTCGTTCTTCGAACCGGCTTGTTCTTAGAACCAGCTTGTTCTTAGAACCAGCTAATGCTTAGAACTAGCTCATTCTTATAACCGGCTCGTTCTTAGAACCAGCTCGTTCTTAGAACCAGCTCGTTCTAAGAACCAGCTCGTTGTTAGAACCAGCTCGTTCTTAGAACCGGCCCGTTCTTACAACTGGACCGTTCTTACAACCGGCTCGTTCTTAAAACCGGCTCGCTTTAAGAACCAGCTTGTTCATAGAAAAATGTGTTTCTTAAAACCGGCTCGTTCTTACAACCAGCTCGTTCTTAAAACGGCTCGTTCTTAGAACTGTATTGTCCTTAGAACCGGCTCGTACTTAAAACCGGCTCGTTCTTAGAACCAGCTCGTTCTTGAAACCGGCTCATTTGTAAAACCGACTCGTTCTCAGAACCAGATCGTTCTTAGAACCAGCTCGTTCTTAAAACCAGCTAGTGCTTAGAACCAGCTCGTGCTTACAACCGGCTCATTCTTAGCATCAACTCGTTTTCAGAATAGGCTTGTTCTTAGAACCGGCTCGTTTTTAAAACCAGCTTGTTCTTTGAAACGTGTTGTCCTTAGAACCGGCTCGTTCTTTGAACCGTATTGTTCTTAGAACCAGCTTGTTTTTAAAACCGGCTTGTTCTTAGAACCTGCTCGTTGTTAGAACAGGCTCGCTTCTAGACCCGCTTCGCCCGTTCTTACAACCGGCCCGTACTACAACCGGCTCGTTCTTAAAACCGGCTTGTTCTAAAAACCGGCTTGTTCCAAAAACCGGCGCGTTCTTAGAATCGGCTCGTTCTTCGAACCAGCTCGTTCTTACAAACCGGCTCGTTTTAAGAACCAGCTCGTTCATAGAACCAGCTCGTTCTTAAAACCGGCTCGTTCTTAGAATCGTTTTGTCCTTAGAGCCGGCTCGTACTTAAAACCGGCTTGTTCTTAGAACCAGATCGTTCTTGGAACCGGCTCATTCGTAAAACCGACTCGTTCTTTGAACCGGCTCGTTCTTATAATCGGCTCGTTCTTAGAACCAGCTCGTTCTTATAACCGGCTTGTTCTTAGAACCAGTTCGTTCTTATAATCGGCTCGTTCTTAGAACCAGTTCGTTCTTAGAACCGGCTCGTTCTTAAAACCAGCTCGTTCTTAGAACCAGCTCGTTCTAAGAACCAGCTCGTTCTAAGAACCGGCTCGTTCCTAAAACCGGCTCGTTCCTAAAATTGGATCGTTCCTAAAACCGGCTCGTTCCTAAAACCGAATCATTCCTAAAACCGGATCGTTCTTAAAACCGGCTCGTTCTTACAACCAGCTGGTTCTTAAAACGGCTCGTTATTAAAACGACTCTTAGAACCAGCTCGTTCTTAGAACCAGCTCGTTCTTAGAACCAACTCGTTCTTAGAACCGGCTTGTTATCAGAACCGGCCCGATCTAGAATAAAAGCGTATTGTCTTCAAAACCGGCTCGTTCCTAAAATCGGATCGTTCTAAAACCGGCTCGTTCCTAAAACCGGATCATTCCTAAAACCGGATTGTTCATAAAACCGGCTCGTTCTTACAACCAGCTGGTTCTTAAAACGGCTCGTTATTAAAACGTTCTTAGAACCGACTCGTACTTAAAACCAATTTGTTCTTAGAACCGACTCGTTTTTAAAACCAGATCGTTCTTAGAACCAGCTAGTGCTTAGAGCCAGCTCGTTCTTAAAACCAGCTCGTTCTTTGAACCAGCTAGTGCTTTGAACCTGCTCATGAACTGCTTAAAACCGGCTCATTCTTAGAATCAGCTCGTTTTCAGAACAGGCTCGTTCTTAGAACCAGCTCGTTCTAAGAACCAGCTCGTTGTTAGAACCAGCTCGTTCTTAGAACCGGCTCGTTGTTAGAACCGGCCCGTTCTTACAACTGGACCGTTCTTACAACCGGCTCGTTCTTACAACCGGCTCGTTCTTACAACCAGCTCGTTCTTAAAACGGCTCGTTCTTAGAACCGTATTGTCCTTAAAACCGGCTCGTAGTTAAAACCGGCTCGTTCTTAGAACCAGCTCGTTCTTGGAACCGGCTCATTTATAAAACCGACTTGTTCTTAGAACCAGATCGTTTTTAGAACCAGCTCGTTCTTAGAACCAGCTCGTTCTTAAAACCGCTGTGTTCTTAAAACCGGTTTGTTGTTAGAACTGGCTCGTTTTTAAAACCAGCTCGTTCTTAGAATTAGCTAGTGCTTAGAACCAGCTCGTTCTTAGAACCGGCTCGTTCTTAAGTCCGGCTCGTTCTTAGAACCAGCTTGTTTTCAGAACAAACTCGTTCTCAGAACCAGCTCGTTCTTGGAACCGGCTCGTTCTTGAAACAGGCTCGTTCTTGAAACCGGCTCGTTCTTAGAACTGGCTCGTTCTCAGAAACAGCTCGTTCTTAGAACCAGCTCGTTCTCAGAAACAGCTCGTTCTTATAACCAGCTCGTTCTTAGAACCGGCTCGTTCTTAGAACCAGCTCGTTCTCAAAAAAAGCTCGTTCTTAGAACCAGCTCGCTCTAAAAACCAGCTCGTTCTTAGAACCAGCTGGTCCAAGGGCAAATGCCTGGTATGGGATGCTACGGTATCATGTGCAGTGGCTCCATCATACTTGATGCACAGAGCCACCAGGTCAGGGTGGGTTGCTGAACATGCCGAGATCGCGAAAAACGCAAATATTCTGATTTGGAGAGGAGATATAACTTCGTACTCGTCGCCATGAAAACGTTGAGCCCGATTAACAAAAGCACAAGTATTCTTCTAAAAGACCTAGGTATCAAAACTAGTACTAACACGGGTGACCAGCGCGAGGGCGAGTTTCTGCGTCAGCAATTCTCGCTCGCAGTGTGTAGGGGAAACGCCGCCACTATCATCGGCTCTATGGATTGAGAAGGGGGGGGGGTATTATTAATAATAATAATAATAATAATAATCACAGATCACAGAAATACTCCCTGGCATCACGCGTGTAGAGTTAAACAACTCAGAAGTTTTGGGGGACCCCGTAAAGCAAGACGGAATATCGCATACACTCTCTGAGAAAAAAGAAGCCCTTACCAAAATTCGTCCACGACTGACACGCTTGCATCCTCAGGCTGCGCTGTGCATTTGGAGATATAGCCTAGGGTCTTCAAGATTTAACTATATACTGCGTGCATGCCCTGCTTTGACGTGCCCCGAAGAATTGACGGCGTATGATGACGTCAGCAGAGACATACTTAGTGAAGTCCTAAACGTAATTTTAGAAGAGAACACCTGGCAGAGAGCAAGTCTTCCGATACGTGAAGGTGGTCTGGGAATAAGGAGTGCCACTGACCTAGCTCCGGTTTGCTACGCTGCTTCACTGGTGCAGTTCGGTCCGGTGGCAGCTTCGTTAGTGGAAGAGGCAGTTCGACCACAAATAAGATATGAAACCAGTAAAGCACGGGACACTATTAGAACCATGCTAGACCCAGGCCCTTTAGAAGAATATCCTAGCCAATATAACCTAGATGAGCTCAAAAGTAAAAAAAAGAGCAGAGAAATCTTAGACGAGCTTGTTTCCCGGAGAGACCGCGCCGTATTCTTAGCGGCACAAGATAACTTCAGTGGGGGTTGGCTTAAGGCCTTACCCTCGCCTCAGCTCGGCACCATGCTGGATCCCAACTCTTTCCGCATGACTTAAGCAATTAGAATCGGCGCTAGCGTCTGCGAGCCGTTTCAGTGCAAACTGTGCGGGGAGATGGTGGATTCCAGTGGCCTACACCCACTGAGTTGCCCGAAGAGCGCCGGTAGATCGTCCAGACATGCTGAACTGAACGGTGTGATCATAAGGTCCCTTAGGAAAGCCGGTATACCATCTACACTTGAACCGAGAGGTTTAGTGTCCGCTGGCGAAGAAAGACCTGATGGGGTGACCATTGCATTATGGTCACATGGAAAGTCCCTAGCTTGGGATGCAACTGTTTCGTGCATAACCGCGGCTTCCTATTTACACCACAGCTCTGTTGAGCCGGGGTGGGTAGCAAAGCACGCAGACGCCAGAAAATGGTTTAAATATGCTGGACTGGAAACAAGATACATTTTTGGGCCTATCGCCATGGAGACACTAGGACCAATCAGCAAGGGAACCGAAGCATTTCTCAAAGATTTGAGTAAGCGAATTCAGGAAGTTACGAACGACCGAAGAGAGGGTCAATTCTTGAGGCAAGCATTGTCCTTGGCCGTTTGCACAGGAAACGCGGCATCTATTTTAGGCGCCATAGAGTGAACTAATTATTTAAAAAACTTTGCAATAATACGTTCAGACCCCTCAACTGTAACATCGTTTAACACGTAATAATAATAATAATAATAAAAAGGCGCGTGTTGTCAGCCACGTTCTCAATCCGCTGAGAAACCAAATAAAAGTATTCTACAATGTGGGCTCCACAATATAGATTTGGATCTTGGTTGTCATCTATGCCTAACCTTGAAGAGAAAGCTTTTAGGTCTTTAAAAAAATATTTATGAATGCCACTATAGGAATCCGCCACTTCCCCGTAATGTCATTATAAATATCACAATTGCATATCACACTTCCCCCAACTCGAAAGGCAAATAATTCATTCTGGCCTTCAGTAATGATGGCGCTTCTACTCTCGCTGGGCGCAAATGATCCAGCTCTTCACTCTCGGCAAGGTAGCAGACCTCCTTTGCCACAATCTTTCCACTTCACTGCCTTCACATCGTTCTCAACAGCAGGTCACAGGTAGTGTCGATGCCGGCGCTTACATCAAGACCGCTTACCGCTCTGCAAAAATGATAGATATATCAATATGTGTCATTGCAGATCAGAGCGACGGGCTGTCTCGCATCGACAACGGCCAGCACTAGTTAGTTTTTTTCCTTGAGAACATCGAATCTCATGGTTAAAAAAATTGTGAAACAACAGGTCGATAGTACTTTATCCATTGTGAATTTAAGGTATACAGTCTCATGCGCCTGAAACAGCGCCTCGAGTTAGCAACGCTGGCATTCTAGCATTGATAACATAATTTCAGAGAACCGCTCGCACAGGAACTTAGATCGCCAGGCGTGATTAAAATCTACGTTACCATTCTCTTGTAGAGAACCTCCCGGTTCCAGCGACGTAACAGACGCACTCGTTGATTATCGCGATATGAGTTGATGATTATGGTTGTTAAGGTGAGCGGTTCTCTCGAGTTCTAGATTCCACTCCCTAGTCCGTACGGCTGAACTCCCGTCAAACTGCGTCGGGTTCTTCGAGAATAGTAAGAGCATTGAAAACAGTGAAAGAAAAAAGACTGGTTCGAGAAAGAGTGGGTCTGTGCGGTATACGGTGATGCGGGCGTTGCGGGCGACGTGTGGTATGTGTCGGTTCGCGGTTAGCTCTGAAATTTTCCAGTGTTGTCATGCTCCGGCGAGGCAGGTATAGCCTTCGGCCAAGATTACTTTCTGCAAGAGACTACACAGAACACACAGAATGCAGTATCGCCATCATGCGTGTGCAACTTGCAAGGTCTTTCCACAAAGGAACTGTTTATTAGTTTGCTTAGAATAACTTGAGAGAGCAGCCTTTATTTCTATTCGGCAGCGATTGCAAAGGCACGCGTTTAAATCCTGTAGACATATTCCGAACGGTTTTGCAGCGGCGGATATCCTGGCAACCTGATTATCACACGAATTAACGGGAGCCTCATAGATCAGGCTCCAGAGAAAGATGTCCAGACTTATTCATTCAGGATCTACGACGATCAAGTATGGGCCCGCTTTAGTAAGCACATCAATCTGCGAAGGTAACTCTGTTGTGCAGCGTCGCAGAGCAGGCGCGCCATCGTTCTAGAACCACGGGTACCTTTGTTGAAGAAACTGCGCTATAAAACGCTTTACAAGCTCACAAGTTTATATAAAATACATAAGTTCCGCTTCGAGCCATGCAATAGTAAATTGCTTATTACTGTCAGCCCCCATCATACCACAGTGAACTTAAGCTGCCATTGGCATATTTCTGTAGATGCATAAGTGCACGTTAAGGGAAGATGATAAAGGTCTAACCGTTTGGATGCGATTGCTAAAGGTCGGCCGTACTCTCGGCTTAACACATGAGAGCGCGATATGCAGAGAAGTACCATAGACCGAATTTAAATATTGCACAATTGCACTACGCGGTCCACTGAAAGAAATGCTTTTCGTCACAATTAGAATAATGTCACAATTAAGCTCGCGTCACATTCTACATATTGTAATCTATACATCATTAGTTTTACATGCTAAGCAACGGCAGTGCCAATATGCGTGATTTTGCTTTTGCGCAAAATGTACGATATATTATTGTTGGTATTATTGAAAGTATTGCTGTCTAACCGAATGCCTATCTACGCAGGTCTGTGGTGGTAGTATCAGCGTGAAAATTCACATTTCCATTAGCTTATTCGATATAGGGATGTTCACATCTACTAACCGCGCTTCATTCACAATAAGCAGCAACAAAGCAATTTTCATTGTTCCACTAACACTACGCTTTAAAAAGCAAACGCAATGTTTTTGTGTATATATGTGTATACATATACATATAAATATATATATATATATATATATATATATATATATAACATCATTGTTACATACAAAAACATAATTCCTACGACCCTTGTCTAGTGCCCAGAGGCTGAACCGCTGCAAAGATAGCCACCAGTGAACACTGAGCGGCGGTCGCGACCTTACGCACCGTCATGCATTTCCGTATCGTGAAAAGGTAAGGTATGATCTCCTCCTGAAGTTTTCCTCTTCGCTTTGACGTCAAGGCCTAAAATTTAAGTCTACAAGCAGTAAATAACAGTATCGCTTAGAATTGTTCCGCTACAGGACAACGGCTCGAGCTGAGAGATGTTTCACTAGTCGAATTGTTCCTAGTATTGGCTGGTGGAGCCTGAGCTTTTTCTATGCGCAACAAACACGTTACAACTATTGCATAAAAGGACCTGGGCACACAACAAGGTGTAATTACGTTTGTGTCAGACTGTAGAAATGATCGAATAGAGTAGACCAGATAGAGGTATTCAATGCATTGGGTCGGCGTTTACTTCAAAAACCGCCGCATAGTTTATCTAGAGTTTCGACGGCCGTCAAGCGGATCAACTTTGGTATTAGTGCCAATTTCTGAAAGTCTAAAAAGGCGATGCGTTGTGCAAACGCTTGTGACACCAATTGACAGCTGATGATTTTTTTCTCTGCAGCGACTAGGATATTAACGATACGCAACTAAAGACTACTAAACACGCACACAGGCAAAATAAGCAACAGTGCTGACTATTTTAGTGCTAGAAACTTCTCGAGAACAATTACATCTTGTGCAGCAATACATCACTGTTCATTAAAGCTGCCAGACCTTACTGCTACGAATCCACTTCTTTAACTAGAAAGCATCTTAAACACACGGTGGCATAGAAGCAATATGAGCACATTGCTATATCAGGTACTAACTTCCTAGCACGTTTGCATACTTGAGTTGCTTTATACCATACGTTACTTTGCCTTTTGTTCACTTGAACTGAAACCAGTTTTGAAACTGAAAAGGTTTTAGTTGATAGCGTAACTTTGTTGCGTTCAAATTGTGCCCGATTCAGTTCCACTTTCGGCATACCATGGGCCATTGTAAGAACTAACGGTAAAGCCTTTTAAACCTGGAGTTAAAAACAAAATTAGTGTACAATACAGCCACCGAGTTTCTTTGCTGGGTCTCTAATGGCAGGCACTGTCTCAAGAAAGCCACTCAGCCACGTATCGCCAAATGCGGTTTTAACCAGCTTACATATACTCCGTTTTAAAAAAGAGGGAAAACGCGCAAAGCACAAACGGACAGCAGCTTTAGGTGTAGGCCGAACAATGTCGGATCCAGCGCAAGACTATGCGCCATATTGTATGAGTGCGTATATTCCTGTTGAGAAACGTTGATAAACCGGTTTAGCGAGCGTCTCGAGTGCAGAACGCGCGCTATCGGCGCGACTGTTTATTGACGTGGCTAAGGATTCAGTCACGGTAGCATCCCAAGCGAGTCTTTTCACCCTTTTCGGCAATGATAATTCCGCAAGGTCGTTGCCTGTCCTGAAAGCATAGAAAAACGATTCAAGCACACAGAAGTGTAGTGTCCACCACCCCCATGGCTGGGCGGCGACCGTTACGAGTTCGCCATTCTCTCGCTCAAACAACACACGTCCTCTGCCTGGCTCGCACCAACAACTACTAACTCATTTATTCTCATGCCTCCTTATATACTCACAAATTGCCCGCGCATTTAGTGACTTCTCGCCTCTTTGCTAGTAGGGTGGCAGCATCCTCTATTTGGCGCCATGTACTTAGCTTGCATCGGCATTGCCGCCAACTGACGATGTCTATGCCCGCGCTGTTTAACGAACACTGCTATCCTACACTCTCCCCCCCCCCCCCTTCAGAGGCTTGTTTTGACTTCTATCCCGTCTTTGCTCACGAACTTCCGTAAATGGCTTGGTGCGCGTCTAACTCGCCGTGGACGTCTTTTAGAGGGATGCGCTGTCGTTTTCATGTCCTTCATGTGGCGCACCCGGCGGCGGCTGGCTTCCGTATACTGACCCAGTCGCCGGGCACGACCACACGAACCTGGTTCCGACTGCCGTTATTTTTCCGTCTGCGTACTCTTTCGGTTCGTCCACTTGCGTTCGCTCATCCTCACGCGCACCCTCCAC